>JAMZEH010000005.1:13197500-13550000 GCA_024699665.1 Ostrea denselamellosa
TTTACAACACATGGCTTAAAAAAAATACCCTCTATAAGCTTGTGATGGGTGTACCATATTTGGTACTCTTGTTAGGTGCTCTGTTATATTACTATTAGTTCCTGGGCAAGTATTTGATGATCTTGAGCTCACAGCTTTGTTACTGCCACTAACCCCTGGGATAGTAGTTTGGTTTTTATTTTAATTGCACACCCCTGAAATGATGTTGTAATTTAGAAATTGTAAGAGAATTTACAGCAGTATGAAGAGTTTTCACAAAGTGTTAACTTTGGAAATATACACGAGTCTTGAATTTTCATCATCATTTGCTTGTTTAGCATGTTGTAGATCTTCAATGGATTTATTTATCATTTCTATGTCTCATATATTTGACACTATTTTATTTTTTTTTAGAGATCCCAGTAATATGGATTCCACTTAGGTTTCAATTCAGCTTGGTTCCTGATATTTCACTGAATTTTGTAATAATCATAATTTCTAAGTATATTTTTCAATGGCAATATGCAGTCATCAGCATTTTGTATACACATTTAATTTCATCAGTATTTTCCATTTTACAAACATTATGTTCCTGTATCTAATATCTGAGGGCATATTGTTTATGCCTTGCCTGTCCAAAAACTAACTTTGAATGGTGAGTAATAGGGCTGTCATATTTTATAAGTGCATTTCTTGTGACAAGACATCTCTTTTGGTACTGAAATTTGACCTACTTTTAAGAACAATATATCCTGATCTTATCCTGAACTATTTAAAGTAGGGCTTTCATGTTTTGCATATAAAAGATTCCTTTATTCTGTTTCTTTGTTGTCAGTGGGGGCATAGTGTTTCACAACACATCTTGTTATTACTAATATTTCAAAAACAAATAAAAAAGCAAAACTTGTACTAGAGGTTTTTATCAAATTTTTCTGACTATGAAAGTGGATGGTAGTAATATGTAATTTGTTGGTGGGAATACTTTTAAACTTAATATATTAGCTATACACATTGTATCTGTGTAATATGTTGACGGAGCTGCCATAAGAGCCAGTGCAGACACATATATATATGAGTGGATCCAGAAATTTTCCACACATGGGCGTTTTTTTTTAAGGTCTTGATATCATTTAAGGGCCTGTGACTTTCCATTGGGAAAAATTAAGAAAAACATTTCAAACAAAGAAATGGGGGGGGGGGGGGGGGGGGGGGGGGACAAAACAGTGCATTAAGGTATAACAGGACTCTTTGTGACTTTCAATTTGGTCAAAGCTTACCTCATTTAAATAAGTAGAGACCAAAATAAGGAAGGTTTACTAAGCAATTTTGAGGCTAAAATTGCAATTTGTGGGCCTGTGAAGATTTATGAAAAGTAAGGCTAGCCCATAGGTGGTAGGTGTGGACCCTGTTATTGTATCCTCCCATCTATATGTGCCTGACATAGCCTCAAGTAATGGAATGAAGATAATTGATGGAAAAGAAAATGGGAAAAATCTGTAGTCTACTGACATTTGCACAATAGGATAAATAAAAATCATCAAAACTCTTTATTTCATGGCAAGGCGATGATTACCCAGAAATTTTCTCATAATCGCTGTGTAGCAATAATGCATTGTAATTTAACATGGAATTAAATATTTCAGCATTTACATAATAGTATGATAAATTTCTACATGTTTGACCCTCACCCCCTTTTTTCATTCTTGTAATTACAAGGGGTTCATGTAATTTTCGAAATGATAGTTATTAAGATTGATAAATGGATGTTACGTTTTGGTGTGCCTATTCCTTCTTTCAAATGGGAAAATTCTGCTAAAGTGATCGACCTGAAGATAAAAAAATCGGAGGCATGTCAGTGTTGTTAGCCACTTGCATACAGCTAAGATTGGTTATTAATTTAACATAGCATGTTCTTGGGTTTATACAACACTTTAAATTTAGTCAATTAATGGTAACAGTCGCCGGATAGCTGAAAAATTGCTCAGGCGACTATAAATATAAAAAAAAAAAAAAAAATCAAAAATCAATTAATGGTCATATTTCATAACAAACAATTTTGAATTGCATAAATTTGATTTAAGAAATTGAAAGAAACTTTTACAACTCTAGTTTTTAAAATTACTTTGCAATTTCAATCTTAGGATATATTTTCCTCAATATTAGAGATGGTTAGAGAATTGATAGTTTTACTTAGGTTATCTTTCATTAATATATTAAAGTGAAGCAGGTTATCTTTCATTAATATATTAAAGTGAAGCAAGTATTCATAATCAATATACACTTTTTAGCTCACCTGATCCACAGGTTCAAGTGAGCTTTTCTGATCAAAACTTCTTGCTGTACATCGTATGTGTTGTTGTCGTAAACTTTTCACATTTTCATCTTCTCCAGAATTTAAAGTTACTTAAATTTGGCCAATTTCAACCAAACTTGATTGTACATGTACAATATAAGAATTTAAGTGGCACGGTTGATTTTCATTATCGCGTGCGTGCATGCTAAACTTACCCTTCAGCTCCTAATTTAGACTCGCCACTACTTCGGTTGTATCATGCTGTCAAAACGTAGGCCGTGGCGTCATGGATGTGTATAATACATTAGACCTAATGCGGCGCACTGCATGGGGATCACAAGAAACAGATGAACTTGGGATAATGACATAACTGTTTTTTCACCAAGTACCCGACTTTAGAAGTGAAAGTCACGACAGGCGTTAACACGATATATCAAATTTACGGTACTTTACCTACCGCTGTTAACATCTCTAAATGCAAAGAAATATAAATACGAACTTGTCATCCCGAAATTCCTCGCCAATAACTTGTGTACGTAGTTTTAATTGATGTGTTGAATATACCAAGAACTAAATCGATTAGGTCTAACAAAAACTTTTGGCATTCTCTGGTAATTATAGATCGCTGTTTGTGCCACTAACCACGTTTACTTCCAGCCCTATCTTCAGTATTGAAAAATGGCGGGTGTTTATATGTTACGTGACATCACAACAATCGAGCCCGACGTCAATGCGGTGCTCAGCTGTATTTAAACAGCTGTCAGCTTCATCTATCGCCATGACCGGGGAATACGTAATCAGATGGGTAAATAATTATGAAGTTATAAATGGGAGTTGTTTTTTTTCCCCTGGTGAATGCAAATATGTACTTGTAATTATGAATTAATTTTCTAAGTATTAATTTTTATCAATATCAACAGGGTTGAACTGAATTTCCCAAACTATTCCAATACTCTACCTATAGCATATGTAGTGATATAACCAAATTAAATTATTACAAATACTTCAATCCTGACAGAATAATTTTGTCCAATATACAGAGTTCAAGTTTTGGGAAACCCACAAAGTTCACACAGGTGTACAAAAGTGCAACAGTTTAGTAGAACCAATTCTTTAATAATTTTATAATATATTTTAGTAAAGTTACCAAAGTCACTCAAGTACAAGACTTATTGCAATCTGTTTTGTCATATATATTAACATGTGAACATTCTTTTCATACTACAGACAAGACGGATTTTTGAGAATGTGCATGTTAAATGGATAGTATCTATTGTTTTGTTTCAAAAATGACTTCACAATATTTTGCAAGAACTCCAAAAAACGAATCTGTAGTATAAATTATGAGTTATCTAAAGTTGCTGTGCTTTGAAATTGCAATCATTTTGACATTTTAGCCTTTGATAAAATTAATGTCTGGAGGTCAATATATAAAATAATTCCCCGCCCATATTCATATGACCTTTGTTGAACTTCATTTGGCAGCTTATTTGCACAGGTACACAGCAATTGCAAAGTGATATAAAATAGTGCCAATACATTGTTGCATCATCACACATGCTGTGTTGGCAATCTTCAGAAGCAAACACAATGCATAATTACCGAGATATCCAGACTCACAACATGGAATTAATTTGTAATTATTATCATATCCAATGTGTTTATAAACATTCTGTAGAACTTTTTATGATTTTCTAGTCATAATCTTTGATTTTGCCACCTTTTTGGCACATGTAAAATTTTATCAAAATCGTAGATCTTTAGCTTCATTGAATTGAGGAGGGTGGCACCTGCCTCCTTGGAGGCTGAGACAAGGAGTCCAAAACCTTAAAAAGTTTAATCTTTGAAAATCATCTTTACTCTAGAGGATTTTGTACACTATGGTCTCTACCAAAATTGTGAATTCATGGCCCATCGGTATGATTTTTAGAGCGGGCTCAATAACTCATATTATAGAAAACATGCATTATTTCTATTTTTAAAAATATTGGCCATTCTAGTCTTGAGCAAAATGAATATGTCTATTTACAGTGTTTATGTCCAGAGATGAAGATTTTTTTTTTTTTTAAATAGAAATAATGCATGTTTTCTATAATATGAATTATAGAGCCTGCTCAGGAGATCATACCGATGGGCCATGAATTTACAATTACTTATTTCACTATGACAATTACTTAAGAAGAATGTGCACAATTTATCGAAAAAATGTAAATCGTATATAAGAGATCAATTCAGAAAGAGAATACTATAAATGTACCAGTGTACTTGTTTGGAAATGATTAATGTGTGAAATTTTGAGATGGTAAGTCAATGAATAGTAGCGCAGTATCCCCTATATCCCCTTTTATGATTTGTTTTAACAACCAAATGGAAAGAAAAATCGACATATAATAACATAATGAACAAGGTTTTTACAGCTCATTTCTTAAGTGAATTCAAAAACACTTTCTTTTGGCTTATTTTACTGTTTGGAAGACAAGTACCTAATATACCCCGGAGAGAAATAAAGTAGTTGAATGTGAATGTCTTCCAATGCAGCCATTCTCTGTCAGCACCAATGAATACACTTGGACGTTGTGGGTTTTCTTACAATGGATTCTAACTGATCCAAGGAATCGACTTTGGACATTCTGTATAACTTTCCGATGTAAGCAAAGCAGCATCCAGTAAGCTTTTGCTTTGATAAGAAACTTCCATTTGCAATTTGGATTTTGGTGACTCCATGCCACTTAGCGTTCTCCAAAGTGATTACGCCAACATGAATTTATTTTTGTCTTTTACTTCGAAGTAAAATTAAATTGCTTCTTTAATAATTGCAAATCTTATAATACAGTGCAACTACGAATTGTGTCTATTTATTCATTACTATTTTTGATTCTTTAATATTTAGTGTCTGACCTGCAGCGTTATCGCAATGTAAGTGGCATTATTTTTCACCCAGTTCAAAATTCTAAACACAATAATGAATCAAGGAAATTACGCCACTAGCGTCCTTGATCTGTGTTCCATCCCCCCCCCCCCCCCCCCCCCCCCCCCCCGGGTTGAATCCTCATCTCTCATCTACTAGGAAGTTAATCAGTTTCTTTTTGTGTTTGTAACTTACAAAACCCCTCCAAATACCATTTTCTTCATCAGGAAATGCAAATATGTGTTAATATTAAATTGTCTAAATATAGAAACATAGGCACATAAAGTTATGAGCTACGTTCCATAGCAAATCCAAATAACTGAATCTTTCTAAGTGTAACAAAGGAGAGGTCCAACGTGACAAAAATGATGGGAGGTGAATAGGGCTTGTGAATGATCAGAAGTGAAGGTTTGTTGACATCAGCGAAGTTGGCTGTACCGGGGCTGGTTACACATTTAGCTTAGTTCTTGCTTTAGGAACACTTTGGTTATATAACTGTTATTAAAAATTTCAATTTATTATTTCAAAGGACTTTTGAAATTTGTTAATCTAAAAGCATAAGTCTTTAAAAAAACTTTTTCTTATTAACAGTTAACACCACAGTATTTACAACAATGAATTTTAAACATACTAGCTGTAATATGGTATTTCAATCGGCAATCAATATGCATTTTGTTTAATGTATTTCATAAAATATTTTTTCCCCAAAATTTGATAGATAAAGGCAATTTTGATAGTGAATTTTATTTATTGCAAAGTGCCTATTGTACTGCTTTCAATTCTTTCTTTGTCCTTAACAGTTCTGTCATTGCCGATTCAATGTTATCCTTGTGTTGTTCACAGATACAATACAGAAGTCCAAAGGAAGGCATGAATTTTATATATGGTCATTAACTCTGCCCGATGCCTTTGAATGTTGTTAGACCATCTGCTGTTTTGTCATCATCGATGCAAATATATTAATATCTTTGTATCACAGGCACTCAACATTTTAAATACCTATAATAAAATAAATTTCTTCTTACAAAACAAACTATGAACAAGGTATATCACGCTGCTGTGTTGGTTTTCTTTTTTACCAGCTGCATCACTTGTAATTTTCGGTGAAAAGTTCAATATAATATTATAATGAGACTCCTCCCATTTAGAAGCAACTCTGTCTAGGTCATACTTCTTGTATCATTATGTGAATGGGAATAAATTCCATTCATATGCTATAATCAACTATCAATCATCGTCTACTACTTCTCGAATGCAAAAAATTGGTAATAGGGAGACGGAAGTTGACATAATTATGCAAAAGAGAATTCCCTTGCTGATGTACTGTCTGATGTTTGTGTGGGGAAAAGGGGGTGACACTGAATGTAGGGTAGTGTGCCAGCCCTACAAACAATAAAATTCGGGTGCATTTGTGTGGTTTAGTAAATCTATTGCAATGCCAAAACAACATTGGAAATGCCCCCCCCCCCCTTTTATTTTGGTTTGTCACCCTTAGTAAAATCACTGAAAATTTATAGATAAGCAGGAGATGGCATCTGGATGTATAAATGTCACTTATTACATATGACATTTACTTTCAACTACTTTTGATACAACGAATATATGAATAAGTGAAGTTATTATGTTTGACGTTTAAAAATATAAATGAAGTTTAGACCCAAGATCCATTATGTTGCTATCTACATGATCTAGAACATATTATAATATTACATCAAACTTTTCACTGAAAATTGCAAGCGATGCAGATGGTAAAACTGAAAACCAAGATGGCGGCGTGATATACCTTGTGAATAGTTTGTTTACAGGAAGACAATTTTTTTTATTATTATAGATATTTAGAACGTTGAGTGCCTGTGCTTTGCATACAGGGCTGAGGCAGACCATGCTCTCAGATATGAATTTAGCAATATCCCTCAAAATATCAAATCTATGAATTCTTAGGCCGGCTATGTTTATTTGGGCGAGTTTTTGAAACCAGCCCATATGTGATCAGATCAAATTATGAATTGGAGATTTCAATGTGAATTTGCCAATGCTGTGTGTTATCAAAAAAGTTTGTTGACAAACTTCAACATCCTTATATTCATATATATATATATATATATATATATATATATACCAAAGATGTTGTCTATTTAAATTTTGATGTTTTGAATGTATGCATTTTGATTTCTCTTTTAACTTTGCCATAATATAAAATCTTTTTCATTTCCTGTCATCTCAGATAAAAAAATGGCGTGTTGTCTGATATCTGAAAATACAGTTTTTTCGCACTCCTGCACATCCTTCTCAATTTTAAAAAGATCATATTTTGACATTTTTTTTTGCAGGGATCTAGGCATTCCCCCTTCTCTGTTGTTGTCATCAGATAAATTGTGGTATGTCTGATTTTCAACAAACGTGTACCTGGGTCTCAAAATTGGTCAAAATGTCATCTTATTTACTGCCATCTCTGTTTTCGTTAACAGAACATGCGTAATAAGGTTTCTTGTAGGAAAATATTCATAGTTTTTAGATCCTAAAAAAATTGACAGAATCCTTCATTAATTATCATCAGTGAAATAGAATGATTTGATTGATCATCAAGGCTTTTTAAAAAGATTTTTTTGTTATCTGTTAGGCAATTTGGTTGTATTTTTTTTTTATTATTATTATTTTTTCTTTGTGGTTGTTCAATAAAGGTAGATCTGGAGTAGAATTAATGTAAAACTTTTACCAGTTATTTTTTGTAATATTGGAAGTAGATTGATATTTGCAAAACATATTTTATAATTCCAGGTTAGTGTTGCCAAAATTCTTATATATATTTTTATTACACACGAACAAATGATGATTGAGATAAAATTATTAAACATGCAGCTATAGCAACTGTAAACATTATCGGCTCTTTTTATGATTCAATTTTATGTATAAACAACATTCTAAAAGAAGTTGTTAAACTATTTCACAACCAAGGAACTATTTCACAACCAAGGAATAATACATATTATAAAACTTGAAAACACCACAGAAAGTAAACCAACAGACACGTCAACAATCGGTCGACTTTTTTATATATATGTATATAACTCTTGTTATATAATGATCTAATTTTAGGTATTAAAAAATCACAAATTTTACTTCTAAAAAATTTGTATGTGTTTATTAAATGCCACACATAAATTTAGGATGTCAGATGAAATATTTTCATTTCTATAGACTTTTTTTAAATCTCAAAGAAAGGGACATTAACTTAATTGTCAACATTATTATTTTCGATAAATACCTAGTATCTATATAATCCTGTTAATTAACATTGCTTAATGGATGTAATATATAATGATTATATGTATAACAACAACAACAAAAATGAAAGAAAGAAAAGTGTGTCTTAAAGTAATTACTGACAGTTCCATAACTTCATTAGGAAGCAGTAAAAAAAAAAAACTTTGCAGAAAGTCATGCTGTAATATTATTGTAACAATGTGACATCAACTTTGCTGCTTGATTTCTCGATAATGTTACAATTTACTTAAGGGAGGTATTTGTTTGATGGCAATCAATCATATATGTAAAGAGAGAGAGATAGTTTTCAACAACTATGTCAGTGTGTCTATGTCTGTACAGAGAGAGAGTCATTTTCAACAACTGTGTCAGTGTGTGTATATCATCTGTTGCAGTTTTATGCCTTAACAATTCTATCCATTTTGTAATTTACACAAAAGCAACCTCTAGAAATCAACCTGTGACTTATTTCCTCTTCTTTTTATCCCGAATGGTGCCCCTATTTTTGATTAGGGCTTATATGTTTCAATTATTATTATTATTATTATTTTATACAATTTTACTACCCCTTGATTCTTGCTATTTATAGTTACAGGATAATACATAAACCCAGTTTAGCAAAACTAGTCTTGTACTTTAAAAATTATAGGCCAGTATAGCTGCTTTCTTGATTTATGTTCTAATTCGTTCTACTCAAACGAACATAAATAATTTATAAAATAAACACAAACACGTATATTACTTAGGAACTGAAGCGCTCTGTAAGTGCAGTTTACTTATTTCAAACATCAATGCAACATATACATAATACAATGTCATAATATACTTGTACTTCCAACGTTCTTCTCTATCTTCCTTTCTACAAAATAAAATCATTTCATTTCAATGATATTCCAAATATGCAAGTAAGGAAAGGGCAGGTGGGTGGGTATAAGTTAACTGCACTAAGAAGAGCCTTCGAATGGCAAAAAATTCTACTCACTAACCCTGGTCAGTTTAAACTCGTGCAATGAATATTTAAATGTCACCTGATAAGGTGACACGAAAGTCACTAGCCAATATTATAAAAGTGTAAATAAACACAAACACGTGTTATTTGAACCTTTCATAAATACATATAGACTACCAGTTTGTGGTGACTGAAGGCCCGTGGGCCTCTTGTTAAATGCTCAGAGTAAACAACAATTTGGTTGTTGGCATTAGATGATTTTCAATAAGTTCACAGGTGCTTCTGGCCCAATGCCATATATTGTAATTGTGTTACTAAGACAAATTGATCACATTGTTAATTTCAGGGAACCAGTTATGGTTACTTTTAAAATAAGTTCATACACTTGTGCTGATATACTGATTATAGTAAACAATAATTACATAGTCTTCTTGTGTTCATTTTTAACTCACCTGAGCTGAAAGCTCAAGTGAGCTTTTCTGATCACCCATGTCTATTGTCCATCTGTCTGTCAGTCAGTGCTGTCCATCTGTCTGTAAACTTTTCACATTTTCGACTTCTTCTCTAGAACCAATGGGCCAATTTCAACCAAATATGGCAGAAAGCGTCCTTGGGTGAAGAGGATTTGAAGAACAACATCTTTTTCCAAGGGGGAAATAATGGCAAAATAGCAAAAATATACTGTCAAATTTCAAAACTCTTCTTCTCCAGAACCACAGGGCCAATTTCAAACTTGGTATAAATCATCTTTGGGTGAAGGGGATTCAAGTTTGTTCAAGTGAAGGGCCATACCCCTTTTAAAGAGAAGATAATCACAAAAATGCAAAAATAGTGTGGGGTCATTTAAAAACCTTTCTCAAGAATCAGTAGGCCAGTAAAGTTCAAATTTACATGGCCTCCAATACTTTGATTTAGATCATATATAAGTTTTATATATTGTCCATTTCATAGAGCTCTGATGGAGGGATCCATATGAAAGGGCTGGATGGAGTCAGGGGCAGCCAGTTTGATTCTACTTGTTACCTGAGCAACACCAAGAAGCCAATAGGTACTGTGTAATAATGAGGAATAGAAAGCTCAGGATTAGTGTGGTATATATGGAGTGAAGATCTACGGTCTGGAAATTATGCATCATTGTCCCATCTCTTTTTCAGCTTTTTAGTTACATACTTTGAACATACATATTTTATTATTCATTCATCAAAAGTACAAAATGTTCTCCTACAAATAAGAGCATTGGTTAACATTCCCAGGCTCCCTTTTTGTTAAAAAAATAAATAAATAAATGAATAAAATGAAGTAAAAATTGATAAAACAGAAAAAGTGCATACATGATAACATATAGAATAAAAGTATCATTGCTGAACCTCTAGTTGGATGGAGTAGTACAAAACATTATGATACAATCAGTATATGTATCTATTGTATTTAGCCAGTAGATATATAGAACTATTCACTGTTCATGTTGCAGATTTTGTGTTGGTTTATAAAGAAGAATTAGAACCAGCAAAGAAAAATTCCCCAGAAGAAGCATTGATAAAAATCAATGAAAAATGGAGAGCCAAGTTCATGGTTAATCTCAAGAAGAATGGGTTGGAATTGGAGGAGGTATCTAATATATAATTATAATAATGATATGCATGCACTAATATCTCTTACTAGATATTATTAAAGTAAGAGTTTTTTTTCTCCACATTATAGTCGGATAAATTTTTCACAATGCATTGCGAGTTATTTCCCCCTGAATACAGGGGATGCACAGTACATTTTGGTCCTCAATTCATGGCATCAATATAAGGAATAAATGTAGAATTTACTATATCAGGAAGGCTTAAGTGCCAGTTAAGGGATTTTTCTAAGGACTGAAAACTGATATGACTGTAGAACAATTTTAGTCACTGCTTTTATTTATCAAGTGTAACTACTTGGCTATTTCCTTAACCACAAATAAATCTTATATGTAGATCCACACCATCTGAGTCTGTTGCTATTGGTAACAAATATAACTATGACGTTGCAGCCATATGTTAAGATATGAAGCACAAACTTTGGGGATTAAAACAAACGTATTTAAGATATTATACTTGTATTTTCAGTATTGATTGATTGTCTGTTGTTTAATGTCCCATTTGAGAATTTTTAACTCATATGGAGACGTCACCATTGCCGGTGTATGGTGGCAAAATTTAGGCCTATGCTCAGCTTTTCTGGCCTTTGAGCAGGTAAGGATCTTTAACGTGCCACACCTGCAGTGATACTGGGCTTAGTTTTTGCGGTCTCATTTGAAGAACTACTCCATTTAGTGCCTCTTATAACAAGCAAGGGGTACTAAGGATCTTTTCTAACAACCCTGGTCCCCATGGAATGTATTTTCAGTATTAGATTAATTAAGACTTAAATGATACCAAATCTGAATTTGATATGAAAATTAATTTTAAAAACAGCACATTATACAGGGATTCAGTTCTAGCCTTTAAACCGCAACCACTTGTATACATTCGATGAATAATAATCCATCAATTTGATGCAATCTTTATTCATGTCCAAGTCTCCTTTTTGTATATGGAAAAGGATGTGGGTGATCCAATTTTTTATTTATATCCCTTACATGATTTGCTAGCAAACAATGTAGGTCATAATGTAACAAAAGTATATGAACATTAGTCCTCTATTTATTTAGATCAGGACGTCTTTAGCTTATCAGCAATTCTTGATTACTTTTATATCAGTATTTTTGATGATCAAAAACATTTGGATCAATTTAATCAAAATCAGACCTTTTTGATCCACTCCATGGATTACAACACTGGAAAAAGGATCTTACAAAGCACGGTTGACAAGGTTGTTTATATGACCAAGTTAGCCAATCAAAACGTTGCTGCCTAAATCCCGACAGGTTATTCAGCATCACAATTTGATTATGCATCCAAACATGGATTTGAAAAAGCGTATGATTGGTCAATTTTCCTACACATCTTACTTACCTTGTAACTTTGACCTTTGGGTATGATGTACTTATTAGAAACATTAACATGGGCCCTAACTTTTAAATGGTAAGTACTAGGTGTTTCACATTTCACATGAGTGTTTATTGTGATAAGACCTTATTGTTGGTACCAACATTTTTGACTGTATGACCTTGGCATTTGACCTATTTTTAACATTGGCATGGCCATCATTGGAATTTGCCATTATCAGGAGCATTTGTGTTTCACAAACACATCTTGTTTTATCGTAGTAAAGACCCTGAAGTGTGCTACTACACCTCCAAAACATTTCCTTTTGTTCTGTGCAAAGTACAGACCCTAAAGTGTGCTACTACACCTCCAATACGTTTTGTTTCATTCCGTGCAAATCATTCAGCATTCTGTGCAAACCATTCAGTATTTTGTGCAGACTGTTCGCTGTTCCATGCAAGAATCATTTCATTTCGTGCAAGAATCGTTCCGTACTAGAAATGTTTAGTGCGGTAGAACTGTTCAAGCCACGCCCCTACAAACTTACAAGTTCGATAAATGCTAACATATTTTGGTTTTATAAAAATAAAGTCAAAATATTAAACTAGTTTTTATACACATGTACCACATGTGATGTACAAACGTGTGATTTATCAACTCCATTTTGGGACTAAAAATTGTTGAAAAAATTTACTTAGGTATTGCACTATGCAGCAAAAATTATAACCAAGTGGTAATCTGGGGGAATTTTCAGTGAACATTTTTGCAGAAATAATGAATTCAAAACATAAAATAATAAGAATGTGCAATCTCTGCACCTATAGTTTTGAGGTAACAGTCGTCTGAGGTAATCTTCACTACATGCCTTTGAGGGAAATACATGGGTAATCATTGTGTAAATTTCAGCAAAGTACGAGATTTTGTAGCATTAAAGTTTTAGCAGACTTGATATTTCCTGTGTTGAAACTTAATTAAAATCAGTTAAATAGTCAACATTTAAAAATAAAATCAAACTATTAAACTAGTGTTTAATTTATTGTAATCAAAACATGTACCACACATGATGTACAAACATGTGATTTATCAACCTAAATGATTATGATAAAAAAAAATGATTGTGATCAAAGACATTAATAGGTGCTGTAAATATTGAGTGTTCTGCCTGTAAAAGCAAAGCTTAGGTAACTAAAAAGATGCATGAAGATGGGTAACATATATCAGTTATTTACGGCAAAAGAAAAAAAAAAAAAATTGGCTCATGAAAATCGGGCAGCATATCAATTTGTGTCTGAGACACTCTTTTTTGCACTAAATAAAATATGTGAGAAAAAAATATTCTAGGTATTACTTTACCCCGAGGGGGTATCTGCCAAAATCAAGATGCAAGCACAGTGTACACAACAATGGCTTCATAAAACATATGATGGTCGCCATCTCATTATTTCTTTTACACCATTCTATTTCTTTTCAAATTTGGTATGAAATTTTCTCATAAACATTACTAATATAAGTCATACATTGGATAACTTACTGATAGAATAAGATACAGTATGTTCTACTGGAAAGAGGCTTTCACAAAGGAAAAAAAAATGATTGTTTAACGTCTCTCTTGAGAATCTGTCACTCATATGGAGATGTCACCATTGCAGGTCTGCAAAATTTAGGCCTATGCTCAGCACTTACTGCCTTTGAGCAGGGAGGGATCTTTATCATGTCATACCTGCTGTGACACAGGACCTTTGTTTTTGCAGTCACATCTGAAGGACCACTCCATTTAGTTGCCTCTTACGACAAGTAAGGGGTAATGAGGACCTGTTCTAACTGGGATCCACATAGGATTTAATTATTCGCTAAAGAATACAGAAGATATGGAGTCAAACTTTATTTTTTAATTTAGTGTAACCCACAATTAAAATAATCACGTTTCTTAGAATAATCAGTTGCCTGATCAGACAAATGTGTATTGAATTTCACTTGTCTGCACTTAGTTTGCACTTGCCCCTGGCAATCATACAACTCTTATGTTGATCTCTGCAATATCAGACAAATTTGAAACATAAAAAATCTTTGGCATGCTTAGGAGGGGATTCAGGTTTGTTAAATTTGAAGTCAAGGATCATACCACTTCCATGGTTATATAATTTTAATAGAAATAGTGAATATTGGGATTGGTGTTAAATAAATTATCTGAATCAGAAAAGTCATAACTTGGATAGATCAAAGCTTCCTTATGAATATGAATTATTCCTCATTGAATTCTGTTCTAACCATGTTTCCTGGAGCCACGTTGGGATGACTTTCAGATTTTAAAAATTTTCATTGGAATATATTTTACCTTTATTCATTTCAGGAAGCACAAACAAGAATGCAGTTTGTTAAATTAATATATAACCGTCTTCGTATCTTTCAGATTCAAATTTACACCATTAGTGGTTTTCAGGGGCGAGGATGGGGCCACAGCAGGGTTTAAGATTTTATATGGAATGTCTTGGAAAATTCTTTCAAAAGTCTTACTCTCAATAATCATAATGGTACAATTTCTCATTTGTTCACACCATGACTCCTGGGGTCTTGTTGGATCACAAGCAGGGATTAAAATTTTACAGTATAAACCAAAAAAACCACATGGGTACAATATAGAGGTGTGCAGTATTTCTGGTATACCAGGATTTTTCTAGTACTGGCATGTACTGTGGTACAGGAGGCCAAATACCGGAATATTGAAGTCTGGGAACTCTCTAACAAAAATAAAAAATTGAAACAAAGCAAAAATACATTTTTAAAAAAATAAAATATAGAAACAAACATCAACATCAACATAATTGTATACACTGTGACTCGCATTATTTACATCATCCCTTTGTCTATGTAATGAAAGGTATGTTTAATAACTAACAATCAGTAAAATGTATCAAGTATAAAAATAGGAAAACATTTGATATAAGGTAGGTTATAAAAATTGTTTTTATGTTGTATGGTTTATGCAGGTTGAATACCATTTCTGCCAGTTGGGCAAACCCCGAGTAAATATGAAATGGCAGATGCAGTCACAGTCGATTCTAGTCATGATGCAGAGACACTGCTGTATAGTATATAATATATATACTTACTTTTATGTTCAGAATAAATGTTTGTTCTGTTACTAGTTTCAAAATAAATTCAAACTAGCTTTAACTGTAATGGGACCATTACGGATGTTTCCCAAACTTCTCCCATTTAAAAAGTGGCATCATTGTGCTTCTGCGGGTGTAGGTGATTTTGATGATGCTAAGTATAGAGTCCAAAATATATCTGCCAATAAATTTCAAAATGCTATAGATCTATACCTGATGAAAAGTTTAAAAATTACAATGCAAACACATTCTCGCTTACATAAAATTTGATTTAGCATATATGGTTTACCCCATTCATTAGACATTTATATTGTAACCCTACAACAAAAAAATCATTTTGTTTTAGCCTTTGATTAGAAAGTCATGGCCATTCAATGCACAAGTATGACTTCACTTTTGTTGATGTAATTTAACGGACATTTGTATGATATACCTACAGTGTAAATTTCACGATGTTTGAATCGAATGTAAATAAGTTATAGCAATTTTAAGGTCCTCCAATCAAAATTTAGCACACTTGCATGCACATGCTGACCAGTAATTTTAACCATACCAATTTCTAAGAAGTAGCAAGATGCACCCCAAACCTCAACTTCAGAAGAATTTGATGAAAAACAGAAAATGTTATGATCTTTCAAAAATTAAACCTCCAAAAGATGTTGCATCACATGCATGTTGGCATATAGATATACATATTATCTACCTATGCTGTGAATATCAACTCATTCATGTTTGTTATTAAAGAGTTACAGACTTTTTAGTATGATCCAATCAAAATGAAACACGTGCATGCACATGCAGATCGGCAATTTTGACCATGCAGATCAGTTAAGGGTCTCAATATCTAAAGGGTGTTAAGAAAGTTCGTTCCGTTTGTAAATTTGAAAAATTAAATAGAAAAACGAAATGTTTTTGTTTCAAATTTTTACTGGTAACTCTATAGACTTTTTTTTCATTATATCAGCAGTTATCCTTCCTTATGTGCACTCTCTTGTGTTACAAAAGTGTGATGTAAACAAAGTGTCTATTACGTCATGAAATAAATATGCCGAGTTCAGTGGAAAAGCAGATGTCCTGTACAAGTGTTGATACAATTAATGAACGAGCTCAAGCTTTGGCTTTATTAGATGCAGGATTAACTGTGAAGGATGTGGCTAAGCAGCTATGTAAAAGTGAGAGATGGGTGACAAAGTGGAGGCGAAGGCGAGAGCAAAATAAACAACTATCCGATCAACCGAGATCCGGCCGACCTTCGAAGATAGTGGGGGTAGTGAAGAGAAAAGTGGAAAACATAAAATACAAACGAGGAAAATCAACAAGGAAATGCAGCAAGGAACTTAAGAACTCAGGCTTTAATGTGAGTCATGTAACTGTTTTTAATTATTTGCGAAAAGTTAAAAAATGGAAGGCATTTAAAAGACCGAGAAATCAACTATTGACGAAAACACAGAGGCAAAAGAGATTGAAATTTACTCGTGATCACAAGCATTTGACGGCTGAAGACTGGGAAAACTACATCTTTAGTGATGAATCTACGAAATATTTGTTTCATGTTCCGAACCGACAGGACGATGTTGTATGGGGGTCCCAGTCAGATGAGGTTCCAGATGTAAGCTGCGTCAAGTCGAGCGCTAAAGTCATGGTATGGGGTGCGATGGGAGTACAGGGATTATCCAAACTTCACATTGTTCCAGCCGGCAAAACTATTAATGCTGATTATTATGTGAACAATATCCTTCAAAAAGAACTAAAACCTGCTCTAAATCGACAGAAAAATAGTGGTAGGATTGACGAACGAAAGTTACTTAAATATCCAGGACACGCCACATTTGTTCAAGATGGAGCGACCCCTCACACTGCCCTGCTTACACAGAATTGGTGTGAAAATAATCTACCAAACTTTATTACCAAAGTAGAATGGCCAGGCAATTCCCCAGACCTAAATTGCATCGAAAATCTATGGAGTATTCTGGACAGCGAGGCCTACAAGGATCCGCGCCCAACGACAATGTGCCAATTACGACGCCGACTTCACCGTGCATGGAGGGAGATACCTCAGAAACATTTGATTTCTTTGATTCATTCAATGCCAAATAGAATTAAAAATGTATTGAAAAACAAAGGTGGACTGTCTTGTTATTAAAAACATATAAACTTGTATATGAGTTGTTTATAAATAATTTTAGGCATGCTGTAAATCATGGAATGAACTTTCTTAACACCCTTTACCTATGATATGAATATCAAGCAATTTTAATGAACAACAAAAAAGTTCGATGGAATAAGATATTTTCCTTTTTTATTTACTCGAATAAATTAAGTACAATTTACAGTCAGTAACCTGCTCATTAATGTAATGAGTCACAACTAAAAAAGTGTGGTATGTATCGTGGTATTTTGCAAATACCACAGTATACAGTGATCCTTTCCTTTTTTTTTTTCTCCCTCTTGGTGGTACACAACTTTAGTACAAAATGTCAAATTATTATTCAGATATCCTCATGTTGCGTAGATTCAAATTTGTTCTCACCATGTCCTCCAGGGTTTTAACAGGGCACAACAGGAGTTTAAAATTTTATATAGGAATATATTGGTAAAAGTAATTGAAAATCTAGAGGTTTTTGTGTTGAATTGATATGTGTAATTATCCTTAGTGTAGAATTATGCTTGTTCACACTATAATCTCTGGATTTAGGGCAGGGCCACAGTAGGAGGAATTTATGAGAAAATTGTTTGAACAACTGATCAGATAGCAATACAGTTCATGGGCCTCTAATGTCTACTTTTTTATAAAAAAAAAAATATTTATATATCATTTACTATACACTATGGTTCATTTTGCAATTTGATTATTTCCATTGTTACAGAATTTAATTCTTTAAATTAAGATTCATGGAATCAAATGTTTGAAAGTTTGGTTTTTAATGGTAAATTAACTGTGCTCATTTTGAAAATACTGCAAGTTTGTGTGAATTGTTTGTAGACCTTATAATGATACAGACTGTACAACACATTAATAACAATTGCATATGTATGCTTTGGGCATGCACAGTTTGTCAAGTTGATACAGAAATCAATTTTGTAATGTTATTTATTATTCCTATAGCTAACTTACTGAAGCCTAAATTATGCATTTGGGAAGGTTAACAATGCATTTGTAATCAATGTTTCAACCTATCCCATGTTAAAGGATCATATTTTTATGTTGTATTGACAAACCATCATGACCACCAGGATACAAATCATTTTAAAACATTATGAAAATAATATAATTAATCCATAACATGAAATAAAATATGACTGCAACATTGTCAAATAAGTCAGAATTAATCCCCATACAATTAACAGAATATTTTGAATGATTCAATCATCTGTAGAATAATTTCTATTCAAGTGTATTTTCATATATATAGAATATATATGCCACCATAATCTGAGATTCAGGGATATATATTTTGTCTGCAAAAACTTTAACCTTGGGCCCATAACTTGTGCATCCCTTGTGACAAGACCTTTCTTTTGGTGCCAACATTTTTAACCTTGTGTTCTTTGGGATTTCACCTTTTGAAAAATTTAACATTGGCCATAAGTTTTTTTTTTTTACCGGTATATTACCTTTCTCAAGTAGTAAAATTTTGAACCACATGACCATGGAGTTTGACTTCTTCTAAAAAATTTACCTTTGCCATAACTTGTGAATGGTTTTGCAAGGGCTTTCACAATTCTTATACATATGCCTGCACAAAAGTTTTGACCTCATAACCTTTACCTTGGAATTTGGCCATCTTCCCACCATCAGTGTTTGATAAACGTGTCTTGTTATATATTATCTTTTCATGTACAGGAACGAATCCAAAGTCAGAAAAAAATCACCTCCTTTATCAAGATCCATGCACCTTGGGATGTTTTGTGCTTCTATGCTGAAGACCTTTGTTACAAAGCCCCATTACAGGTATGTTCATCTTTTAAAATTCAACAGCAACAAAATGGGCTACATTGCAATGTCTATCATTAAATCAACTTTTGCAGAATAAGGTATTGTTGTGCCTATATTTGATTCTAGATAGGGTGTGAAATTCAGGCAAGCTAAAAAAAATAAGAGCACTTTTCCCATGTTATGAAAGAAATAAAACTGCAAAGTACCAATCAATTAAATAGTCATCAATTATGCATGCATTTAGAGTGTATAATGTTGTGTCTAGTCATTTTGAAAATTACTAAGATAGTATTGTAGTTGTTAAGAATTGCTGATATTTTTACTGTTATTACTAGAATATTTTTTGTTTCTGATTGATGTCAGTGCTGAGAAGTACTGTTACCATCTTCATTCCTAAAGATGTGAAAATGGACCCGAGGGATTTGTTTTCCAGATAGTGGGGACTTTTAGGTCATGTGAGTCACTGAGGTGACATATTGTTTTGGTCTTTCATCCATTGTTTGTCATGCATCCACAACTGAACATTTTTAACTTCTTGATAACTACCATTCTATTTCTTTTCAAGTTCGGTATGAAGCATCTTTGAGGCAAGAGAGACATAAATTGTAAATTTCAGGACTCTTGTACCCTTGAGGCCCTAGGGGTCAGGATGGGTCAAACTTGGTATATAGTGTTTATGTGAAACATTTAAATAACACATTCTCTAATTCTTTTGATACTAAATTCAAACTAAATTGATATTTAGGAGCAGGTAGCCCTTTATTAAAATTGTAAATTTCATGATCCCAGTGGTAGGGATGGTCATAATGATTTAAGAATGTGTGCAATTACAATTTTAAAAAAAAACAAAATTCTTTAACTTCTTGGTAACTACTCTTCCAATTATTTTCAGATTTGGTATGAAGCATCTTTGGGACAAGGGAAACATAAATTATAAATTTCAGGACTCCTGCAACCTTAGGGCCTTACGAGTGGGGCAAAAACTGCAAAAAATTTATCAGTTTTCAAAAATCTTCTGTACAACCACACATCTGGAAGAAAAACTAAATGTATACCATTGTTATGTTGAGCAGGAAGGCCTCTTCCAATATTGTAAATTTCATGATCCCCTGGGTAGAGACTCTGATTCCAGGATGGGGCTATACTTGGCATATAGTTTTTACGTGTAAAACATTTAAATAACATCTTTAATGCTATTGATACTGAATTGAAACTAAATGGATATTTAGAAGGAACTCTCTATCAAAATTGTAATTTCTTTCAGATCTGCAGGGTAGGGATTTTGGTTCCAGGATGGGACCAAAATGGTCATTGTGATTAAATGTCTGTATCATTTGTAAGACTTCTCTAAGTTTGCTGATTTTATATAAAAACTTAATGCATATATAGGAAAAGCAGAAAGGGATATACCAAAATTGTAAATTTTGCAACCCTATGCAGGGTTCTGACTCTAAGACTGGTCCATAATAGTCATACAATATTAATATAAACACACACACACACACACACACACACACACATATTATTTAATGTCTTTCATCAGTATGGACACTTTCAGGGGCATTTGTAATTTAAGAATACATCTTGTTTTATACTATTAGAATTTTGCTTAGATATGCAGAACATGAAAATTATAGATTTCATAGCCCTTAGGCCAACATTTTTTTATTTTCTGATTTACAGGAGTGCCGACCCAAATTTTGGCAAAATTGAAATTAAAATAAAAGTACCGATCAGTTGTTATATTTTTATTTCATCCGCCAACTGTTCCATTTTCAATGAGAAAAAATAAAACTTCAGTCTAGTTCCTGTCCCCACCACTTATAAGTACTCCTTTGGAATGATCAATGAGTGGCAGGGACAGGAACCAAACTGATAAGGGTATTTATAAAAGGATACTTGTCATTGGGTGATTCCACGGACATCATCCAATCAGAGACATCGAAACAAGGAATAGACTGAGAATTTAACAGGATCTATGACGGAGGAAATTCCGATGCAACTGCTTCAGAATAAAATCAATCTATATATAATTGTATCAATTAAATGATGACATCTTGTATAAACAATCCACTTATTAACAGTTGTAGGACAGTGACAGTGCCTTGAATAAGGAAATCTGCAAGGTTGAAGATGAACTGACTAGAACAGGTCCAGGACAATCTCTATATTTAGCTCTATAGCTTCCTTAAGCTATATAGCTTTATAAAGCTATTTGAAATAGCTTGATTTAGCTATTTCAAAATTTTCATGAAATTAATTTCTAAGAGCATAAAAATCAAATTTCATTGAGTGAACATATTTCATCCTTGTACTCCATAAAACACAATGTAAACAAAATATATTTCTTAACCTACATCCCATAGGAAGAAATTTGATTTAAAACTGTCACATGTTTAGGATTATTAATTTGTTATGCAACAGCTGTCTAATCTACAGCATAGAATAAAAGATGAACAGAGTAATGGACAGACAATCAGAATCTACATTGTAAAGTCATCATACTTGTCTATGCTTCAATGCACACAGGGTAGAAGACAGTTGACAACACAAAAGAAATTCTGTTTTCATGAAAATTCTTAAAAGGATGTAGTATTGTCATGCACAATAATAGGAACAGTGTTCTGATCAGTTCAAAGTATAAACATGTTCAAAATTATTATGTGACTTTTTGGCTATGTCATTGCACTTACAAAATTCAATCTAATTCAATATAAGCTAGCTAAATCTAAAGCTATATAGCTTAATAAAGCTATATAGTTAAATATGGAGATTGTGCTGGACTTGTAGAAATTAGAGGGAAGAAAAATAAAAATTAGTGGTTTTATTTTTATTTTTTGGACCAACTGCTTGAATTTATAATTATTTTGACCCCCCCCCCCCCCTCCCCAACCCAATTTAAAAAATAAAAAATCCCTAAAACAAATAATAAGAAATAGTTGGCCTAGGGCTAGTGATATTTTTAACTAATAATCAGGTGATCGATTATAAGATGGGCCTCTTGTTTACATTTACTTTTGTCTTTGTGAGGTACCTGATAAGTTAAACAATAAACATTGTAGAATTTTGTAGTGATTTTAATGATACTATTAACTTGTCGAACAAATTTTAATAGGAAATGAATATAATATTTATAAAATATATGTAATTTCATTCAATTTACTTCTAATTGTTCAAAATATGCTTATATTTGGTTTGGTGTCATTAAAATCATTTTCATTAACAGACTTCTATACTATTTTATTGGGTTTTGGTATATCATGAAAATAATCTTTAAATTTTTTAGTAAGTAACCACTTAAAACCTGAAGAAGAAAAAAAGCTGCTCAGATCCATTTTCATGTTATTTTTAGAAGTAAACAGTAGCAACAGTAATTATTAGCACTTTTCAGCACCAAAGTAAAATCAACAGTAAAACTTGGAAAATACAGTACCTGGCCATAATACAGTATGCAAAATGGCTGCCATGTCAGTAACAAAGTATTAATATCCAAGATTTGATTGCTTTTTTTTTTTCATATATATCCTACCTTGTTAATATTTAGTAATGTACCCCTTTGTCTTGATGACAGGCTTTGATTTTTTATATGTTTGCATTTTACGTGGGCGTCTTATGCTACACCACTGTCATCTGTTTGTCCATCTGGCCCCTTAACTTTGTCTTTTCAACTTCTCATAAACCCTTGGGGGATTTTAATGAAACTTGGTACAAAGAAAGATCACAATGTGTAGATGTGCATATTACAAGGGGAACACTGTTCAATTTTTTTTTAAAGGAGTTAAGGCCCATGGACTGATTTTTTGCAAAATACTTCGTCTTTCCAACTCCTCCTAAACCCTGGGGGAGGGGGTGGGTGTTAATGAAGCTTGGTACAATGAAAGATCACAATATATCAGGTGACTGACAGGGCCAAGTAAGGGTAGAAACTTCATTTTCTTATTTCCAAGTGACGGTCTGTTAAGATCAATGAACAGGACAGTTATCCTCTTGTAATATCCATGGTCTGTTACAGGATTCCTTTTCAACAAAGGGTAAGAAATTGTCTTTTAAGACAGAGATATACTTCTCAGAAGTTATGTTTTCAACTTCTCTCAAAGTTGTGATTCCATTATATGACAAACAGTCCCAAAACATTGACTGATATGCCAGAGTCAAGTGAGTGATTATAGTACATATACTGAGACACAGTGACTGAAATTGTTAACTGGTTTTTCTCCATATGTGTGCTTTTCAGTCCTTTCCAACACAACTTTCATTTATCATTGAATACTACTTTAGACCTGTTTTGTTGAACTGTCCATGCTATTTTTGACCAGAACCAGGAAATTCAGGCTTTTCAGTTATTTTGTGAAAGTTATTTTCTTGGCAACCGAATATTGCTGGTATTTTTGCTCTTTCAACTATTGTTGAACTCCTGCTGGAAACTTGTTGATGTACAGCTTCATATAAAGCACTGGTAAAATGTGACAAAGTCTGTCATTGATTCTTTTTTAGTATTCTTGCCAGTACATGATCCCTCATTTCACACATCGACCTTCTCCATCCTGATCTTTATTTTCCACTGATTCCGTTTTAACTCTGTGCACAGTATCAGGACTAATTCCAATAAAGGCTAACATTTTACAGCCACTTAATCCTCTTTGAAATAATACAAATGTCTGCTTTTCCTTGGTTGATAGGCCTTTCCCTCTCGGACCCATTTTGAAATACATATTTTCCAATCCAAAAGTAGATCAATGGAACCTCTTTGGATGTGATATAATACATGACGCTCATGTATGGATACTTATGCATGCCACAATTTGTGACTTTATAAATTCTGAGTAATCAAGAAGTAAATGCATGGTTTCACTGCCGCCATTTTGTGTACAGTATTGTGGCCAGGTACTGTATCAGAAAACAGCAATTCTCAGTAACAACAGTATGAATATCAGTAATTCTCAATAACTACATTACCAACCCAGTTACAGAAATTATCAGCAAATTATGACCACATCAGTAGTACTTGTATATTCCTTCAGTTATGCATAATTCAGACAGATTTTTGTCATTGTCGTAAAATTCTAGGAATTGTGTAATTTCAGCATAAGTTTTGCTTTTCCAACTGTAAAATTGGCTAAGTATTGAAAGTTTGAAGTTAGACAAACCAATGTTTAAGTTGGCAATTAAAAATAAACTTAGCAGATGGCTCCAGTACACTTCCCTTGTAAAGCTTTTTGTTTGGGGTTGATAATTGACTTGGCAACTTTAGAAATCAATATAAAAAGTCTTGCACAAGAAGAGCTTATCATTAATTCATAGTGTGTTATAGATAAGTGATGGTCCCTGAATTTAGTAAGGGTCTGAAAGGTATACAGAAGAAGGAAACTTTTCTCAAAGTTACAAAGATAGTTTTATAGGGTAAATATGTACTATTTTGTGAAGTGTATTTATCACACTTTATCATGGAAAAAACACTCCACAGCCTAATTGATTGTGTTCAAATACTTACTACAGGTAAAATTGTTCATCAAAGCAGTCATAAAATGTGCATAAGAAGTTTAAGAAAATGATAAGATATTTCAAGATAACAGAAATTAAATGCCAATTAAGAAAGAAAGAGTTTAAAGTAAGCCTTATAATACTATAGCACTTCATACTGGGAAATTACAATACAGTTCATACATGCAAGGGTTTTGGTTATATAGAGATATTTGGAATCCAGGTGTTAAAGGAGAGATGCTTAGCTCAAATGTATGATTAAATTGCTACATATCCAGCATTGTTGGATAAATCAAAATCTTTATTATTATAAGTTAAGAATGTCAGGAGGTGAAGATGGGGGCTTATTCTCATTGAGGGGGTGGAACTTACAGGGCATGGGCACTCACTGGGAGGAGTGCAGTATTGAACATACAGAAGTTTTTGCTGTGTACCATTTTTTATCATTAGAAGCATGGTACTGTCAAACATTGTAAATTGTTTAGTTTTGATCATTTTTTATACTTTCTCTTTGTACTGTTAAATATAGGAGTTGATATACAATAAGGTTGGTTGGTTTCATTTATTTTATGAATGTTCCATACTTAATTTCCTGTTTATTTAGTTTGTTATGAAGTTGCAATGCCTGTCTTTGAAATTATAAAAAATTTCCATATATTACTCTCTTCACATTTTTTGCAATACATTATGATACAGTTCTTTGTTAGCTCAGAGTCTTAGATGATTAACTGATTTCTGACCATCAAAGTTTGTATGTCAATCAGTCTAGCTTAACTCTTTGCATTATTTTATTTTATTTTTCAAAAAGAGCTCAGTATACATATGTATTTGCTTATTCATCAAGTTTGTAATGACACCCAAAATTGCTGTACTTATATAATAAAATGGTCATAGTGGTTCAAATAAACAGTACTTTGATCAGAATCTCTAGAAAGTTACACATTGATTTACTGTCAAATTTGTTGGGTATGTGAGTTGATTTTAAATTTGCAATGGAGAAAGTGATAATTTTCAAAATTTATGCATGAATTATTATGCATTCCATTGTAGTTGATCACCCCTTCATACCCAACAAACTAGACTGTGATTCCTTATATTTAAAATATAAATGAAAATGTGAAGAAGAAAAAAAGAAAATGTGAAATTGCCTAATAGAAATTGAAATCCATGCTAGTTTCTATATTTCATGCGTAACTTTCTTGCATGAACTGAGAAATTGATATCAAGTTGTTAGTTGTGGGAAAATTTAACATTGGCTCTTCAAAGGGAAAACCGTTGTAAATGTAAATGTATAAACATCCAGATTATGTGTCATTTACAGGAGGAGAATTTCATAAGATGCTTATAACACTTTCTATTTTTATGATTTCCCCTTCACTCATTACTGTATTGAGGATTAATTTTGCCCTTTTACACTTGCTAATTAATGGTTTCACCCCATTTTAAATTTGTTCAACCACAGGTGTGTTAAAAAAAGAGGTAAGGGAGAAAACTTCTTTACCCAGTCTTAAATTCACCCACTTATAATAAAGGCAAAGAGGACAAAAATAAAATGGGGGCAAATGTATCCCTGTATACAGTATACCTCTTGCAACAAAGTTGGGATGGGATGTACTGAAATCAGATAGTTTGCCTAACTTCACCATAGAGGGATTGGTTTCCAGCCTAATATAACCATACTCCACACAGACTCACCATGAAATGATTATGGTCCCTATTGATTTTTGGGATCAAAAGGTGTAAGGTCAAGTATACCAGACACTGATATAGGAAAATGGTTCATGGGTCCTTTGATGCTATCTTCCTTTCACATGGAGTCACCATACTTGACAAACAGTCACCAGGAGCTAGATGAGGATGGACTTTAGGATTGAGGGTAAAGGTCCAGTATACTGAAAGAACCTTGATTTGATTTTCCTTTCCAACTGAAGTCATATATCATATTGAGACCTGAAAATAAATGATACTGGTTTTGGGGTCAAAGGTCAAATGCCATGTAGACTGGAGGGTGACAGGTAATAGTTTCATGGCTCAAAGGGATTTACTTTCACTTGAGGTCACCAAACTTCACATGGCCTAAGAACCTCTTGGTTATAATAAGTACTGTGATGTGTGACCCCCCCCCCCCCCCAATAAAAAAAGGGGAGGGGGTAAAAATGGATTTTGAATGATTTTCTGCTACAAACTTGTAACAGTAAAACATGGTTATAGTGAACCTTCTAGACCAGTGAAAAACAGGTTGTTATAACCAAACTTTATTATATCCAATAAAATTTTTATTATTATCCTCTCATAGAAGGATAAATTTCACGTCATAATAAACAATTTATTCATAGACGTGTTTGTTCATAGTAAGCATGTTTGACTTTATAATAATATTTGCATATATGAAGCATGTAATTCAGGAATGAATTGAAATCAGTATTTCAGGTTGTATCTTGTTACTACAAATAATTGATGCATGTTGGCAAATTGCATTTTTCATTAAGATGAATTTTGCCATATTAGGGTTTTTTCTTGTTTGAAAATGAAAAAATAGCTCTGTAAAACTAAAGGAATTAAAAAAAAAGCTATTGATTTTATAGAACTTTAATAAACTAGTACAGCTGTTTATCCTCACTGGATTGTTGCAAAGTACAAAGCATATACAGAACTTTTATCCTATTCTGTTGTCAAACTAGGATTTGGTGAAAATATCAGTATATCAAAATTTCATCCACTAAAAGAACTATTAGTTGAACTATGACTTTGATAGTCTGTTTAGTTGACCAGTCCTAGTATCTCATTGGCAGAGCATTCACTCTGTAACCATAAGGCCATGAGTTGGAGCCCTGCTCGTGCCATGGCCGCGTCAAACCTAAGACATAAACATAGGTAAGTGATTGCTCCTTTGCCAAATGCTCGGCATCTAGAAGTGAGAATCATGGATCTTTCTGATATGACCTTAAAAACAGAGGTCCCATGTCACAATTTTCAACAGGATGTAAAACAAACAATCAAACAATTAAAATTCTTATCGTCATATTTGATCATAACTATTTCTTGTCCCATCCCTTAATGATTATACATGTTAGTCTGATTTTGATAGATGTTATAATATTTTTTCAACATTGTATTAGAATAAACTGTTAGAAGTATTAATGCCTGTGTAAAATTAAAAGAAAATTCAGGAAATTCTCAGAGAATCTAGTGCACAATTACACAGGAGACAATATTTCAGCTGAGAAAGCCAGTGCTGTTTTCTAAACCTTCAGAGTAAATGTAAACCATTCAACTACGCTATTATTGTCTTCTATACCTTCAGAGCAAATGAGCATATTGCATGACACAGGAATCTCATTTTCTATGCTGTAAAATTTTGGACAGAGTGTAAGACTCAATGGACCAATAGATTGTTCTAATTCCAGACTTGATTATTTTGTAATTATCGGAGCTTCTTGTTCTCCTTTGTTTTTGGTCATCATTTGATTGTTATGTTGTTGAAATATGTGGAGTCAAACTGGTTGCTAATTAAAACTCTAGGGAATTATTGTCATTCCATATTGGAAATTTTCCACATAACGCTAGTGAAAAGCAATTAATTTAAATCGCCTTTGGTTGTTTGTTCTATAGAATACTAAAGAATTATGAATGTCTCAGAAAAAAATCCTTATAATATTTGAACAAGATGAAATATTTTTTTTAGAATTAAACAAGTCAAAAAGAGTCTTAAAAACAGGCATCCTGAATAAACCCTGAATATGTGCATGTATATTTATCTTATTTATGTTATATTATTAGGACTGTAAAGTTGTGTACATGTATACATGCATGGAAGAAGCATATTGATTTTCATTGTTAATTTGTTTCTTTGGTTAACAATGTTGTTTTTCACTTATTTCTTAATGTTTGAAGGACATCTTAATGTTTTACTGATTGATGATATTTTCTTATTACAGGCACATCCAAATCCTTCAGATAACTGGTCTGACAGAGTTCTTAAAGCTTTTCACATCCCAAACATTATGTCTGATGATGTCCCAAATAAGCCACTAGACTACTACACCTGCCAATTCAAAACATCTAAACTGGACAGGTAGGCATAGATTAGGTAGAAATAGTCTGTCAAATGAATGAATGGTTTGTCATTGGCAGGAATTATCTAACTGATTACAAATATCACAATTTAATTAAAAACTAAAGTCTGTGTATGAGTAAACTCAGGTGACCTATTGCAGTTGGTCTGCTTCTGTTGTTGTGCATTAACAATTGAACATTTTTAATTTCTTGATAACTACCAATCCAATTCTTTTCAAATTATATATGAAGCATCTTTGGGACAAGGTGGACATAAATTATAAATTTCAGGACTCCTGCACCCCTGGGGCCTTAGGGGCAGGACAAAACTGCCAAAAAGTGACCCAATTTTCAAACACCTTCTCAAGAACTACACATTTATAAGGAAAACTGAATGCATAGTTATGTAAAGCAGGAAGGCCTCTACCAAAATTGCAAATTTCATGATCCCCAGGGTAGAGCTTCTGACCTCAGGGCAGGGCCAAACTTGGTATATGGTATTTATGTGTAAAACATTTAAAATCTTCTTTAATGCTGTTGATATACAAATTGAAACTAAATGGATATTTATGATGAACATGTAACCCTTTACCAAAGTTGTAAATTTTGTGATCCCAAGGGTAAGGGTTTTGGTACGAGGGAAACTTTTTAAGTTCGTAGAGTAAGCCTATAACTTTTTAATGCGATTATGAAGTTGCATGATTTTTTTACACAGAACTTGCGTAATCATTCCTCTCTCAAACAATATCACAGTATGTGGCGCACGAGGTCCATGTGCGCGCTGCACTGGGTATTTTCAACACATGGTTTTATACACTATAGTAAAATATAGCGTTCAATATGGATGGAAAAACCTCTGAACAGAGGGTATATTAAAAGATTCAAGCACACCTTGGGTTTCCGTCAACGGAAATTCATGCTGATTTGCAAAAGGTTTGTGGGAATGGTGCTTTAAAATATGCTACAGTTTGCAAGTGGGTACGTCATTTTAATGATGTTCGGGAGTCAATTGAAAATGACCCTTGAGTGGGTAGGCCGGTTTCCGTTTTGACGAAAAGAACGTTGCTACTGTGAAAACGTTAATTGAGGAAGACGCACGTTGTACCGTGCAAGAGATAGAAGAATTAAGTGGCATTCATTCGTGTGTTTTGAAGATCTTGCGTGAATGACTTGGGTTACGTAAGATCTGCGCACGCTGGGTGCCACATTTGCTCACTGACGAGCAGAAACAAAGTCGAATTAGACTTGCATCGCAAGTTATAAAAAAAATATGATAAATGTGACCCACGTCGTTTGGAAGAGATAGTTACAGGTGATGAAACCTGGATCTATCATTTTCAACCTGATTCTAAGGCTAAAAATAAGGTATGGGTTTCATCTGAGGGCGACAGACCTGTCATTGTGCGCTGTTGCAAAACATCAAATCACATGTTGTATGCAATATGCAATATTCTTTGATTCGAAAGGTCCAGTCCTTCAAATTCCACTCCCGAAAGGTAGTTCTGCCACTGAAAAGTTTTACAGAGAAAGTGTTCTTACTCAACTTGTTGATTTCTATCAGAAACGCAGGCCGCGCACTGGTGTCCGCGGCATCAAATTACTCCATGATAACGCACCGGTCCATAAATCTGCTACGGTACAGGAATATCTGAAAGAATCTGGGCTCGATGTCTTAGATCATCCCCCATACAGCCCTGACCTGCCCCCCTGTGACTTTTGGTTGTTCTGAAGACTAACAGAAATGCTGGTAGGGCACTGCGTATAGGCAGTGCAGTCTACCAGTGTCTGCAACATATACCCAAAGAGGAGTGCCGTGCATCGTTCTGGAAATGGGTAGATCGGTGTAAAATGTGTGTTGAGGCAGATGGGACATATTTTGAAGGTCTTAGATAAATAAAATTTTGATATTTCAAGTGGTTTTAAAAAGACTGCCCTACTCTATGAACTTAAAGAGTGTCCCTCGTATGAAGGTGGGGCGAAAATGATGAGTGACTAAATGTGTTCACAATTGAACATTTTAAACTTTTTGATAACTGCCGTTCCAATTTCTCTGAAATTTTATATGAAGCTTTTATTGCAGAAGGAGAACACAAATTGTAAATTTCAGGGCTCCTTCTCCCCAGCGTCCATAGGGGTGGGTCAAAAACTGTTAGGATAAGAGGAATATAAATTGTAAAATTTATGATCATAGCTCCCTCAGGGCCAAAACTGCAAAAGCAAAAGTTTTAGAAATCTTCTCATTTCACACAAATGTGGGAGAAAAACCTAATGAATGGTTATTATGTCCATGAAGCCCTTTACCAAACTTGTGAAATTCATTGGACCTTGGTGAGGGAAATATAGGCTGATTTAAATGCTTCTTTCTTTCTATTGTAATTAAATGGGAATTGTATACATATTTAGAGACATCATAAAGCTGTGAACAAAAGACTCCAGAATGAGGCTTAAATGCAAATATGATACTTCCAAACAAGTTTTTGTATTGGCTATGATACTAAGGTGACTGTTAAGGTCTGTGGGCCTCTTGATTTAATGTCCCTAGGGGTGTCACAATTTGTGATTATGGCTAGGAAATAACCCTCGCTGTTTACAGGACTTTGAAATGAAAAAGCCGAGTTAAGTGAAAAAAATAACTTTATTGTCGTGCTCAGCAAATTTACAAGTAATATCTGCACGCATACGCACTCCCACACACGCACTTACAACACCCACACACACAGCATAAAAAAAATAAGAAAAAAATAGCAAACAAAATAATAATAATCAGACAAATACACGTCCACCCGACTTATCTAAATGTTCAAGTACATAGTGAGAAGTTAGGAACCAGCAGATGTCTCTTGAAATATAAAGTAGTTCACTCAGGATGGCTCTAAGACAACACAAAGAAATTACCGCACTTCACACACTAGCGTTGATATTCAAATCGACACTGTCCGTTATTCAGTTAGTGTTACCGTATCCGTCCACGTCATGCGCATAGGTTTTTCTCCAGCTCTGTCCACCAAATCCCATAGAACGTCATGACTGTTGCGAGCACCTGCTCGTGCCATACAATATACATGCACATACACAGCTGGTCACCTATACATGTACAATTACATAGTAACAGTCGGGGTTTTCATGTAATCAATATATACATACAAAAAACTTGAATATGTCGGGTATATTGTGCAATATTTTAATGATACACAGAATAGTCGTGCATAAAACAGGCTAAGTAACACCAAAAATAGACAAAATTCCTAACCTAAGTAAAACAAATAAACAATTCACACTCACCGCTGTTGAAATGCTCTAAATTTCCACACAGGAATACCATACGAACACCCGTTCTGTATTTCACCAAGGCCTTACAAACCACACAGGTTAAACTCTCGACCACACAGGTCTTTCATTCCTAACTTGCATGGAAGGACACACCTTCACTCTGCCGCACCTTGGACCGAACTAACACGCAAAACACTCACCAAACCGGTTTGACAGCTTTGACCAGCTACCCGTGACAATACGGAGAAAACAAACTATGGAGCGCAATAACAAACAAAACAAAATAAAAATCAAATTGTGACAGGGGGGGGGTGTAATATCCTTATTTCTTCTGATTGGATAAAATCATTCCTTATTGTTAATAAATTGTGTCTAGAGAACTGAATTTCAGTTTTTATTCAGCATTCATATGATTATTAGTATGATTATATTATTGACATGATAATTGTGGCATTGTTGATCTGAATTGAAAGTACAAAGGGAGACAACCTAAAGCACAGTTAAACATTTGAAAATCAAGTGTTGCAGAATGGCAGGGTATCAAATTTTATGAAAGGATATCCTTCAAATAAAAGAATGTGACAATGTTAAAAATGATTGGAAGTTCAGCTGGATGCAGAAAAAAATATCTGTGCTGTTGAAATAAGTAAGTGTTGGAGAATCTTCTTAGTAAAGTGGATGAAGCTTGGCACATTTTTTTTCAGAGTCAAACTTTTTTTCAATTTAAAATAAAAACAAGTATCAAATTGTAAAGTATGAGGCCCATAAATTTGCGTTTTAGTGTGCTGAGAATGCTCCTTTTTATCTTGGAAATACTTGCATTTTCCATGTACTAAATTTTCAGCCTTTTTCAATAATATGTACTTTTATCTCTGGTAAGAGGTAAACCTTTCATATTTGATATGTATATTTCTTGTGGCAAGGCCTATCCATTGACACCAAAATTTTTGACCTGGTGACATTAACACTGACCTTTGACCTACTTGTAGAAAATTCAAATATAAGCCATATCTTCGAAGTCATAAAAGGTACTGCTTTGATATTTAGCATGTGTATTTATTGTGAAAAGACTTTCCAATGATACCAGATTTGTTGAACTTGTGACCTTGACATTGACCTCTGACCTAGTTTTGAAAATTGTCAAGAAAACTTTAAACCTTGGTCATATCTTTTAATCATAAGAGGTAGACCTTTCATATTTGGTATGTATATTCCTTGTAGCAAGACCTTTCCATTGATACCAAAATAATTGACCTGGTGACATTTACAAATCTTACAGTTCCACTTTGTTGTAATGTGGGGGCATTAGTGCTTCACAAACACATCTTGTTTATTTTAACATTGTGCCATGGCCACATAAAACCTAAGAATTGTCATAGGTAGTGAATTGCTCCTTCGCCAAATGCTCAGCATTTAGAAGTGAGAATCACAGGTTTTTCAGATATGACCTTAAAAACAGAGGTCCTGTGTCATGGCAGGCATTGGCATGTTGAAGAATCCTTACTGCTATGGCCATGAGTGCTAAACATGGGTCTAAATTTGTGATACTTCACCTATAGCTGGTTTTGTCTTAATATGAGTGAAATTTTTTCAATGGGACATAAAACAAACAAAGAATCAATCATCTTGTTTTTTAAATTTTCAAACTCTCAATAATTTTCATTTTAAAAATGATTTTTTTATTCCATAATTTATAATTTTAGTCGGGACCATTGTTGCAGACATATTTTTGATAAAGAAAGGAAAATTGTCAGAATTCTTTCTAACATAGACAATACAGAGCATGGTCATTAGAGTCAAGGAAGTTCACAAGGTTTTCAAAATACAAGGTCAATACACAGGCAAAGATTTTTGAATGGTGACGTAACATTTTGAATTTTCATTTTATTTCTATTTCCTTCTCCAATAAAACTTTTTCTATTTCCTTCTCCAATAAAACTTTTTCTATTTCCTTCTCCAATAAAACTTTATGATATTTCTGAAAATGTTGAAAGAGAGTGTTTGTTGTCCATTGATGAACATGGTGTAACCTGAAAAATTGTCTTGTCATGGGTAAGAGAGAATAGCCTACCCCATCAATATCATCCTAATAAAGAGACTTAATGACTAGTAAGCCAGATATCTTAACTCTGAGATATGGCTTTGAATGAAGAATGTTTTTACACAACATGTAAGTGAGAACAGAGTTTATGTAAATTTGGAAGTCATCCTCTTCTATGGTTTCAATGATATGGATTTTAGGAAAATTTGTTTGTTGTCCATTAGTGACTGGATGTTTTGAAATGTATCTATTGTGGAAGTAATGCTGTAAGTGAAGGTCAAGACATTATGCCCATAAGAAAACTTCTGTGTGATGTACAAAACTTGTATGTGTAGCACAAAGTATAGTTAAATTACATGACTAAACAAGTCATTATGAATGGACAGCATATAAACTGCTCTCTGTCCAAAATGACATTTCATTCATTACAAGACAATTCATAAATTGTAGTGGTTTTTCTCAGTATCTGTATTTTGATGTATATTCTTCTAAATGTAATTGCATATAAATTTTTTTTTAAAGATTCTTGGGAAGTGATAACAGGGATACTTACTTCTCAAACACACAGAGAAGTGGAGTAGTCTGGGAAATTTTGTCTACCACTACTTATGGGAAGAAGAAGAGAGCAGAAATAGGTATAGAGAGACTGTTAGAAGAGGGTGTCTTCAAAGCAGCCTATCCTCTCCATGATGTAAGTGACTGCTGATTAGGGTATCATGCATTTCATGTGTGTATGGAAGGTAACATATTATTGGTCCACATCAAATGCTATTATCTTTCCGAATAATACAGCTAATTTCATTGGTCAAGGGCTGGTCATGTGCAGGATGACAATTGTGTTGTCTCCCGTCAGATGATAAATTTCAGTGACACAAGTGAAATAATTCTATTAAAAGTCACAAATAACAATTGAGAAGATAGATATCCCCATTCTAATGCAATTTTGCATTTCGCTTGATGGTTCCTTGTTTGTTTTATGAAATATGTTACGAAATGTTTATGCTTGACATTATGTTTTTGCGTCATTCTATCATGACATCAGAATTGAAAGCTCTCCATCTCATTAACGCTCATTTAACTGCTTCAAACCTCAGCCTTTTGCATTGTTTAACGAACACATCTGATAAAATTAATGCATAACGTTAAGTATAAAACAAAACAGTGCATGTAGTTGAAAGTAACATTGATTTCACCCCTTGAAAACCATTGAAAATTAATTTGAATTTTCTGCAGAAAAAGTTGCTACAATTTATTTTTTTTTATGTTATAAAGAACAAATATGGCACAAGTCAATAAATGTTTGATAGGTTTCTAAGTCTTAGATTCTTCAGGATAACAAAACTATTATGGACTGTTTAGCAGGGAGACATCACAAATTATCAGATCTCAGTAAGGTTATCACCCTCAGGTGCATAGGTGCCCACAGGTGATAACCTTACTGAGACATGATAATTTGTGATGTCTCCTTGCTAAACAGTCCATAATTGTATATTAGCCATAACTTAGAGCTTTTACTATTCCTGATGTTGAGGATTATAAGGAATGTGGCTGTAATTTCTATAGTATTCCTTGCATTATGAAGTCGCAAGATGCATAGTCATTGCTTAATATGTACAAAGTAGAAATCAATAGTTGATAGATCTATTTCATTGTAAACATTTCCTGAGGAGGTCATTATAAAATTCATATGTACACATTTTACAAATGAGGCATTTCCTTTAGGGTCCATATGAAAAACCAGATCATGGCATCAATCCTGAAGACATGAACCTCCGTCAGGTTTTGTATGAATTCTGGGCCAGGTGGGGAAAGTGGTACAAGTATCAGCCATTAGACCACATCAGAGAGTATTTTGGGGAGAAAATTGGCATATACTTTGCTTGGCTAGGTAAGCAAGATTTTACAGTTTTCATGTTGTAAGAATGACAACCAAAGTTAACAATGTATATCATTTAACTCACTTGATCTGTTGGCTCAGATGAGCTTTTCTGATCAAAAATTTGTACATCGCTGTTAAGGTAGAGTTTTCACATATTCATTTGCAACCAAACTTAGTATAAAGCAGCCTTAGAAAAGGAGATTCAAGATTTGTTTCCTCCTTTCCAAGGGAAAATAACGGAAAATATGGTAGGATGTTTACAAAACTCTAATAAAGAACCACTCATACATGCCAACTTTTGAAAATTTCCTTGAGGGATTATGTGTGTAACAACTTTTTTTTTCCCCAAAGCTCTAAATCTGCAACAGTTTTTTTTATAGTTAAAATAAATATTTGTCTTTTTTTAATTGTATCATATATTAACACAACATCAAAAAGTGTGTTTTGTTCCCATCAACTTCAACAAAAAAACTCAAAAACACAATTTGAAAGAAATACATATTTATTTTCTTAAAATCATCAACTATTCAGCAAAAAGTTAAAGGTAAATTAATATAACTACACTCCCCTGTCCAATCATAGATATCAAAATTGAAAATGAATTAAAGCACATGCATAAAACAATTTGTTTTGTTACAACTACAGGAAAAATGTGGAGGTGATCTTGCTGTTTGTAGAATTTGATAGATCAATTCATAACCAGGAAAGGAATTTTGTCTTCTGCCATGAAGTTCACAAGCAAAATCTCTGCACGCATGACATCTGAAATAATTTTTTTTTTAAAAAGATCAAAATACGAAGAAGAAAAAATGGAAATCTGTATTTGATAATATTAAAGTCAATATGAAATTCACAAGCAAAACCTCTGCATGCATGACATCTGAAATAATTTTTTAAAAAAGATTATCAAAATATGAAGAAGAAAAATTGTAAATCTGTATTTAATGATATTAAAGTCATATTAAAATTTTAACTGACTAACAGATTTGCACAGTTCAACTAGATGTAATACTATTATTTTATGATACATTGTGACTGTGACTGATGAAGGATTATATATCAGTGAAAAATTATAATTTGATCTACCTATTACATATCCAACAATATGCATAAGTTGCCCCCAATTTGGATGCTGTCAGTCATCTTGAAAATCAAGAATTTGTCTCTCATTTGTATAGCTGCAGAACTATGTAGCTCTCTGATAATATATTGGGACAAATCAGAGCTACAGATCCATCCCTTAAAAAAATTTTTGATTTACGACGAAAGAAAACGTGCATTGTTGAGGCCTTATATCACTGTATTATTGCATTGCTGTCCCATAAAGCTAATGCCTAAAAATTCCTTACATATATTTCCATTTTATTTTTGTGCAAACTTACCTTCAAATATTCATTAAAGCACCACAAAACCCAAAAATTCACAGCTTTATATGATTTCATTGATGTAGCCATGTTAGGTTGCCTATCTTTTGATAAGACAACTTTGACTTATATACCTTGGACTTTTGATATACATTTCAAAACGTTTACTATATCTTATGAACCAAGGGAATAGGGCTTTGATATATCACATATAGATGCCTCATGACAAGACCTGTATTTTGGTACCAAAACTTTTGACTTAGTAACCTTGGATTTCGAACTATTTTTCAAAAACTTGAACATTGACTTATTTCTTTTGAGCCAAGGGGGGATAGGGATTTGATATTTCACATTTAGATGTCTCAGGACCAGGCCTTTCATATGGTATCAACACTTTTGACCTAGTGACATTTGAATTTAACCTACTTTTCAAAAACTTAACCTTTCGAACCGAAAAGGACATTCTGGCAAACTATGTTGTCTTCTGACAACTCTTTTTCACAGGAATGTTTTGGAAATTAAAATTCACAAGGATTTGGTTAAACTAACTGATTTGGAAATGTCAGTAGTCCTTCATTCTACAATCCTGGAGCCAGAAAGCAGGTTCACTTCAGACATTTTAAAGATTTAAACTCTTTACTTTTCCAAAGTTTGAATCTCCATTCTTGTATGAGTATATAAATAAGTAAGGGGCTCAGGTGAGCATTTTCAAGTGCTTGTTTGTTTTGTGTCCCCTCTCCACTTTACCAATAGTAGGAATATTAATTTTGGTTTGCCCTTCTGCCATTTATCAACAGTGCCTTGTTAAATTATTTTTAAATATTTCTTGCAATGTAAAACACAGAATTTTGAAAAGCTGCAATTATTTTTTCAGGATTTTACACAGCTTGGCTGTTACCAGCTGCTATTGTTGGAATTATAGTGTTTTTGTATGGAGTCATTGCAGTGTTTCACAATGTTCCAGTGTGAGTGACATTGTTCTTTTTGCTGTCATCAGAGATTTGGTAAAAAATGTAAAGTTAGCAATTTTTCGGTCACCTGAGTTAACTCAATTAGTCTGCATCCAGTAGTGTTTGTTGTGCTTTAACAATTGAACAATTTTAACTTCTTCTCAATAGCTACCATTCTGATTCTTTTCAAATTTGGTATGAAGCATCTTTGGGACAAGGCTGACATAAATGATAAATTTCAGGACTCTTGCACCCTAGGAGCCTTAGGGGCAGTTTAAAACTGTCAAAAAGTGACAAATTTTCAAAAATCTTCTCTAAAACCTCATTTGTAAGAAAAATTAAATGTATAGTGATGTAGAGCAGGAAGGCCTCTACCAAAAGTGTAAATTTCTTAATCCCCGGGATAGAGGTTCTGAAATTTTTTCAAGATTTCGTAGCCCTTAGGATTAGTGATACTTTTAACTAATACTCAGGTGACTGATAAGCCTTTTGTATATCTAATATACCATAGATATAACAAAAATTATTCTTTTATAAACATGTGTGTGTATGTATGTATGTATGTGTGTATGTATGTATGTATCCTGGAAAGATAAACTCATTCACATATAAAGTTTGTCCAAGTCTGCATGTGCATGATATTTGAACAACATTCATTTTAACTAAATTTGCATAAAATTGAAAAATTGTATCACTTTTGGTGCTATGTATTCCTAATGCCTAGAAGTATCAGAGACAGATAGATTATGTGAAACTGTATTGGACAGTATGGTTTTTTTTGGTTTTTTTATAAAATTAAAGAAAAAGATGTAGTCTTTCTTTAAAATTTTGAGTTTTAGTGGGACCCAGAGAGGCAGTTATCATACATAGTTCTGTACAATAAATATACTAGCAAAAAAAAAGAAACTGTGCATACTTAAAAAGTTAAATAAAAAGTATTCTTTGATCACTCTTTATTCCTAAAGGCATAGATTAATATACAAAACGTGTTTGAGTACTCAATGTGTTGAATATCGTGTTCTATTCACCTTGATGGCCACAGCACCAGACCTGTTTACTTGTACATGTTTGCCATATTTTTTACAGTAGAAAGGCAAAATATGTTGCATTAATCAGTAATGAAATTATGGTAAGAAAAAGTAGTAAATAAAAAAAATTGTTTCTTAAAAAGTCCAATCTTAAAAATCAATTGGCCCAGTCTGACTTGGCCAAGCACTTTGTTTAACCAAACAAAAATAGGTGTTATCAATTCAAGCTGGGGTTATGTTGGCAAATATGACTGCTACAGACACATTCTGAGGCCTATGGAAGCTTACTTAAAGTGTCTAATAAGTTTATGATTAACTACATGGATGTTCCTAACTATGCTGAACTTAACTGTTATCATGCAATAACTAGAGTAGAGGTCATGATGCCTGAATTGAATTTGTCTCACATCCACTGAATACTTTCAACAAAGCATTCAAACTGATGTTTCCTGACTCGAAAATTGCAGAAGGTAAATCTTAATGACAAAGTGCTCAAAATGCAAACAACTTCCTTCTAGAATACTGACATCAGTCAGAAGAGGTAAACTGGTCTGCAGCATGCATTTCAGGAGTTTCAAGCCTAAGCAATACATGGTTAGTATCAATTAGAATTTCTTGCATTCATTGACAGTATTCAATGTATTGAAACAGAAAAACATTGGATTTTTGGAATAAAATTTTGATTGAGAGATGCCTCGCATAATTGAAAATGATAATTTGTGTGCTGTTGGGATGCTGGAAGCAGGGATGTCTTAAAGCAATGAGGCAAGACAGTTTGAAGTTCATAGTAACACTGTAAATGCTTTATGGAGACAATATCAGCAAATTGTCAAATGGACCACCCATGATGAGAACGCCCATGTGTGATGTCATGTCATCAAGAAATACATGTGCAGATGTCATATTTGTGTAATCAATTCCAATCCCTTCTTTGATCACTAAAAGTTCCCTGGACATTGATGTATTAGTCCTCAAACTGTAAAGAACAAATTGTGAGAGGCCAACATCCATCCTCTCCGTCCTGTTCTGCTCTGCTGTCACTGTGTTGCAAGCTTAGAATGGTGTAGGAGGTATCGTTGTTTCAGTAACAGAGATTGGGCCGAAATTCTGATGAGTTGACATTTCATCTCGATAGCAGTAAAAGTGCTTACCATTGTTCCAGACAATGTTGCATTGACCTGTGCGTTATTCAGCTCCATCAATTTGGCAGAGGAAGAGTTATGATCTGAAGTGGAATTACAAACACATGGAAGGACTCCTTTGGTGATATTGGAGGGCAATTTAACTGGCGTATGATACCATGAGATTGTACATCAGCACGTCATTCCATTCATTCACAACAACCAGTGTAATGTCATTCTGCAGCAAGACAATGCACGACCACACACAGCGTGTGTTGTTAGTGACTATCTGCAGCAGCAAAACATGAATATGCTACCCTGGCCTGTGATGTCATAGGATTTATAGCCTATAGAACATGTTTGGGATGATATGGAATGACATCTACATTAAAGCCAAATACCCCTGCTATGTTGGATGCTTTGCATCATTCTTTATTGTACATATGATGGAACATTCCCCAGGCATCTCTGCATAACCTGATTCAATCAATGGATCATAGGTATGAAGAATGCATTGGGGCAAATGGCAGTCATGCACACTATTAAACTTGTGAAACTTTTTTGCACCCTCTTACTTTCAGTGGCTGTTGGTATCAACCATAATGAACGTAATCCATGATCTGATGTTTGAACTGAAAGACAATGCATTATACATAATTCAATGTAATATTTTGGGTAGGAATCTATATATGAAATTACTAAACTACACAGTTTCTTTTTTCTGCTAGTATATAAAGAAGTAATGAAAATATGTATATATTACCATGCTTTCACAAAGTTGAAAAAGACAGCAGAACTGAATTAAACCTGAGAATGAAAATTAAAACCTCTTAATTCATTGGAATATTTTTACAGTGAGGATGTATGCAAAAGTGGCAAAACCTACAAAATGTGTCCTTTGTGTGATGAGAACATAGGATGTGCTTACTGGTACCTATCTGATGTTTGTAATTATGTCAGAATTGCCTACTTGTTTGACCATCCAGCTACAGTGGCTTATGCTGTATTTGTTTCTTTTTGGGGTAAGTGGTGTTGTATTGGTTACAGGCACCTCTTATCATAAATAAATTATCCTTTGGTGCAGATGTTTTTAAAGATGTCAGATAAGGAAGCATATGCACTCTCCCAAGGGGAAATAATGAAAACTAGGGTAGGGATAATTCTAAAGTTTCTCTGTACTGATGGTTCAGAAATGACAAACTGTATGTTTCATGTTCACTCAAATTTTATTGTCTAGGGTCAGGCCACCAAAGTAGGTTCATAATAGGGATGAATTAATGGTAAATAATTGTTTGAAGAAAAACTCCCACTAAGAAGATTTAACTTTTGCACCCCAGGAACAAAGCAAGGGGGATATAGGAATTGTCATGTCAGTCCATCCCACTATTTTTCCAGGTCATAACTTTTCAAAGAGATAATCTCATACATAGTACAAAAGGTGGTTTTTTGACCAGATGGTGTGTCATGATATGAACCAAAATCACTTGGTCAAAAGTAATATATATATATATATATATATATATATATATATATATATAAAATGAGAAAGTTTTGTTTGAGCTATAACTTTGTAGTGTAGATATATTAGATTATGGACAGGTGGTATGTTAGGACCCAGAATCAAGGTCATTTAGCAAAGTATACTGGTAAAAAAAAAAAAATATTTGCCTTTATGATGGCACAAAGGTTATGTAAGCCTAGATGGTATTTCATGACCCTTAAAGTAGTTTTGCCATACACACTGGTAAAAAAAAAATATTTGTCTTTTTGACACAGAGACACTTAATGTGGCACAAAGGTTATTTAAGCCAAAATGGTGTTTCATGACCTTGAAGTAAGGTCATTCATATAAGGTCATTGATAATAATTTGGTTTGTTAATTTTTGAGTGGTTCGTGACTTTGCAGTTGAAAGATATTGGATGCTCACACTTTCATTTGGCCAGATGGCATGTCATGACCCAAACCAAGGTCATTTGGCCAAAGTCAGGGTCAATGGTATGAAAAAAGTTTGAAATCATTGTATGGACCAAATCATTATCTAGACCACATACATCTTTGTAATGGAAAAGGCATAATAAGTTGATGCTTTGCACAAAGACTGCTAAGAAACATATGGGATGTCTTGCTCATGAACCAGAGTCATTTGTCCAAATTCACTTTGAAAAAGGGATGAATATTGTGATGTGCAAGTAATCTTTTAACTTGTATTAAAACCTATTTTTAAAAAAGAAACAAGTTAAATTACAAAATATCATAATTGGTAATAAATGGTTAGTTTCTGTTGTGGGGGTATGAAAACAATGAATACATGAAGTAATTTCTGCATAACCAGCTTGCCCATGCATTCATTGTTTTTATTCTCACATGGACATTTATTCCACAAATACAGTAAACTATATTGTTTTTGTGGGCATGCGTTAAAGTATCAGATATGCTCTAAGTATAGAATACTTCTAATTGTTATTTTCATTTTGTTTCATGTAATTAGCTGTAACCTTTCTGGAATACTGGAAAAGAAAGAATGCTAGTTTAGCTCACCACTGGGATGTGCTGGACTTCGAGGATGAAGAGGTTACATTTCTTGTTTGATTTTTTTTTTAAATTTAATGAACATTAATATTTTTATGACATGGAATTGTCTGTCTTTTTTCTGTCCATCTGTCTATAGACATGTAGACAAAATGGAAATCAAAGTGCAAGGTCAGGGTCTTCAGACTTGGTAAATATATTTTCCCTGAGAGATGTTCAAAGTTTAATGATATTTGGTAGACAAAATACAAACAAAAGTGTGGTTTGGAATCTTGAAATATGAATACATTTTCCCTGTTTTTGAAAAACAGAGACTATAGGTTAAAGACACAGGTCTTCATGTAGCAAAATGTTTTTGGACACCTTGTACATCTAGGCTAAACCAAAATGATCATGAAACTTAAAACTGGTACTTTATAATGATAATAATAATGACTGGTTTTTATACAGCGCTTTCCCAGCATATGCTGCTCAAAGCGCTTAACAATGCATTGTTACCCCAGCAGACCTTACAACATTCCAGAGCTTTCTCAGGGCATGCTGCCGTTAAGGCGCTGAGCACTAACATTCTAACAATATCTTTCACTGTCTATAGCCAGGTACCCCTTTACACTTGGGTGGAGTGAGGAAATTTGTGTAAAGTGCCTTTCCCAAGGACACAACGTCGGTCCTGCTGTGGCCAGGACTCGAACCCACAACCTTTCGGTTGAGAGTCTTAACAGCCTAACCATTAGGCCACCGATGCCACTTTACTTGAAACTTTTAGTATTCAATTCAAGTGTCATCAGAAAATATTAAAGACACTAACTTAGAGTTTTTGAAATTTCATCAGAGATTAAAGGCCTCAAGTAAAGATGCAATATTCATCTTATTAAACCAGTTTAGCTACATCTAACAAATCTTCATTTTTAATCTCATAAAAATATAGATAAATGTAATAAACTGAAAGTAATAATATTTGTTATAACTTTTTGTTGAAAAATAGAGAATAAGTAAAATTCTCGAGCAGAATGAAATATCACTTTCATATATAACTTATAAATGCATAACATTTATTGTATTATTTTGATTTTCCTGTCATATTTGAAAATCCTAGAAAATTTATGATGTAATTTATAATTATTTTGGGGAGATCTGAAATGAAGAAGTGGCAAAAAGGAGGTATATCTGGAATTTCTATATATCTAAAGTTTAGTGGCACTAAACGATGCATGAAAAACAATGTCTTTGTTTAAGATAGTGATAAATAAATAGATGGATAAATACTTACATGGATAAAGACAGAGATACATGCATGCATACATATATACACCATCTCTATTATGTTCACAGAGAATCAGAAAGAGTTTGTGATTCTCTGATTTTCTTAACAAGCACATGTTAGGAAGTAGCAAATGAAGTTCTTTGACAACCAATGGTTAGAAATTTAGTAAGAAATTGCTCCTTATCAAGCAGAAATTGTTACAGTGATAACTTGGAGTTGACTCTTTTACAAAGAAATTCTTTGAGTTTCTAATGATGCGATGTTCTTAATTAAAGCAGTGTAGTAAGAACTTCTGTATCTATATATCAGATTTTGTTAACAGATCTTAAAGCAGGGAAATACATTCAAAAATTAATGCCTTTTTTTTTTTTAATACTAAGCCATACTTGTTTGTAATTTTGAGATTGTTGAATTAGTGAGATTCTTAACAAGCAAGTTTAAGTTTAATGAGATGCTGTGTTTTGCAAAGCCATTATCGTAGTTTGTAATTTGAGATTTTCTTAACAAGAAACTGTTAAGGTAGTGAAGTATACATCCAAAGATGTCGTGTTTTACAAAGTCATTCTTGTAGATTTTCTTAACAAGCAATTGTTTGAAATATATTCAAAGATGCATTTCACAAAGCTGTTCTTGTAGTTTGTAAATCTGAGATTTTATTTACAAGCAATTGTTGAGGTAGTGAAGTACATCCAAAGATGTTTTACAAAGCCGTTCCTGTAGTGTGTGACTCTTAAGATTTTTTAAACAAGCAATTTTTAAGGCTGTGAATACATGCATTTTAGAAAAACTTGGAGTTTATAATTCTGAGATTTTCTTAACAAGCAATAGTAGTTAAAGCAATACAAGCTGTAACTGACAGTAAATAAATTGAAAAATAAAAGAACAAATATAAAAATGTAATTGTGACTGAACATATATGATTTCATAGCATCAGGGTGAATCCGAAACAATAAACCCGTCAAATCAGCAGAAAAGTCATCCCAATAGTAATTCCCTCTCTTAATCACCAATGTGCACTGACTTCAGAAGTTGCCAGTTCGGAAAAGTGTGAAAGAGAGATGCTGCGCACGTTTCAGATTTGTAAACAATTTAATATGCGAAATTGTAGCAAATTCATTAATAAAATTTCATTTGAGTGGTATTTTGCATATTTTAATTACTTTTTTACATTTATAATACAAATATAAAGTCATTCATGACATGTTGTAATATTTTAAAACAAATGAAATGTGTAGTTACTCACATCAGTCTCCATCTTTGTATGACCTCGGTCTCAGTGCAACCCAATTATGTTCGGCAATCATCGTTCCCATGTTCATGTATATGATGCAATGGCTGTTTATATGAAACACTCATTGTAGGTATGCTCTCAAACAATATTCTCTTGTTTATTTGGCTGAATTTTTCTTCAGATATTGGGGATTTTATAAGTTATACCGATATATGTCAACTGCTGTATAATTCTATAGTTGAAAAATACCGTCAGTTATAGCTTGTATTGTTTTAATTCAGTGTAAGGGAGTCGGTAAAGGGGCGACAACTGCCACCCCAATAATTTTGCCAAAAATAAATAAATGTAAAAAAAAAATCAAACCAGAATACAAATTTAGGAAATTTGTCTCGGTGATATTTGCTCTTTGGAGCAGTGAGTATAAAGGTGATCTGTGGTCAGTGGAATGGCAGTGTGGGAAAGCTATTGTTTACAAAGACATACAATGGAAGGTATCTGTATATCTATATACTGTACCTGGCATGTGTAAACAATAAACAGAGAAAACAATATATATGATTCAAAGACAGTTTTTATTTTTTACTTAATTTGCATAACTTGCTTAATAGTGCTTATTAATGTTTGAATTAAAAGATAAGTAATAACAACTTTCTTTTTATCAGGGGTGTCTTTAAGACAATGACAGAATGGGGAAAATATCAAGATTCTAGTGAAAATCTGAATTATAAATTGGCTCCCTCCCCCCCCCCCCCTTTTTCAATCCAGTTTGCCTCCACAGTGTCAAATACTTGACCACATACACACACAGACACACACATTGTGCATATTAAAATGACTGGTTTGCAACCCAAAAAAAAGTGCAAGTGCTCATGATACTTCTTGCACAGAATAATAGATATAGTTTATGTAAGATGTACATTGTAAAACTGGAAATTTTAATACCTTGGGTATCTTAAGTACTCTTTTTATAGCAAATGAATTGTCTATAATTTAGCATGTCAATGTATTCTGCTAGTGCAGATGGAAATAGAACAATTTTGTGATAACAATAATGTCCTATACTATAGTAACAGTTTTTCTTAAAGAATACATTTGTAATGCAGTTTTAATTTGCCATTTTTGTCAACCTTCACTAATTTGTGACTGTTTTCTCAGGAGAGACCCCGACCAGAATATTCTGCAAAGGCTCCAACATATGAAAAAAACCCAATTACGGGGGTAAAAGAGCCTCATTTTCCTCCCAAGGATAGACTCCCCAGAATTTTATCAGGATTTGCTGTCATCATCATAATGGTAATTAAGAGAAGTATTTGTCTGTATTATTAAGGTGTCTCAGTAGATATTTTAATATAAAATATGCCCCCCCCCCCCTTTAAAATCTTGTGAAAAAGTCTTCAAACACTATTTGTGTTTGGAAATTTGTTTTGAACAACATAAAAGGATAATTCCAGAATGAAGCTTTATGTACTTTGTTATGATCAAATGGGTATCAGATTAAATTTTGATAGAAACAATGGAAATATAGTAAATGTGGAGATAGTGATGTGTACAATGTATGTATTTTCTGGTTTTGTATTTTTTACTTGTCCTTTACAGATGTCATTGGTCCTGATATTCATCATAGCTGTGATTATGTACAGAATTTTAGTTAGTATACCTTTGTTTAAAAACAAGACACTGCGAGGACAAGCCAACTTAATTGCCAGCACCAGTTCAGCTGTAGTCAACCTCATTTTGATTATGGCCCTTGGAAAAGTTTATGAAAAATTAGCTTTAAAACTTACACAGTGGGGTAAGTACTGTCAGTAATAGGCAAGCAAGCACATCTTTATGCCCTCAAGATCAAAGATTGGGGGCATTTTGTTCTTAGCCAAATATATTAATTTCAAGGAGGAAAAACACATTATAGTTTTCCAAATGGTAGTAATGCCATTGTGGCAAAGATGAAATAAAAAATGTATTATTCTTTGTCCTTTTGAAATTTATCACCTGTCCCATCTGATTAACTCTGTGATTAAGGCATTAGGCTAGCAATCTGTAGAACATGTGTTATCTCATGGGTTTCAATGTTTTGTATTAATATTTTATAGACTGTAATGAAATTTTTTTGTTCACTTGTTGGGCGGCGAGCTGTTGGGTGCATTCAGAATAAACCCCAATAGTACCATCACGGATTTACCAATGGTAAAAATTTGAGTCATAGGTACCACTGGATCCCTGTGTACTCGAAATTAGTTTGGGTTACATTATTGAACAAAATGGTTAGAGTGAATGATTACTATACCATCTTATACACATGATGTTTTTAAAACTCATTTCCTGTCTGTCTAGAGACATGTTTGAAGCAGCATGTCTGAAGTTGTCTTCAGTTGATGTCTTTTAAGGGAAAATCTGTTGCTTTCAGCCTGCCATTTTTGATTATGTCTTAAATAAAATTACCAACACTAACAGAGCTCTAGGTTGTCTGCAGAAATGTTTATCATCAGTCAATTTTATTGGCAAACATTCATACCACTGTCTTACCAATAGTATGAATTCTGCTGATGTGACTTTTGTCAACCAGCATATGGTAGTATTCTGAATGCTCCCATTGTCATGACCCGAATGTCGGCGGTAGCTGCATCACACTTTAAGGGGAAAACTTTAACATTGGCTATATCTTTTCAACCAGGAGGGATGGGGCTTTGATATTTTACATATAGCTGCCTTTTGACCAGGCCTTTGTTTTGGTTTCAAAACTTTTGACCTACTGACCTTGACCTTGGACCTCTACTTTTCAAAAACATCAACTTTGGGTATATGTTTTGAACCAATGAGTTTTGATATTTCATATAAAGATTCCTCATGACAAGATCTTTGACTTTGATCAAGTGGCCTTGGACATATCAAAAACTTCAACCACAGCTATATCTCTTGAACAAAGGTATAGGGCTTTAATATTTCACATAGAGATACCTCAAGGTAAGACCTTTCAATTTATACCAAGACTTTTTGACCTTAGACCTACTTTTCAAAATCTTCAACCTTGGCTTTATGTTCAAACCAAGGGGGATAGGATTTTAATATTTCACACATGTATAGATTCATCATGATCTGGCCTTATTTGATACCAAAACTTTTGATAAAGTGACCTTGGACTTTGACCTGCAATTCAAAACCTTGGTCTTGATTATATCTTGTGAACCAAGGAGATAGGGTGAGTAGAGTCATGCTTCTGGAAGAGCTATGTTATCTTCTGAAAACTTTTATTTCATTAAGTAAAATTTTAAAATTCCAATGCTGCAACTTCATACCACAAAAGTCATCATACAATTCTCAGTCATGACAATTTTACTAAGCCAGAGAAAATTTGGACTTCATATTTGATCATATATTTATGAGAGGTCAAAGGTCCAAGTAATGTGGCAGGTCATTGGCAAATTTTAACTTTAAATCTGTACATGGTCATGCAAAATAATCCCATGTATATGATTTTGAAGCATGTGAAAAAGTTGTGGTAAATGGATTTTTTCTTTTATTTTGATTTTGGCATGAAGTTTGTGATTAGACATTCTTTTCTTGAAATTTAAACTTAGGTTTTATTGTAAAACTGGGTCATGGGTGGGGGTTGAAGTGTTGATACCCTGAATTCAATCAATTTGATTTTCATATATGAAGATTTGAGTCATGATATCTATACTTATTCATAGTAATGCTAATTTAAAAATGATTTCTTTTAATTTTGCACAATGTAATTCATGCAGTTCATTTTTTGTAATAAAGATGTATTTATATTTTCAGAAATGCATCGGACCCAGACTGAATTTGAAGATCAGCTGACGTTTAAAGTGTTCATTTTTCAATTCGTCAATTTCTACTCTTCAATTATCTATGTAGCATTTTTTAAGGGAAAGTAAGGATTTTTTTTTAAATTAAAAGAATGTCTTTGAATTTTGAAAATTCAATACAGAAGTTATATATTATATCCAGCAGGAATGGAAATGAAATTAATTGGTATGACACTGTACTGAGATTTTTATTTCAGATTTAATGGACACCCAGGTCACTACACAAAATTATTGGGATTAAGGAATGAAGAGGTATGTGCATAAATTAGATATGATGCATAAATCAAAAATATCTAATATGAACACAATACCATCTCATATGTTTTCAGTATTCACTTTTGTAAAAGAAATTCTGTTTCATTTGTGTATATTTAGAATGATGATCACTATCATATCATGTGACAGTGCAAGTTACAACACACTTAAAGTTAGTCAACAACAGAATTCAATATGCAAAACATAGATTTAAAGGTTCTTTAAAACAGCTTCAAAATACTATCCCATATATAAAAAGTGTTTGCTGACTTAAATGTCTGAAATTATTTATACTACTATTTTTATCCCTACACTTTCTAAAGAAAGTATGGAAATATGTTGTTACCTGGTGAGGTCACATGTCACACTTTAATTCCTCTTTTATTTTAAGCAGTAACCTTTTATATATATTCTTTTCTAATATGAGTGGTGTCTTGTAGATATGCAATAAGGTTTTGGAGTTTTCAATTTTTTCATGGTTTTATGTGTGTGTTTTGTTCTGTTTTTCTTTTTTTTAGCCCCATTTGGGCCCCAGGGTGAAAATAAAAATTCTGAAACCCTTATTTCACATCTACAGGATACTGCCAATCATCTTCCAAAACATGATTTGGTTATTGCATAAAATGTTAAACGAATTCAAGAAACCAGGGGATTTTTTTTATTATTTTAGAAATAATTACGTGGCCCCCATCATGGTAAAATTGAAAATTCTGAAACTTTATTGCATGTCTACCGGACACCACTATCATATTCCAAAAGATTAATTGGTTACTGCTTAAAATAAAAGAGGAGTTTGAGGAAGAAAAAAGTAAGACAGATGAACAGACAATATACCCAAACTTTCTTTAGAAAGTGTGGTTATAAAAATTCAAACTACTGTTTGTGAAATATTTTTTGCTGTGTATATATATATATATATACATGCCCAATGTCCGCTGAAAAGAATTTGTGATTTAGAACATATTTTTAAGTAGCATAAAAGCTTTTGATAAACTTGCACCGTAATTTGTCAGAAATTCAGTTGTTATATGTCATGTTGCTGAGTGCATTGTGATCTGCTTACATTAATTTGGGGATATACAGTGCCAAAAAAATACGTAGTTGTATTTTCTATGTTGAAAGTATATTCATTACTTTAAGCTTTAATTAATGTTAATTAGTTGCATATTTATGAATTGATTTTCACATGACATCACCAGCAACATTTGTAATTTTAATTCTGAATCCACTGGCAACTTTAACAGTGTTATGTAGTGATTGAATTCAGTAATTTCCTCATATACAATAACTGTACCATATTTCAAGATGAAAAAATGCTGTGGGTTTCCATTTATTGAATTTACTTTGGGGATACATTATTTGAAGGAAATTTTAATTTTGTAGTGCAATAATGGAGGATGTCTCATTGAGTTGACCCAGCAGCTTGCTGTCATTATGATAGGCAAGCAGATGATTAACAATGCACAAGAAATATTAATTCCGTAAGTATCATTAATACCTGCATAATGTTTCATGTGTATAAAGCATTTACAAACTGAACTTTCACTTAGGCTGTGCCCCTTCCTACTCCGTAAACTGAACTTTCACTTAGGCTGTGCCCCTTCCTACTCCTTAAACTGAACTTTCACTTAGACTGTGCCCCTTCCTACTCCTTCACCTAAACCTTGTTCTAAAGTTAATAATTCAGTGACAAGATTTCTTGCACAATGGAAAATGTAGTTTTCAGAATTGGTAAGGTTATTTACCAATAACTGTCTTCTTATGAAAGTTGGACACTAGAAGCCAGTTACTAGGAACTGGTAACTTGCTTTTGATCTCAAATTTCCCAAAAATGTGATTCCACTCTGCAGATCTTGCCCAAAAGATTTTGAGTGCTTGGGTATTGAATTTGGAATTAAGCAGGCCAATTTCAATCAAATTTTGTACATATCATACATGGATGAAGGGTATTCAAGTTTGTTCAAATAAAGGGCCATGCCCCTTTCAAAGGGGAGATAATCTCAAAAATGCAAATGTGGGCTCATTTAGAAATCTGTTCAAGAACCACTGAGACAGAAAAGTTCATATTTGCATGAAAGCTTCTTGACATAGTTCAGATTCATGTTTGTTGAAATTATGGCCCCCCAGGGGTAGGATGGATTCAGAGTAGGGAATCAAAGTTTTACAAACAACGATATTGGAAAAAATCTTTTAAAATCATCTTTTTCAAGGGCCAGAAAAGTTCAAATTTACATGAAAGCTTTCTGACATAGTGCTGATTGAAGTTTGTTAAAGTCTTGGCCCTTGGAGTAGGGTGGAGCCACAATAGGGAATCAAAGTTTTACATGAAAATATATAGGAAAAAAATCTTCTCAAGAACCACTGGGCCAGAAAAGTCCAAAAATACATTTCAGCTTCCTGACATAGTGCAAATTGAAGTTTGTTAAAATCATGGCATTCAAGGGTAGGGTGGGGCCACAGGATCAAAGTTTTGCATGCAAATATATAGAGAAAATCTTTAAAAATCTTCTCAAGAACCACTGGTCCAGAAAAGTTCAAATTTGCATAGCAGCATCCTGACATGGTGCAGATTCAAGTTCATTAAAAGCATGGCCCCCAGGGGTAGGATGGGACCACAATAGGGAATGAAAGTGTTACACGAGAATATATTGGGGAAAATCTCTAAATATGGGTCAAAGTAACCCAGGTAAGCAATTTGGCCCATGGGCCTCTTATTTTAAAGAGTAATGGACCTTGAACTTAGCAAGTAATATGACAAAATGGGGTGTTTTTGTAATGCTTGCCATCACAATATATCTGTTTTACCTATTCATTTAAGCCTCATATTAAATATGTGTACTGTGGAATCATTTGAATTTGTAGGGGCCAATTTTTGGGAACTGCCAATATTTTACAGTTTTGTTGCTATGTAATATCATAGATATGGTTTCTGTATATTATAAAACATCATGTAAATTGTATATTTGGTTGTTATTTGAAATACAAAGTCGTTAAAAATTGAACCCTTGGCCAATTAATTGAATGAGATCCCACTGTATATCATTTACAATGTAGTATAATAGGATGAATTCTTTTGATTAGATAAGCTTATAACAATATAGAGGTCTACTTTGAATACAGAAAGTTGAAAGCCTTTTGGCACAGACACAGGATGAGCCTGGATAACAGTGATGTGAAGAGTAGGTGGGAAGAGGACTATCAGCTGATTGAGAATGAGGGATTATTTGAGGAATATTTGGAAATGGGTAAAATTTTGTTTTAATGACAGAACTACAAACCATGCTAGGATTTTAAAAGTATATTGGAAGTTGAACATCAAATTTTCATTACCAGTACATAGTCCATTTGTCCAAATTCTGGATCTGCTTTCCAAAGTCAGTGGTAAACTGATCAGACACAATATGACCTCCACTTCCTGGGATCTCTCTGCCTCAGCTCTCACAAATGCAGAACTAACCCAAAGCTATCCTTGAGTGTACGTTGGAGTTCTCTTTGCATCCGCTCTAACAAACATAGAGTAAACGTTGAGTTGATCCAAAGCTGACTCCAAGCAGACCTGAAATATGAGGCAAAACCAAAAAGTAAACCCAGCAAATGTTTGCTATTTTTATTGGATAATGCAACATCAGAGATGATCACTTCATGGATGGAGCCTTCACTCAGAATTATTATTTATAAGGACAGAATAAATATTTTGTTTTAGCTTTACTGGTTAAAGAGCTTCTCGCAATGGTAGGGTATCGTTCAATCTCTATACTTCTCTTAAAATTTTCTTCTACTTATCTAAAATTCTTATCTGATATTTTTGTTTGTTTGTTTGTTAATCATTTGCAAACCAATTTTACATAGAGATGCATAATAATTCTGCATGCTTTTAATGAATATAGAGGAACAAGATAGTTCTTTATACAGAATATTTATGAATTACACTGTATATTTATTTGATAATTCAACTGAGTAATGCATTTTTATGGACCTGTAATCTGACATATATTGGTTTGTCCGTCTGTTTGTTTGTCTGCAAAATCTTTAACTTTGGCCATATTTGGATAGGGCTTCACATTTCATATATATTTCTTGTGACAAGACCTTTCTATGGGTTCCAGAATTACTTAGTTGTCATACAGGCACATCAGTGTTTCACAAACACATTTTATTTAGTTTGATAGCAACCATTTATAATCATTATGTCATTTTAAAATGCTCCCCAATCAACATTTTTTGTCTGATTACATTCGGACTTTATACACATGAAGATTACATAGAGGTTTATTAATCTGCATTTAATTAATTTGTTTTTACAACCTTACCAGAACAGATCATTGAAAGATTCTTAACTCTGATTCATGGAAATTAAAAGGTCTGTCTTTTATGGACACATTCATCCATTGATTGATAAAGTACTTGACTTCCTTTTCAGTGCTACAGTTTGGCTTCATCACTATTTTTGTGGCTGCTTTCCCTCTTGCCCCTCTGTTTGCTCTGCTGAACAACTGGGTAGAGATTCGACTGGACGCCCACAAGTTTGTGTGTGAAACACGTCGACCTGTAGCAGAAAGGGCACAGGATATAGGAGTCTGGTTTAAAATATTGGATGCACTTGCACAACTGGCTGTTATAAGCAATGTAATAATCAATATTTTTACACAGGATTAGAGTCAGAAACTACTAAATGCAGCTCTGTCAATAATAAAAAAAAACCTTAATTTGGTCCAATAACACTTTCATTAATGTAGTTTTGGAACCTGAATAAAATTTTGTTGAGGAATCCTCATGAACAGATTGTAACTGCTAAAACTGGACATGGTTTCTCAAAATTCTCCATTTTTAGTCAATATTTGGACTTTGTTGCTGAAATTTACAAAGATGTGATCCTTGCATAGAGAAAAATATGTTACTGAGAATACCAAGTTGCACTTGGTCTCACCAGTTGTATAGTAAGAAATAAGAAAAGGGTGAATTTTTGAAATGAAAGAGTGAAAATGAAGATTGGAATGGGATATCAATTAGTGTCTAACAAGGATCTGGGATTGCACCTCCCTACTTTTTCATATAAAACAATAAAATAAAAACAATGATCAACAGTGAGGTAAGCCTGGGATACTTTATCTGCATTACATTTAACTAAGCAGCACCAAGTCAAAGGTATCTTGCCATGAACCTCTAGAATGCTGGATGATGTAGAACAGGAAAGCCTCTACAAAAATTGTAAATTTCATGATCCCCAGGGTAGAGGTTCTGACTCCAGAGCAGGGCCAAACTTGGTATATAGTGTTTATGAGTAAACTATTTAAATAACACCTTCTCTAGTGCTAGTGATGCTAATTGAAACTAAATGGATGTTTAGGAAGAGTAGGTAGTCCTTTTTGAAAATTGTAAATTTCAGAATGCCAGGGGTAGAGGTTTTGGTATCAGTGTGGGGCCAAAATGGTCAGTGTTTTAATGAGCATTTTTAACTTCTTTTTGTTAACTACTATTCCAATTCTTTTCAATTTAGGTATGAAACATCTTTTGGAGAAGGGTGATGTCAGTTGTAAATTTCAGGATTCCTGCACCACAGGGGCCATAGGGGTGGGGGCAAAAATTGACCAATTTTTAAAAATCTTTTCTACAACTCCACATCTTAAGAAAAACTAAATGAATAGTGATGTAGAGCAGGAAGGCCTCTACCAAATTTATGATCTCTGGGGTAGAGGTTCTGACTCCAGGTTCTGGGCCAAACTTGATGTATAGTGTTTATGTATAAAGGATTTAAAAATATCTTCTTCAATGCTGCTGATACTAAATGGATATTGAGAATGAGCAGGTTGTCCTTTATGAAAATTGTAAATTTTGTGTAGGGTTTTGGTATCTGGGTGGGGCCAAAATGGTCAGTGATTATATATGTTAACAATTAAAAAATTTTAACTTCTTGATAACTACCATTCCAATTCTTTCCAAATTTGGTATGAAGCATCTTTTGAACAAGGGTGACATAAATTGTAAATTTTAGGACTCTTGTATCCCCAGGGCCTTAAGGGCAGGGCAAAAATTGACAAATTTTCATAAATCTTCTGTACAATTACAATATTATAAAAACACACACTCACACAACTAAATGCATGTAAAGCAGGAAGGCTCAGAGGTTCAGTGTAGAGAGGATAGAGGTTCAGTCTCCAGCACCTGGCCAACTTTGGTATACATGTACATATTGTATATTTGTAAAACTTTTTTTAAAAAAAACATCTTCTTTAATGCTATTGATACTAAATTGAAATTAAAAAAGATATTTAGAATGACTAGGCAGTCCTTTACCAAAATAGTGAATTTCTTGATTCCAGGGCGTAAGGATTTGGTTCCATGTGGGGCAGTTTAAAAACTAAATGCATATTTAGGAAAAGCAGGAAAGAATGTACAAAAATTGTGAATTTCACAACCCCAGGGTTTTGACACTAGGACATGTCCAAATTAGTCATATCGTGTTAATGTTACATATATTACTAGTATGTAAAGTCTTTCATCAGATTTAAATGTTAAGAACACATTTATATTGTTGCTGAATGTTAGAATTTAGCTTAGATATATGCAGAACAGGAATTTATTTTCTAGATTTCTTAGCCCTGGCCTCTTGTTTTCAGTGTAATTGTTGCATCATTGATATTCAAGCAACCACATAAAATCTGAACTGACTTTTTGCTCCAGACATCTTGGTGCTTAAATGAGCAATATGGCCTATGGGCATTTTATTATACCCTGAAAATTAAAGATCAAGGGATATATTGATTTTGTTTCCTCTGTTTCTTTGTATGTTTATTATGTACATCTTTCTGTCTCTGTCTGTCAGTATCTGATAAATGATTGAACTCAATCATGGTCAGAGTCATAAGTTTCACACACATCTTTAATTTTTAACCAGAATATGTATTCCAAACTCTGTGCTCTTAGTTGCATCAAAATGGTATAAGACCTTAACTTTTTCATTTACAGAGCCTTCACCATGACCTTTCAGTTCATTATATGAAAAGTTTCTTTCTCGTAAAGTTCAGAAGTTTTTAGAAAGGTTAAAGTTGCAGATGGACAAAGATATACTGATGAAAAACAATATGTACCCCAGTCTATGTGACATTAAAAGATGCAAATTATAAGTTTTAGTAAAGTGTTTTTTTAAAAAAATGTGTATATAGGAGTTGTAATTGTAAATCAAAATATACCTATTTGATTAAGATTGTAAGTACAGAGTGTATATAATTTCAGGCTTTTTTGATTGCATTCACATCAGAGTTTTTACCTCGGCTTCTCTACCAGTACCAGTATGATTGGAACCTGGAGGGTTACATTAACTTCACACTGGCTGTGTCTCCAGAGGGCACCCTAAACCAAACTTGCAGGTGTGTTTGTCTGTCTCTCACAGACAAATCTTCATTGTAAGCCTTACATCAAATGTTCAGCATTTTTCCTATAGTGTCATTGTCACAAGCCATGACTGAAATGTAAGCTCCTTTTGCTTTTCACCCATGACTCTCTGTGTGAAAATTTTCTCATTTCTCATAAATATGCATGATGCAATTCAGCCAATCACTGAGCTTCTGAGCACAGGTTAATCAGATTTAAACTGTTTACAGAATGTGAGCAAATTTTTGACCATTCAGAACTCTTGTTCATCCCCTTCTTTGGTAAACTAACCAAAACAAAACCTATATGGATACAGATGTCAATTTTGATGTTGACCAGTTAACAAATGAACAAGTAGATGTGTTGGGGTATATGATATCTTGTCAAAGATAGTTTCATAGCATAAAGCACTAGTTTTCATGGCCACAAACATTATTGAGTTAAACGCAGCAGTGCTAAACCAGGTCCTCAATATTAGGCTAAGAGAATTCTTTTGGTCAATGAATTACAACACTCATCATGCATATTTATCTATTGGTTAACAAATTATATCACTCGCCATGCATATTTATGAGAAACAAGAAAATGTTCAAGCAGAGAGACACAGATGAAAAGATAGAGAAGCTTACATGGTTTGTGATGATGTTGTAGTATATGCAGGACTTACAAGTTTTAGGTCTTACTGACTACTGTTTCAAATTACTGTCACTTCATCAGGTATAAAGAATTTCGGGATGAAAGTGGAAACTACACCTTGTTCTACTGGCACCTGCTTGCTGTCAGATTAGCATTTGTCATCATGTTTGAGGTAAATATTCCAATATGACAACATTCATTTCCACATTTTTATGCCCCTGGAGTCGAAGACTTTTGGGGCAAATGATTTTTGGCTTGTTCATCTGTCTGTCTGTGACAAACTTTAACTTTGGTCACATCTTTTACATCATAAGAGTAAGATCTTTCACATTTAGTATGTGTATTCCTTGTGGCAAGACCTTTCTATTAACAACAAAATCTTTGATCTGGTGATCTTAACATTGACCTTTGTCCTACTTTTAGAAAATTTAAATATAAGCTATATCATTCAAATCATAAGAGATACTGCTTTTATTTTTAGCATGTGTATTTCTTGTTATAAGACCTTTCCAACGATATTAGATTTGGTGACCTTGACATTGACCTTTAACGTAGATTTTGGAATTTTCAAAAAACTTTAGCCATGATCATATCTTTTACACCATAAAATGTAGACATATTTGTAGTTGTATTCCTTGAGGTAAGACCTTTCCATTGACTTCAAAATCTTTGACCTAGTGATCTTTATATTGACCTACTTTTGTAAGCCATATCACAAAAGTTTCAACTACAATGTCCTACAGTTTTGGGGGTATATCCATGTTGTCAAAACACATCTTGCTGGCATTTGTACATATTACTGTTGGCACACATAACAGAATACATATGTGATCTACCATTATGTAGTACTGCAAGTTATAAAATGCTTTTAGTTACAAAACCTGATTTGTGGTTTCTGGAATTTTAAGGATAGATTCTTTTTATAGTTATTAACTCCTGTAGACAAATTAGAAGATGAGTACCATGAAATTTGTGGGTCATTGAGTCTCATTACTCTTTCTTGCTTACATTTATAGAAGTTGAGGTGAAATTGGGTCTTGGGAATTTGAATTGTAATTGACTATATTTTTTGTGGAATCATTGGTGTAGTTAAAGATCGCTTTATTTTCAAAATTGACTTTTGTTTCCATAGAGCAAAATCACTTCAAGGAAAGATTTTCAGAATTATGGGGGGGGGGGGGGGGGGGGGGGGAGTCTTAATTGACAAGAGTAACAAATTATAGAAAATTTGCATATTTTGAACTTACCATTTCTTGAAACTATTTAAATGCTCCACCCCAAACCTTATTTAAGAGAGAAAATGAGAAAACCAATTTCTCTTTCTTATATCTGAATACCCTGTTTTATTTTGTATCATTACACCAGTGATATATGGAAATCTAATCTATGTGCAAAATTCTAGAATTATCTGAAGTAATTCAGCCTATCTTATATCTTAATAAATCTTCCAATGTTTGATAGTTTTGCTTTACAAAAATATGTTCATACATAATGTTTATGCTGCAAATTGGGACATATTGGTAATTAACCATTAAAGTCTGCTTTAATGCAATTTCAAGGTTCTGTATTGTGGGAAAAAGTTTGACCTTCAACTAACCTTGAAATAAAAACAAGAACTTCAGCACCATAATTTGTGTGTGAAAAGAAGTGTTCAAACTATAATTGATGATGCATACAAAATGTTACATCTCAACACATCCAATAAAATATGATTAGAATCTATCCTTAAGAATAGAAGGCAATATATATATCTGGTTGTTTTAATTGTATTTGATTTATTTCATCAAGATATTTATGATAAAGTATTTTGTATTCTCTTGTAGCATGTAGTATTTGGAATCAGCAGGTTAATTGATTTCCTGGTACCTGATGTACCCGAAGCTTTAGAACTGAAAATCAAAAGGGAGAGATACTTAGCCAAGCAGGCCCTGGCAGACACTGATACTATTATGAAGGTTGGTTTCACTTTCAGCAATGTAATGTCTAAATAATCCAACAATGGTGGGGTAAATTTTGCAGGATTGTAAATTTTCTCCTTTGCAGTTTGTGTTACTGTACCACTGAACTAATGTGTAATAGATGTATCTAGTTAAATGGAATGATGTAGCATTTTACAGGGTTTCACTTAATTCCATATATTCACTAAAGTAAACAGTTTAAGTCTGACAAGTATTTTGAAGTATATGTTATATAAAGAATTAGAAATTTTTAATTTGTTTGCTCAAATGTTAATTTATCCTGATTATTCATACTGATAATACATTTGTGTGTAGCCCATACTACCTGAAGATGAGGTATGAATTCTAGATGTTGTCCAACAAAATATGTTGTAGAAGCAAAGTTGGTAGCTGATACCTGTATGAATTAAAGCATGAATAGGCAAGCATGGTTGGAATTAATTGGATCAAAGTTTGATAAAGTTCATAAGCATAAATAGATCAATAAATACATAATGATTCTATACCAACTGGATTTTATTAGGTGTACCAATTTATCAGATACTAGAATATACTTCTCTCTCTCTCTCTCTCTCTCTCTCTCTCTCTCTCTCTCTCTCTCTCTCTCTCTCTCTCTCTCTCTCTCTCTCTCTCTCTCTCTCTCTCTCTCTCTCTCTCTCTCTCATTGGAATTTCATGACATATACTTTCTTAGTGGAGATTTCTTTTAGGCCTAAAATAAAAATTATTGTGTTTCTGCTAACCCAGCTGACCCTATATTTTACCCCCTACCCTAGAAATTTTTTTTTATATTGTTTAAAAGGTATTGAATAAACATTATTTTAGAGTTGACACTTGTAACTTCATAGACAATTTATATTACAACATATTCAACAGCTGCATTGATAGTGAAAAATGACCCCTGATGTTCAATGTGCTAATATATATGCAACTTAAATGGAGATTATGATCAGAGTTCAGATTGTTTCTTTACATACTCTTTAATAACATATAAGGGGAAGAATTATTTCGTACCAACCTACCCAAATTTTGATATTCATGTTAGCAGAGAAACACAATAATTTATCTTTTAGGCCTTATCACTTAAAAAGTGCTCAGTCAGTGAAGTGTTCCTGCATGAGTGGAAGGTTGTAATATTTTTCAGTCTGATCATGTTAGGTCAGAGACTGTTAAGGATGTAGTGATTGATCCTTTAACAAGTACTCATCATTGCGAGATGAATGTCATGGGTCGTATAGATTGAGACCAGGCCCTTAATGCACTGGCTAATGTTTATCTCTGGTCTGACTCCTATAGCACTGTTGTAGTCCTTTAACATCAGTCTGAGTCCTTTATCATTGGTCCATATTCTAATGCTCTGAGTCCTATAGCAATGGTGCAAGTTCCATAGCAGTGGTCTGAGTCATCTAGCAGTGGAGCAAGTTCAGTAGCATTGATTTGATTCATATAGCACTGTCCAAGTTCTCCAACATTGCTTCAAGTCCTATTACATTGATTTTAGCATTGATATTAGTCCTGTAGCATTGGTCCAAGTCCTTGACCTTTAGCATTTGTCCAAGCCCTATAACACTGGTCCAAGTCTTTGAGTCTTGGGCTACGCCCTTGGCATTAGTCTTGAGTCCTATAGTAATGGTACAAATTCCAATAGCAGTGGTCGAAGTCCTATTGCATTGATCTGAGTTTCTATAGTTGTTGGTGCTGTGTAGACACGAGAGAAATATTTCAATGAGAAACAGATTTTTATACAATTAAAATGTGTACACCCAAGGACTCTTGATGAAGGTGACATACCTTACTGTTTGAATTTACTGAATATAGCAATATGGATATTCGTACATATTACAATTTGATGGAAATAGGCTGGCATGACTAAATGCAGATTGTGTCTTGTGATGTTTGCAAGATGTGTACTTCCTTCATTGTTGTTGATTTGTTGTGCCATAAAGATTGGTTTTGCTGAATTTACATGCATAAGTGCCAAGTTACATGTGCTAGTATCAAGTTATATGTACAAATATTAAGTTACTTGTTTAAGTATCAAATTACATAGATTCCTGATAAATTTACATGTTAAAATATCAAGTTCCTTGTATAAGTGCCAATTTTCAAGGTTAAGTGTCAAGCTCAAGAGGGATGTCATATTTGTTGTTGAGTACAATTTACGTTAATCATGTTTGTACAATGTGTGTTCATCTTGTTTGTACAATGTATGTTAATCCAGTTTGTATAATGTATGTTAATCCAGTTTATATAATGTATGTTAAATCTGGATGTACAATGTATGTTAATCCTATCTGATGCTACATCTTCTTTCTATTCTATACTCTTGGACAGTAGGTACAATTGTGTCTATTTGATATAGATTATTATTTGCTTTATAAAATTTGAAAGCTTTGTTGAAAAGGTAAGGCCTTTAGTTCTCAGCAGCAAATCATTTAGGAGTGATATAAATCAAGTAAAATCAAAACATTTGACAAATATTTTGGAAATGTTTAATTTATACTTTAGATTATGTGTTAGATTCAAAAGAACATTCTTAACCAAAAATGTATGTACTAGCTAAGTATTTATATCTGTAGATTGCCCGAGGAGATGAGGGATCTGGAGGTGAAGAGGATGTTCAGGTGTCAACAGTTCCCAATACAAGCTCAGCCAAAAAAACGGGGGAAGATAGAGTCTAGCTTCTCGAACTTTTGTGTAACAATTGTGGGTTATGGGGTACTAAATGTACTTTCATGGGTCAAATTTTCATGTCTTTCTTCATGTTGAATAAGTTGTATATTAGATTGTGTAGTGGGATTAGATGCAATTCTGTAGAAGTAATTAAAGCAAATACATGTATAGGCAAAGTTATACTCTATGATGAGGTTGTTTTCTTGTAGTTTTATTGTTCCTGTTAAGGATGTAAACATTTGATAGTCTTTGTAATTTTATGTCATATGTGTACAACATGTGAGAGCATTTATGAAATAAAAAATAATTCATGTAGTTTCTATGAAAACACCTTACCTCCCTCCCCAAAGCAAACTTGATGAATTTGGAATACCTGAGAACCTATTTATATGTAAGTGTATCATTCTGAAATAAAGATATAATAGTATTACTGTGTTTTAAAGAACAACAATAATTATAGTAGTACACCAGGTATTATGTTGTACTGTTATTGCATCTAAGAAGGAAAAAAGAAATGTGATGTATATGACTCTACAGTCCTCAAACTATTTAAGATTTTGTGTGATATTACTCTGCTGAATTAGTCCCAAAAATAGTTACCCGGGTTACTATAATAGCTGATGATGAATATACATATGTATTAAATACCAAGGTTTGTTTTTACTTCTGTGTACTTTTTAACTTCTGGTTGTAAATAAATGCAATATGTAGCAAACTTATTTAAATAATATGTAGCACATTATTGATTAATGCTCTCTCCAACATACTGAACTCTGACTTAGATGAATCAGAAGAAAGTTGTGTTTTTATAAACACAAATTTTATATAACCATAAACTGAACTGTATTATGAATTGTACAAAACTATCTAGTGCTGACCCTGATTTTTGCAAAGGGATATGTCTTTAGTTCTTGTTTTCTTTATTTTACCAAAAGAAAAAGTACTTAGCTGTATGTATATGTGCATGCTCTGACAGTGCTGAAATATATCTGAATATTCTTTATGTAGGCTAAATGTTATAGTCAATTTACTTGCACATTATACATGTACTAATTTTGTTTTCTGTTTGAATCAGTGTAGATAGTGTGAATATTATGTCATACTCTGGAGGACCAATACACCTCTTAATTCAGTGTGTTTAAATATTGTCAGACATTCCAGACAAATCTGTGATCATGCCCTGGTCAAGAGCATGGTGATTGTCTATAGATACAATGTAGGGAAGTGGGCAACACATGACAAATGGATAGGAATGGAGATAGATATAGATAGATATATATATATATATATATATTTGTGCAGTTTTAATAATTACAATTACAATCGTGTAGATAGTAGCAAATGGGAACTTGTTCAAATTATCATTCAAGGGTGTGGTGGTGATGAAGAAGGCATGTTGATTAAAAAGCTTTTATCTTGATTTTAAATAGAGCAAAAAAAATATGACAACTATGAAATTTCCTATGAAATATAAAATTACACATGTATTTACAGTTCTTATTTCACAAAAGCAGTTTTGATAAAGCTGATCCAATTTGAAAATTTTGCTTTGTTATCACAGCTTCTCCATGAATGCAAAAGTTCAAGACAATCAGTAGTTGTTAAACAATTGATCCTCCCAAAAAATCTTGATATATATAGATCCATGAAATACAGCTTAGTGAAATGATCTTTGAATTAATGCATAGGTGTCTTGCAGGGAGGGGGTGGTGAAATTCATATTTATCATTCAAGTCATGTACTTTCAAAATTTGAATTGCCGAAAAATGCTGGCAATATCTTTTAAATCAGTAAATGTATGTTAAAATCCAGGACCTCCCATTCTGGACTGCTTCAGATCACTTACCTTTGAATTTCTTTTGAATAGCTGAAAAGTAATAACGGGATTATAAATGCTATTTATATATCTTAGCATTATGATAAAACTGTAAGAGCTTCAGGGGGAGGGGTGTATTTTCCATTTCACCTGCATTATCCTGATATTTACCCTCCTCCACTTTTTTTATTCCAAGGCCTATGTATTTAAAGTAAGTTAAGTTCCAGTATTGATCTGTATGACTATCCTTATTGCTCAAATCTCATAAAATTCTGGTGTAATAGGTTTCATTACCATAAAGTTTTAATGTTGGGCTGGTGTAAAATTGTTTCATTGTTCAGCTACTAATCCTTGCATTGTTCTTGTCAATAGCATGTTCATTTGACTACTCTTAATGAAACACATTGTTTCCTTGTTAAATCTTCCAATTTTTATTTTTGATATTTGTTCTGTATTTAACTCACAGATCTCGTTTTGTATATTATGTTATTTACTCTGTTATTTATGGGTCATTTTGAATTTACGCAATTGTGTAAAACAAGGAATACGCATATTTCTATGATCGAATCTCAGATATTTATTTTATACTCCTGAATCAATTAAATGCACGTTAGCCTGTTTTAATGAGTTTTTTATGAAACCAGTCATCAAGATCAAGAGAGGGGGGGCTTACAGGATAGGGTATTACCTTCCTAATCTTTCTGGTTGGAAAACAGACCAAAATATGTCATTTTGTGATTTTGGGGGATTCCAAAACCCTCTGAAAATATATGGATTCGCCCTTGCATGGAGAGACAACTCAATCTTTGTCTTTGAATGGTTCATTTTGAGCAGATGTATGGAAACAGTATTTCTTTGAAAAAATCAAAGTACACAGCATTTGGTTAAATTTCAACAAATTTAATTATTGGTGTAGATTTGCAAGATCATAATTTGTAAACTTCTTGAAGGAATACTGACTGCGAACATTTTCATTGCCGGAGGGCCAAGCACTTTACCCGTATTGTTAGGCATTGCAAATAAAACCTCTAACATTGTCTTGATTTAGATACAATAAAGGGGGGTGCTTGTTGCTTAAGGGCTCATGTCCTCCTCCCATGTGACTGGTGATGTGCTTAACGAGTGTATCCCTGACGTGACATCTGTATTGTAACCACCAGACGTGGAGGGAAAGAAGAAAGAGCTATTCAACGACGATTCTGGTGGTTTGGGTGTACACCGAACCCCTTCAAGCTGATAAATGAACCCCACCATTTTCATACAGCTTTCAATTTGGTGATTGTGAAAATGATAGGCCATCACTGACCACGGTAAAAGTGAATCCATTAATTCTCTTCGGACAGTACTAGAGACGCATGCAATAATTCTCTCTAGCAAAGACAGATATGGCGATAGGATTTTGTTCATTTCAACATTTTTCAAACTTTTAAACACGCATGAAGCATCACAATTATGCAAGGAACTGTGGAGCTCTTGAAGTTTAATCAGATCTTGCTGATTTTCGCATTTGTCAACAAATGGTGCAAGCTGAAAGAGCAGATTGATTTTTTTGCTGCAGATCGCGGGGATTTTGGCAGTGAAAACTTGCTCAAAGGGTGTTGTTAATGCGGCAAGATTAACGGACCCCTTAATATTGTCGTGAAGTCTCTCGTACACTAACCAAGGAATATTTGTCCTGAGAGACCACGCAAAAAGTCCGGCCAGGGCTTGTTCCCAAGTTGCCCCGAAATATCGCATGTTAAAATGGTGTTCCCTGGTTAGGTCTTCTGTGTGGTCATGAATAGATGATCGACTGCAGAGTGGCTTGTGTGTCACAGCCGATATTTTGCACATCGGCCAAGGGTCTTCTTCAAGGATCAGTTCCACTACATGTTCCATTGCTTTGCCTGTGTAACTCTGGCAAATCTTGAGGAAATAATACATTTCAGATTCAATTCCTTCATCGTTCTTTTCCTTCTGGATAAAAATTGGTCCGCCTGGTTTATAAATATTGTATTTCGGAAGTTCGCTGTACGTTTCTTTCGTGATGAGAAATCTTGAGACCGACTTGTCATCGGATTCGTAATCCAAGACTTCCAAAAAATATATGTTCATATTGCTTAAGAGGTTTTCTTTTTCTTCTTCTGGAAATGTAAATGAGAATTTGATATTGCCCACGGCAGATTCATCGTCGAGTCCTACAGAATCCGTGCGATCAGGACGAAACCACAGTCCTTTTATCCTAGGATAATTTCTTAGGATGGAGTAGTCCTGAGTCGGCAGTAAGGTGGTCGCTTGATGGGTGATGACCGGAATTGCAGCATCAAAAGGCAGGACACAACTGACACAGTCGAATTTTGTGTAGTAGAGTTGAAGAAGCATAGGCCACTCGTCTCCTCTGATTGTTTCGGGAATGAGATGATACTGTTTGCAGTTTGTTGCTGGGCGCCATAGAGTCAACGTTTCATCATCTAGGTAAACATCTGTTATCTTTGTATGAGTGTTGGTTTTCTAGAGAAAAAAATAGTATGTACACATTAGTGGCCAGCAAACAGCTGATTTAAAGAGGGCGCACCCCCACCCCTAAAATTTTCAAATTTAAGATAAATCTGATCCCATTTTTGAAAAGATCAAAGAATGAAAATAAATTCTATTTTATTTGTCAGTTTTTGATTCACAGTTCTTAACGAAACGTTTCTGTAATTACATCGATACTTACTATTTCCGATCATGAAGAAAGATTCGTTTTCAAATGATGGTGGGAAAAAGTCTGGATTTAACTTTTATATGAATGAAACTGTTATGTCAGTTGCATGCATGCGGCCTGGGTAAGTTATATTCTGTTGTTACTTAAATGAGATGGCGAATTTGCAGGCATGTATCATTTTGTGATGCCGCCCGCGTGGCGCAGTGGTTAGAGCGTCGGGCTCAAAGATCTGATGATCCTTGAGTCGGGGGTTCGAATCCCACAGTGGGACGTGGGTGCCGGTCTTTCGGATGAGACCGTATAAACCGAGGTCCCGTGTCGCAGTAGGTGTGGCACGATAAAGATCCCTCCCTGCTCAAAGGCCGAGCATAGGCCTAAATTTGCAGCCCTGTCACCGGTAATAGTGACAGCCGCCGGATAGCTGAAAAATTGCTCAGGCGGCTATAAACAAACAAACAAACAATCATTTTGTGATTATTACACTAACCACATTTAGTTGTAAATTATGGCGACATTTTGTACGTTGTTTTAATATACATCTATACATGTATCTATTATCAATATGTATATAACCATGTTGTGGTAACGATGGATCATTCAGTTGCTTAACTTCATGTCCAATACCGAGATATACATGTATAACGGGAGGGGAGAAATAATGAAGGAGTGGGACCAGAGTAGGACTCGAAATCTCTTAGCTAGGCGCTCTAACAATAGATACCTGGCCTCCGATGTTCGAGACGATCGAACTGCCACATTCGTCTCTGCACCCTAACCTACCCACCCCTCCAATCAAATGTTAGATCGTCTCTGATTAAATCCATTTTCTTCTAAACATTGGTCGTTCGGTACCTTTTCGAAAAATCAGTGCCTAAACCAAGATTTACAAACTTCAGATCCTGAATCTGTCGCTGGTGGAGTAGCTAAAAATACGGACAGACGGGGTATCTCAAAGTGCTGGTAGAAACTGTTACACCTACATATACAATGTGTGTGTGTGTGTGTGTGTGTGTGTGTGCAAGCTATTGAAAATGATATAAGTACTTGGCAAGTAAGGCTTGCATATTTTCTGTTGATTTATCATATTGTAGTTATTTTTTATCGAATCAAGGCAGATGAATTTAAAACATGTTGATTGCATGCCAGTCGACTAGAATGTGTATTAAAGTACATGCAAGTGCACATCAATTGGCTGTCAATCAGACTTTTGACATTACTTGGTGTAATTGACCAATCTGATTTTGACTAAATATACTTGACATTGGTCCAGATTTAAATCTTCAGCTAAATCATACACTTTATTGAACATCACCTTTTGATCAAAGCTTGGTTGAATCAGTTAAGTCCTGGGACAATACTTGTTGAATGATCGGATTCTTATCTAATATAGTATATTAAATACCTCATTTATCATTACAACACTTCACATTTACATATCTGATCTGGGACCCGTTTTACGAAAGATCTTGTACAACCAATGTTTTGAAACGGGCAAAATGTTTCTTCTTGTGAATTAAATTTGTAAAGACTTGTTTCTTTATTTTTTAGATGTATCGTAAATTTACACTTGCAACAAGTGCAATGTGAAATAAATTGCAGAACGTTTTTGGTTTTACATTGCAATAGGTTTGTATTGTTTATTACCAAAAGCCATACGGCTCATAGTTTTAGAGTTTTTACAAAGAAATAATAAACGTAAGTTATACATAAAGTAAGAACAGGTTAATGGACACAATTAATTCATTGTATAGATAGATGTAAAATGGGCCCCTGGAGTATTGTTAATTTCTGAAGTTTTTATATCACCTGAGGAAACTTTGGCGGTCCATTGCAACTGGTCGGCGTCACGTAATAACTGTCAAAATTTGACTAATTTTCAAAAATCTTTTTTTCTTTTTTTTTCGTGATCCCCGGGGTAGAGGTTTTGACTCCGGGGAAGGGCCAAATTTGGTATATAGTATTTATGTGTAAAACAATTAAAACGTCTTTAATGCTATTGGTACTAACTGGATATTTAAAAGGAGCAGGTAGTCCTTTATCCAAATTGTAAATTTGGTGTGCGAGGGGTAGGGTTTTGGTATCGGGGTGGGTCAAAATTGTCAGTATATAAATATATAAATAAACAAATGAACATATTTAACTTCTTGATGACTACCATTTCAATTCTTTTCAGATTTGATATGAAGCATCTTTTGGACAAGGGAACAAAAATTGTAAACTTCAGGACTTTCGCCCCCCGGAGCCTTAGGGGCGAGGCAAAAACTGTCAAAAATCAAACTGTTGTAGAGAAGATATTTGAAAATACGTCAATTTTTGGAAATATGTAAGAAAAATCAGAAGTATAGTGATGTTGATCTGGAAGACCTTAACCAAATATGTAGATTTCATGGTCCACGGGGTATATGTTCCGACTCCAGGACGGGACCAAAGTTGGGATATTTAATGTAAATGTGTAAAACATTCAAATAATATCTTTATTAGTGTTACTGAAACAAAGTTGAAACTTAATAGATATTGAGAAGGAGTAGGTAGTCCCTTGCCAGAATTGTAAATTTTATTATCCTAGGGGGTAAGAGTTTGGTTTCAGGGTGGGGCCAAATTTATTATAGTGATTATTGTAAGACTTCTTTAAGTTAAGATACAGTATAAAAAACTAAATGCATATTTAGGAAAAGCAGAAAAGGATTACAAAAGTTGTGAATTTTGCAAACCCAGTGTTTTGACTCTAGGACGGATCCCAATTAGTCATATCGTGTTAATGTGCTATATATAATGTTATGTAAAGCCTTTCATCAGTATTGACACTTTTTGAGGGCACTGAGGATTTTAGAACACATCTTGTTTTATAGTGTTGCTGAATATTAGAATTTACGTTAGGTATCCAGAACATTTTTTTTTTTTGTAGATTTCATAGCCTTTGGGACAAGTGGTACTTTTAACTAATACTCAGGTGACCGATAAGGCCCGTGGGCCTCTTGGTGTGTTTGTTGTTGTTGTTTTGTTTGTTTGGTGTTTTTTTTCAATGAAATTGAAGTTTCGTTTTTCAGCGTATCCAGGGATGATTTTCTTCAATCCACTGCAAAAGTCGGACGATTTTTAGTGATGTACTGTATGCGATATACGGAATGTTAGTTGTTGCTTGTCTTTTGGAAGCAGTCTTGTTTTTTAAATCGATAAGAAGATATTGAAAACAAGTTACAGTTTATGAGACCCTCTTACACAAAACGTTAAGTTGGGGGAAAACACACATTTAGGCGACATGAAGATCTACTTTATAGTTGCTGTGGGATGTCTTTGTGTCTGCATTTGATAATGATAACGTGTAGCAAGAAAATTACTGGAAGAGGTCGTAACTGTTGAACATTAGACTAACACCCGACTAGCATACAGAGTTTGTCCTGTTTTCTGTACACTAAATCCCAAAACAAACTCGGCACAGTTCGTTTCTTATTTAGACAACGTCTTGGAGCAACAAGTTAACGTACACGAAAATCTTTGCGTCAACACTGATCACGATGTGGCAATTTCACTAAGAGTGTATGATCTTTAAATAGAGACAGACTTATTAGACTGTATGAAATACATTGCCTGTTTAGAGAGTGTGACGTGTTTTTATTGATAGATAAATATGCTGTCTTCCCATAAGTGCAGAGTATACTATAAAGTCACAAGGATCTCTGGTCTTTTGGTGCAAGTGTGCTATGTTCAAATGATACGGGAGGAGTACTAGATTCTTCAGCACACATTCTAGACTGGAAAGGTGGGGGGGGGGGGGGGGGGGGGTAACAATCTTTCTACTAACGGGCGAGTGACAGCAATCTTTTATGGGATCATATTTTAAACGCTAAAGTTCAGTTTCAAAGTGAACGAGTGACATTAGAATTGCTCTATAATTCGTGTTTTAGTAAAAGAAATCTTAAATAACTTGAAACTGTCGAGGGCTTTAAATTGTTTTCGTGTTTTTACGAGACGTTTAATCTCCTCAAATACATTACATCGAAAGACATAAATCACTTCCACAATTTGCTCCAATGGCCATAAATTTCTTGACGACGACTTATTCCTATATTATTGTTTAAGAAAAAGACTATGTTCAAAACTTGATCCTATGCATATTTTATGAATATATTTTACAAATAAGCTCAAACATGCAATTTAAAATTTAAAAAAATTGAATATTCACAATAGTTTTAATGATGAATTTTGTTTACTCTATAGTCTAAATAAATTCACGGGTATAATGGTTTTCTGTATCATATTACTGAATGTTCTTTAAATTCGGGACATTCAAGGTTTCAATCTCCGCCGATTTTGCAACTAGAGTATGGTATTTGAATGTAACTGTGAAAAAAGTTTTAACACTTAATATAGAGTCGCATAAAGAATGAAAAACTCTTCGTCTTTAGGAAATTTTATGCTTTCCCTCACTGATCGATCAATCAAATAAAAGAAAGAATAAATTTCCTAATACGAAGACTTTTTCCTTCTTTGTACGACTCAGCATTTCGTGTTAAAACTTTTTTATCTGAGTCTGCATACAAATACCATTCTCTAGCAGGAATGGAAAAGATAAGCACCATCATAAGAATCAGAAGGTGGGAATGTATTAGCCATGTGCTCAGATTAACACCAGGAAGACACGCCAGAACAGCACTAACATGGACACCAGAAGGCAAGAGGAAACCAAGGAGACGTGGAGAAGAACGGTAGAAAGAGGCAAAAAACAACTAGGATTTAAATCGTGTAACGAAAGGAAAGCAAGACAGGATAGAATGGAAGGGCTTATCCATGGCCCGATTCTCCACATGGAGAGACGGAATTAAGAGGACACTGATCGATCGAAAAACATTTATTCGCTAAGAATATGTCATTTCAATATTATTTCTTTCATTATACCCAACAACATGCTAAAACAAAGTACCTTTACTTATTTTTTCAATATATTTCAAAAGTACATACTCCTTATTAGAACATACTCACCTTCTTGTCAACACTTGATATATTGTTGTTGACGCTGTCCATTTTCTCCAGTTTTAATGCATACACTATGTCATGGTGCTAACAAGTTTGGTTGTAAATGCAGGTAGACTTTTGAAGATCACTGCTGGCCACTACGAACAAAAGCAATGACTGTAGGTTTCCATGTAGACAGTATTGAGACAATTAAGGAATGCCGCCGAATCTCAGGTGTTTAATGCATACGTCAACTACGATTGATTGCTTTATCTGATCATCGTGCAGGTAGTCGGCAGCACGTCAAGGAACTTTAAAATACACCGACGGAAATTGATTTTTATTGAAAACACTATTTCTAGGACGAAATCGTTATAGTTTTACATTTTACGTTTAAAGAATCTATGAAATATTTAGCGGAAACTTCCACAGCATCTAGAAAATAGCTTCTATGGCCATGTTTAAAGAACTAGGCCATGGCATTTGAAATAATATCTGCTTATGTCGAGAATATTCCAGAAATGTATACATGGTGCTATTGAAATATGCGAATTTTAATTGAGAAAAAATAAGACGTATAAAGAACAGAAAGTAAGTTTATTATATGTATAACAAATAACTTTATTTGGCATTGTTCCTTGTTGCATGCGGTAATCTAGCTATTTATTCTTAGCTGGTGCATATTTTTATATGCAATTAACATATATTGCCAATATTTTGTAATATGCAACATTATGTCAGTTGTATTTTTTAATAATCATACATATATATGTTTAATCATTATAATCGACCCTTGATTAGAAAAATAAAGGTCGAACTACTATTTGTACAACTACTACCATAAAAATACACAATATTATTGAAGTTACTGTGGTATAATTACATAATGTTTTCTGTCTGTGTGCAAAAAGTAGAACAGTTATACGACTTTTTTTCCCCTTTTTTAAGTGTAATATTCTCCTGAGCACCATCGCGGATCTAAAGGGGAGACGGGGGGGGGGGGGGTGTCAGAACTTCCCTTCAATTGTCAAAAATATTATGTATTTTTGCATATTTTTGTGCATATAGGCCGCACACCGCTTGGAAGAATGGCTATGGTGGAACGAAGGGGGGGGGGGGGGGGGGGGTCCATCATAGCTCACCTCGGATATAATATATTTTTATTTTAATAGTAAGCAATAAAACAATTCTGTTAATTATCTAAACCAGATCTTCACTTCATTATTTTCTTATTTTCGTTAAATGGCGGAATATTTTTTCTTGGGGCTTTATGGTGCATTGTTTTGTTTAGTTACAAAACTTGCAATATACATGTAGTGTAAATCGTGTACGTCAGTTCCATCAGCGGATGATTTGAATGATTATTGTAATTATATATTAATTTCATTTCAAACATACGGCACCGTCTATACCAGTCCATCTTGTCCCCAGGCTGCGTTTAACAACGTCAAGTAGCAAGTTAAAGAGAAGCAGGTGGCTATTTCCGCACTTGCCCCAGTCTCACTAACCAGACGACCATACAACGACGGGAATGAGAGGACTTGCAAGTGTTCAGTAAGCATGGTTTCTCTTTTTTTAATGACGTATATTCAAAAGAAATGTTCATTATGACCTCAGGATATAATGTCCGCAAGATAATATGGAAAAATTGTAAAATTACAAAATGCGCGCTGGGGGAGGGTGCTTTGTAAAACTAAATTTTGTAACGTTTAAGAAAGGCATTATTTTTTTCAATGAATAATTTATCTTTCGTTTCATTATTAATAGACGTATTTTTCACTGTAAGGGGGTCCTTTATTTCATGCGATTTTGTTTGGTTTATTTTCATTTTCAATTAATTCCCAAGGATAATGTCTTTTTATTGGTACTGGGTGGGTTTTTTTATTTCGCTAAACGAATGTCCAGAATTTCTGTGTCCAATATTATCATGCAAAGACGTCTAGCTAAATTATGTGGAATGTTATTTCTGTTATGTTTAGGGTGGCATGAACCGAATAATAAGTATTGTTTGGTATCCGTTATTTTGTAGAAAACATCGGTTATAATGTTACTTTCTTTCTTTATATACTTCAATACTCGAATATGCATCTAGAATATACAACCAAGCAACCTCAACGATATATTCCAGTACAATGCCGAGATAACCCCAGACACGAAATTGTTTGATCTTTGTAACAGACTGTATCGTATTGGTATGTATTTGTAATTTTCTTGTTAGACTAGCCTTCGCCATGCAGCATTTTACGAGTGTTCGAACTGTTGTACTGCTCCTCGTATTGGTAGCCATGGGAGAAGCCTACTATTCAAAACCGACCCGCGCCATCTCCAGGAGGTCTGCTGTCTGTGAAGACAAAGATGGCCGTTTATGGTACGAGAATGAGTGCATCTGTGTAAACCATAAAACCCGATGCTGTTGTGGATCCGAAGGGATGCGGTGCACATTACTACATTCCTGTTAACTTGAACGTTTCATTTTATAAACCGAAGGTTTCTGTAAATAAAGTCTGCAAGTTTATTTGCATGTTTAAAATTTTCGGTAATAATAAAAATGGTATATTCTCTCTCTCTCTCTCTCTCTCTCTCTCTCTCTCTCTCTCTCTCTCTCTCTCTCTCTCTCTCTCTCTCTCTCTCTCAGTGTAAAGAAAGATAAGTTCTTATGAATACTTGCAAATCAAAATTATTCTAGAAACAATGTTCTGCTCAGAAGAAAAAAGGAAATATCATGTATGCAATTTTCTCAATAGACAATATTCATTAGTCTATTCTATACGTTTTATCAACGTAATAAACGAAACCCCCAGGAACCATAAACGAATTGTTACACTATCAATTATTACGTCATAATGATTGTGACGTCATATGATATAATGGTAAAAACGCAGTAAGATTTGAAGTGTGTTCGTAGATTGAGTATTACTTAGCCTATTTCTTCATGGGTAAGTAAATCTACTATAAAGTTTTTAAATTTCATTTAACGAGACATTGACCGACTGTAAATCTACTATAAAGTTTTTAAATTTCACTTAACGAGACATTGACCGACTATATGCAAGTTGTCTAATTCAAAATTTTGACATCTGAAATACCATGTTCAGCTTCATGCCTTGGAAATGATCATCACACCCTCGTATACTGCGCATTTCGTGTGAGGGGGAAAACTGTAATAAAACTGGGCAATTAAATTTACACGTCGTTCATGCAGTGTTGCCAAGTAAATCCTAATGCTTGGCACATTGAACTGCATGATGCTTCGTGTAGTCTGGGAAATGTGTGTGGTCTGATCGCGGCAAATTGCACCATATCATATTTAGTACATAGCAATGAAAACCTTGATGGTTTTTATGATATACCAAGAAACTGAAAACCCACGGTCATATCACTTGAGTCATATTCATGTTTAATCAGAAAATACTTTACGTATTTGGTACATATTGTAAAGAGTAAATTTTTATATAGTAGTGAGCAATTGGCAATACAGGGCATGATATTTTCCACGGTCGAATAAATTTGTATAAACAAGGAAATGCCAATTAATCTCCAATGAAAGGTGTGAATATAACCATCTTTCAGTATTTACATTTCCATTTTTTTTTTCGTAACTTCCAATTGAAATGGTATCCACTTCCTTATGAATGTAAACAATATTAATGTGCTTATGAATCTTAATATAATACGACTATTTAATTGCTGCAAACATTCCGACAGAAAAGAATGTAAAATGTAAATACAAGAAATAAATATATTTTTCGAAAGTACACGAGGGTATGAACAGCAACGCTTCATCCCAGTGTACTAACATGAAACGTTACGCGCTTTATCCAATGTCCTTACGTTGCAGAACATGTCCTGGTGTGTTTTTCAAAAATGAAATTTATTTCTTAAATATGCATTGCAAATGCACCATCAGTGTAGAGCATAAAACACCAATGTATATGTAGTGGGTACAGTACTTTATTTGATAAACAGACACGCATGTAGATATGAAATGACAAATTAACATAAACTCAAATAATAAAATTCATCTTTAATTATTTGAAGATATCAATTCAATTGTTGTGAGCAATAATTGAATTGATGTGCGTATCAATTGAATTGATGAGAACAATAATTGAATTGATACGTGAATCAATTCAATTGATGAAAGCAGAAATTGATTTGATGTGTACACTAATGTTATTGACGTGAGCAGTAATTTACGAAAGCCCATTTAGGGCCTATCAAAACATTTTTTTGAATTTGAAATTACTAATTCCAAAATTCGTTATTACAATTTTTGATTTGATATGTCAAACTTTTAAATTCGTTTTAACGGATTATATCTGTTATAATGAATTCCTTGAATCTTATAACAATTAATAATATATATTGTTAGCTGATCATGTTTTCTTGAATAAATATTGTTTAAACCAATCTTATAACAAATTTCAAAATTTATTTTACCGAATTAATTTGAAAAAACGAATTTTAGAAATGGTTATATCAAATTCGGTATAACGGTTATAAAATTGTTGATATCAAATTAGTATATAATTCGTGATAATTAAGTAATTTTAGACCCTCCCCCCCCCCCCCCCAAAAAAAATGAATTAATACAATCTGTTAAGACAAGTAGTTCTCATAAAAAGAATTTCGTAATACTTGTTGCTTGACAAAGATGTCGCAAGATTAGTACAAATTATGAAAATTTGTTATAACGAATCGGGCTTCTTGATATAACGAATTTCAGAATTCGTTCTTTCAAATTTAATTCGTTATATCAAATTATGAAATCCGTTATTACGAAGTTTACAAGTTCGTTATAACAAATTCAGTCCATTATAACGAATTTTATCAAGTTTGATATAACGAATTAAATTCGAAATAACGTATTCTGAAATTCGTTATTTCAAATTTAAAATATAATTTTAGAGGTCCTAAATGGGCTTCCGTAGTAATTGATTTGATACGTTTCAATTTAATTATTACTCTCATCAATTCAATTGATGTTCGCATCAATGTGATGGAAGTATAGCTTGCAAAATTTAATGTGAGGCTCGGTATAAATGATTTGATAATCTCTTTAATTCAGTTGAAGTTATCTCTAGATATCTTCAATTATTGGAGTTTGTGTTAATTTGGCGCTCCATAAATGTGGGATATAGTGGAGAGTTAGTTGCGGTGTGGATAATTGAAAATGATGTATCCTCATCCGTTGATGCATTGGTGTGACACTGGCATACACTTCTGTACAAGATTTAGTATCAGTTTTTACTGTTACAAGAAAACTCCATTGTTTCTTAGAATATTTTGGTTCGCAATTTTCAGTTTGAAATATTGGAGATTAAGGTCAATCGGGAGAGAATTTCTAAATTCCATTTGCATATAGAATATTGAGTGCGTTATATATTTGACTTTGAGTGCATATGAAGTTTTTTATGCATTCATGGCTATAACAATACCACATTCAATGACCTCTAATGTTACATGTTCACTAGACAATAATTTGAGTTCAATTTTAATCACAATACTGTAGGTGTTACTTTAATCGAAGACCTGAGTCCCCCCCAATTTCTCATTGGAGTTGAGGTCAATAAAAAGGTCACTAAAGGGAAGATTAAAGTACTTCCTATCCTTGAATATATATGAGGTTGCAAGAACGTGGGAGGAGGGGGTATGATAAATTTAAAGGATGGGGAGAAAGAATAGTAGAATGGAAAGGAAATTGGAGAGGGAGAAAGTATAAAGGAGAGGGAGAAAGAAAGAAGATGAGAGGAAAGAAACTCACTCCACCCCAAGGAAGGCCATTTACACATAGATGTGGCTTCCTGTTGTTAAAAAGGAATGTGGCCATTGGAAATCCCCAAATGACCAGACCACTTCATTAGCAAACATCACACTTTGTGAAGGCCTTTTCTGATTTGTTGGTGTGCTTGGTTTAAAATATTAATAATGAATGAAGTAGTCTAGCTTTGCTACATGTAGGCAAGTATAATTATGTACACTTTTTAAATTTGTTACTTTGATGTTAATTCAATGGCTTATTTAGTTGATCAGGTGTCATGTTGATTTTTAATTTGCCAATTTGTTGATAACATGACGTCATGATATAAACTTTGTATTTAAAGACTCCTGGTAAATTCAAAATTTATATCAGGACAAAGTGTAAGGTAAAGGGTGATAAGATTACCTTTATATCAGGAAAAAGTGTAAGGTAAAGGGTGATAAGATTACCTTTATATCAGGACAAAGTGTAAGGTAAAGGATGATAAAATTACCTTTAGGTTGGTTGGTTGTATACTATTTAGCATCCTTCTCAAGAATTTTTCACTCATAAGGAGACGTCACCATTGCCGGTGAAGGGCTGCAAAATTGCGCTTACGACCAAATTTAGACCTATGCTCGGCGCTTATGGCCTTTGAGCAGGGAGGGGTCTTTATCATGTTACACCTGCTGTGACACGGGACCTCTGTTTTTTGAGGTCTCATCCGAAGGACCGCCCCATTTAGTCGCCTATTACGACAAGCAAGGGGTACTGAGAACATAGTCTAATCCGGATCCCCACGCTCATACAACAACAGGGCCCTGGCTTGTGGGGATCTCTCTCTCTCTCTCTCTCTCTCTCTCTCTCTCATATTTGCCTGATCTTTAGGTGTATCTGAACTCTTTCTATTGCAGATCAACAGTGGACTCAGTGTGATTGTAAGACGAAGGTACTAGATGTCTTGAAACCTTTCGAGAAAGGTATTCAAGAATTAAATGAGCGAATGCTTGAAGAAGGATATCTGTACAGCGATCAAACCCGGAAGGTGAGGCTTACCGAGATATTGTCTTCTACTATTGAATTACAGAAGATCTTGCGAAATTTACGATGTCCTTTTGGATGACATTTAAAGCTACATATGTATGGAGCGCCAATTTAACACAAACTCAAATAATTGAATATATCTTTTATTATTTGAAGATACCATCAATTTATATGATGTGCGCAGCAATTCATTTAAAGAGCTCTTCGAATATTTAATGACATTTTCAATTCTGAACTATTGCGCACATTAATTGAATTGATGATCTAGCATTTATTATTCTGCTGAATTGATACGCGCTATAATTCAATTGTTGCTCTCATTAAATGAATTGGTGATATCAACGATTGAGTTAATGAGCGCAACAATTAAATTACTGCTCTCTTCATTTGAATTAATTCATTTGATTCGCGCAATAATTCTGAGAGAGAGAGAGAGAGAGAGAGAGAGAGAGAGAGATCTTATATATTTAAAGATATCTGCAACCTATCCACAAATGAATTAATGATATCTTTGATTGAATTGTTTGCTTTCCTTTAAGAATTGATGTGTGCATTAATTCCGTATACAAAAGCGTTCTAAATAATTAAAGAATCTTCAAATGAATTAAATAGATCATCAAATCATTTATACCGAACTCTAGATTAATTTTGCGAGCAATATTTCTACCACATTGATGCTCTCATCAATTGAATTGATAAAAGCAATAACTGAAACGATACGCGCATTTATTCAATTATTGAGAGCTATGATTGATTTGACGCGCATTTTAAAATACAATTTTTGAGAGATATGATTAATTTGATGTGCGCATTAATTCAATTGATGAGAGAAATAATTGATTTGATGTGCGCATTAATTCAGTTGATGAGTACAATAATGGAATTAATAATATCTTCAAATAATTGAAGATACCTAAAATTATTTGAGTTTGTATTAATTTGGCACTCCACACACACACACACACACACACACACACACACACACACACACACACACACACATATATATATATATATATATGTTGTAATCTTTTTGAAGATGATGATTTAATGATGAAAAAAGAAAGAAAGAAAAAACAAGTTATGGAAATCAACTCAATCCCATTAAAAAATAATCAAGCTAATTTCCTATTTAATTATGTATCCTCTGAGTCGGATAGTGAACATCCCATTTCGAAATATTTATGATCACATGGCAAAGTAAAAACGTGGGCGGTCTGCAGACTGTTGACGGGACACATTCAACGATAAAAGACAGTCAGACGGAAAACAGAGTAGAGAGAACTACTTCAAGCAATGGAGGGGAATTAAATTTCATGTTTAACATAAAGTAACCGTACTGTAAACGAAATCCTCATCTCCCATGATGTTTCTAATAATATTAATCCACTAAGTTCTTTTAAAAATTGCTTACAGCTCCAAAAATACCCCTCCACCCCCACCCCCCCCCCCCCGGGAATGTTATTCATACACGTGAGACTAAAACACAACTGTGTATTGAATATAGATTATTTAGATGCAACTTTTTTGCACTTATTGTAAAAGATGCCCACAATTTTTTTTTTTTCATGTGCGAAAATACACCGGTCTAAGAAATGGTGTTTAGAATGGATAATTTACATATAGTAGACACGCATGTTTAATTATGGGGAGTTCACTGAAACCTTATATAATTTGTCGGATCGCATTATTTTTCATAGTTTTATTATCCTGAGAAAATTTTGGTCTGGTTTTTCAAATCGAACAAATTGCTGTTTAATACGGCACATATACCTTTGCAGTTGATGGGTGAAAATTTTGTGTGTGTGTGTGTGTGTGTTTTCCTATGATTACATTTAAAAAAATTAACATATTAGATAATTATAGTACTTTGTCCCATTATGAAATTTAGATTTTAAGAATATTTTAATACCCAGCTACATATGGTTAAAGAAACAAAAACAGTATATGTAGTTGTATAGTCTGGGTTTTTTTCCTCTCCATTTTCTAAATTTGTGAATTTTCATCATGTCAAGTCCATTGATATGTAGCGGTCAAATTTTATACGAAAACCATCATCGTATGCAGGAAATTTTCAGTTCGTTTAATTTCATTCAGTCGCATATATGCAACAGTACATTTTCAAAATTTCTAAGTTATGTATGTGTTATCTCTCGCTCACAAGAATGCGAAATGCAATGCGAATGTAGGTATAGGCTGAAATTAATATAAACCAAATGAGAATTAAAATATACGCATCTTCGTGCAGCGACGTTTTCCAATTAAGTGTTTTAATGTGCAATGGAATTCGATCACGTTTTGTAGATATATCAGCGATGTGAATGAGACCTTGTGACCAGCAACGGACCACAAAGTTCTGTTTAGCACATTCTCGGTCTTTAGGGACTGTCGTGCATATCTTATATTTTGAAATAATAATTCACAGTACATTTACTTTATTCGGATATATCGATTTTTTCAAAACAGTTTGACATTTTTGAATGAGCGATGAGCTGAAATCGCGAAAACTGGCTGATACAATTTGCTTAGACAGTGAATGAGTGAGGTTACCACATGTCTAGTGTCCAAACGAGCCAATGGTCTCTTGATGTATTTGAAAAAAGAAATAAATTTCATTTTTTAATGAAGTTGAGACTTCATCGGACGATTTCTTTTCTTCACGGATCACTGGATGTGGGTGGAGTTTATCTCATTGTTACTTACATTTACCTGGCCAAGGCATCAGGCTGTTGTGTGTACTTTCTGATATACTCATATATGAAGTGTTTCAGAGTTGCCTGTAGAATTTCTGTTGTCATGGTGTTTGTATAGTGGTAGCATCCCTAACAGTAGCTGACACACAATCTACACCCCCTCCCTCTCTCTCTCTCTCTCTCTCTCTCTCTCTCTCTCTCTCTCTCTCTCTCTCTCTCTCTCTCTCTCATTGGCGCAATGAATAATTTCTTTTTATAAATATAAAGCCATTATGAATCATTAATAGAAATTATTTCCAAAAGTTATATGATTCAGAAATTAATGTGAAAATAAATTGCATGAAGTGTTTGATTTCCGACTGTGTAATTATTAATGCATGTTTATAGAAGAAATGAAACATACAACGATAAATTACACTGCGCCACGTTAACTATTGCATGAAGTAGATTCCCATAATGTATGGAAAGAACGTTAAAATAATGAAATACTGATCAAAAATAATGTTAAAGATTACTAGACAACAAAATACTGGTTAAAGATTACTAGACTACAAAATACTGGTTAAAGATTACTAGACAACAAAATACTGGTTAAAGATTACTAGACAACAAAATACTGGTTAAAGATTACTAGACAACAAAATACTGGTTAAAGATTACTAGACAACAAAATACTGGTTAAAGATTACTAGACAACAAAATACTGATTAAAGATTAATAATTTAATTTTATTTCTTCACTTCACGGATTATAAGGCGTAAACTGCAACAAGTTAGATTATATCATATAACTTAGGTTAAAATTAGCAAATGACAGAAAGTAATCAATAATTTGTGCAAATTATTCAATTAAAAGGGGGGTACAAACCCTAAAACCGTCCCTCTAGATCTGCCATTGAACTGGGATATATCGTCAGGATAGGAGAAAAAAAACCCACTTTGAAGCATCTATAGAGTACTAAATAGTTTTTGATAGAGAAATATAGGATACATTTAAAAGTTGAACCTCTTAGATTTATATCACTGGCTAGATGTTCTATCCATTCAGCTATCCAGGCCAAAGAAAGGTGCTCATATGCCAGCTGACATAGATTTATGAGATTTTGTTTTTGTATGCTTGCTGTTTTACATCATATGCAAATTTTCATTCGTGTGGATACATCAGCAGCTTAAGGGATGTGCCATTCATTTTGGCAGATACATGGAGTATATGGCCGTATCAGTGATGGTGTACTTTATCATGCCAATACCTATCATTGTTAGGTCATTCATTTCTAAATGATCTGTCACTTTCCCTTCTAATGCTGGGCCCCTGAGAAAGGAACAGTCACAACCTAACTGAAATGTGTCAGGTTGACCCTGTGCTGGAATCAAGAAGCACCCTGATCACTAGACTATCGTGACCAGTGATTCATGAGACATACTGCATTTACTGTTCTGCAGGTTCAAGTGAAGATCTTGGAGCTTTACTCAGAGAGATTGAAGACACTCGTGGACATTCTTCTCCTCTCACATGACAAGGCTAAACAAGAGGTATAGTAAGCAGATACTGATTCTGTAAAATTTTATTTTCAGTACACACTACAAATACTTGTACAAAATTCATGATCAGTATGCATTGCAAAATGAATACAGAATTAAGAGTTGCACTTTCCTTGTCATCATAACCCCTTCTACAATGTGTCTGTTACATTTACCTTGTCATCAGAACTCCTTCTACAATGTGTCTGTTATTTACCTTGTCATCATAACTCCTCCTACAATGTGTTTGTTACACTTACATTGTCATCATAACTCCTCCTACAATGTGTCTGTTACATTTACCTTGTCATCATAACTCCTCCTACAATGTGTCTGTTACATTTACCTTGTCATCATACCTCCTCCTACAATGTATCTGTTACACCTACCTTGTCATCATAACTCCTCCTACAATGTGTCTGTTGCACTTACCTTGTCATCATAACTCCTCCTACAATGTGTTTGTTACACTTACCTTGTCATCATACCTCCTCCTACAATGTATCTGTTACACCTACCTTGTCATCATAACTCCTCCTACAATGTGTCTGTTGCACTTACCTTGTCATCATAACTCCTCCTACAATGTGTCTGTTGCACTTACCTTTAACCGATCACGGTGGCTCAGTGGTAGAGCTCTCGCCTCATGAACGGAAGGTCGTGAGTTCGAGCCCCGCTCGGGCCGGCCGTGTCAAACCTAAGACGTTAAAATAGGTAGTGATTGCTCCTTCGCCAGGAGCTCGGCATTACGAAGTGAGAGTCACGGGTCTTTCGGATGGGACCTTATAAACGGAGGTCCCGTGTCGCAGCAGGTGTGGCACGTAAAAGAACCCTCACTGCTAAAAGCCATTAGTGCTAAGCATAAGTCTAAATTTGCAGCCCCGTCACCGGTAATAGTGACAGTCGCCGGATAGCTGAAAAATTGCTCAGGCGACTATAAATAAAAAAAAAACAAACAAACAAACAAGCACTTACCTTGTCATCATAACTCCTCCTACAATGTGTCTGTTACACTTTCCTTGTCATCATAACTCCTCCTACAATGTGTCTGTTACATTTACCTTGTCATCATAACTCCTCCTACAATGTGTCTGTTACACTTACCTTGTCATCATAACTCCTCGTACAATGTATCTGTTACACCTACCTTGTCATCATAACTCCTCCTACAATATGTCTGTTACATTTACCTTGTCATCATAACTCCTCCTACAATGTGTCTGTTGCACTTACCTTGTCATCATAACTCCTCCTACAATGTGTTTGTTACACTTACCTTGTCATCATACCTCCTCCTACAATGTATCTGTTACACCTACCTTGTCATCATAACTCCTCCTACAATGTGTCTGTTGCACTTACCTTGTCATCATAACTCCTCCTACAATGTGTCTGTTGCACTTACCTTTAACCGATCACGGTGGCTCAGTGGTAGAGCTCTCGCCTCATGAACGGAAGGTCGTGAGTTCGAGCCCCGCTCGGGCCGGCCGTGTCAAACCTAAGACGTTAAAATAGGTAGTGATTGCTCCTTCGCCAGGAGCTCGGCATTACGAAGTGAGAGTCACGGGTCTTTCGGATGGGACCTTATAAACGGAGGTCCCGTGTCGCAGCAGGTGTGGCACGTAAAAGAACCCTCACTGCTAAAAGCCATTAGTGCTAAGCATAAGTCTAAATTTGCAGCCCCGTCACCGGTAATAGTGACAGTCGCCGGATAGCTGAAAAATTGCTCAGGCGACTATAAATAAAAAAAAACCAAACAAACAAACAAGCACTTACCTTGTCATCATAACTCCTCCTACAATGTGTCTGTTACACTTTCCTTGTCATCATAACTCCTCCTACAATGTGTCTGTTACATTTACCTTGTCATCATAACTCCTCCTACAATGTGTCTGTTACACTTACCTTGTCATCATAACTCCTCGTACAATGTATCTGTTACACCTACCTTGTCATCATAACTCCTCCTACAATATGTCTGTTACATTTACCTTGTCATCATAACTCCTCCTACAATGTGTCTGTTACACTTACCTTGTCATCATAACTCCTCCTACAATGTGTCTGTTACACTTACCTTGTCATCATAACTCCTCCTACAATGTGTCTGTTACATTTACCTTGTCATCATAACTCCTCCTACAATGTATCTGTTACACCTACCTTGTCATCATAACTCCTCCTACAATGTGTCTGTTACATTTACCTTGTCATCATAACTCCTCCTACAATGTATCTGTTACACCTACCTTGTCATCATAACTCCTCCTACAATGTGTCTGTTACATTTACCTTGTCATCATAACTCCTCCTACAATGTATCTGTTACACCTACCTTGTCATCATAACTCCTCCTACAATGTGTCTGTTACATTTACCTTGTCATCATTACAACTCCTCAGGTTGAATGAATTTAGTTAAACAGGGTAGAAAGTTAGATCTCTATATATGCAAGGGACTTTGCCTTTGTGACTTCAGATAAAGGAAAAAGATTGGCAGATTAAATCTGCAATGCAACAAATGACAAACAAGCTAGTGGAGAAGAAGAACCAGCTTCATATTGTCAAGATGAATCTTAAGATGACAAGGAACCAAAACCAGAGTTTTGCTCAGGAGGTTAGTACACTGTCATTTTGTTTGTTTGTTTTCCAGCAATGCATGTAGGATATATTGGTTTGATGTATGACATCTAGTTTGAGTGTTCCGATTTTTGCAAGCTGAGGATTCCAATCTGATCATTCAAACTTAAGCTGTGATACATGTATAGATGCTAAGATGACTAATTTTCACTTGTGCATAAGCTGAAATATAAACACTAATATGATTAATCCTCACTTAAACATAAGCTGAAATGTAAACACTAAGATGGCTAATCCTCACGTAAACATAAGCTGAGATGTAAACACTAAGATGGCTAATCCTCACTTAAACATAAGCTGAGATGTAAACACTAAGATGGCTAATCCTCACTTAAACATAAGCTGAGATGTAAACACTAAGATGGCTAATCCTCACTTAAACATAAGCTGAGATGTAAACATTAATATGACTAATCCTCACTCACACATAAGCTGAGATATAAACATTAATATGACTAATCCTCACTCACACATAAGCTGAGATGTAAACATTAATATGACTAATCCTCACTCACACATAAGCTGAGATGTAAACATTAATATGACTAATCCTCACTCACACATAAGCTGAGATGTAAACATTAATATGACTAATCCTCACTCACACATAAGCTGAGATATAAACATTAATATGACTAATCCTCACTCACACATAAGCTGAGATATAAACATTAATATGACTAATCCTCACTTACACATAAGCTGAGATATAAACATTAATATGACTAATCCTCACTCACACATAAGCTGAGATATAAACATTAATATGACTAATCCTCACTCACACATAAGCTGAGATGTAAACATTAATATGACTAATCCTCACTCACACATAAGCTGAGATATAAATACTAAGATGACTAATCATCAATTGCACCATACAAATCATTTCCTTTAAATGATGATTACTTAATCTCTTATAAGTATTCTGAATTTATTTGTAGCTTAATATCAGAGAGGATGAGGTCAATAGGTTGAATGATAAGGTCACACAACTACAGAAAAAAATTTGTGACCTTGATACACAGATTGAAGCAGAATCTCAAAAGGTATATTGGCAACTGAATTCTATTTCAAAGAATTTAGAATGAAAACATTAAAAGAGTTTTGTTATAAAATACCAGTTATTTCATTTAGAGCACTGATGATCGCAGTAAACTTCAGAAGCTCCAGTATGATCAGGAAATCTCCCTCCAAGAGGTATAAAATTGCTCTTCATTCTTCTTCATTTAATATGCACAAAACACAGTATTTCTATACTGCTTGTTGTATACTAAATCAGCTTAAGTCTAAAATTTTGAATTATTTTGAAAAAAATGTCAGTATCAATTATTTTAGAAAATTGTATAAATTATTATGTTTAGAATTGTAATCTCTCTCCATGATCAGCAAAAAAAATTTTTTTTTTTTTTTAACAAATCATTGGGATGCATGGATAAAGTTTTTGATCAGAAATAATGAAAGCTTTAGACCTATAGGGCCCAATCTACAAATGTGTTCATCTCCAAATATAAAACAAGATAATGTATTAACACTATGGTTGATTGGAAAATTGCTATATCCTTGATATTATAAAATGTATGTATCTTCACTAGATTATTTCCATTCAAAATCAAGAAAAAGGGATTATTTCCCTTTAGTTTGTGATGAAATGCATTCTTTGCCTCCTAAGCTGGTTTGGAAGGATTACATAGGAATCACAATACAAGTTCATTTGTCTGTTGTATGATTCTGTAATGGTACAAAAAGAATTGGCACCATGGCTATGAATCAAGAAAAATTGTTAATGGTTATGCCATCAAGAAAGAAGTTATCATGTGTAGATAAAAAGCATGCTATGTTTTAAAAAAGATATATAGGATGGATGTTACCATTTTATTTGTGTTTTTGTTTGTTTCTTTCTTTGTTGTTTTGTTTTGTTTTTGTGGGGTTTTTTTGTTGGTTTTTTTTGTTGTTGTTGTGGTTTTTTTTGTTTGTTTTTTTTTTTTTTGGGGGGGGGGGTGTTTTGTTTTTTGGTGGACTGAGATTGATCAGAAAAGAAAATCAGTAAAAGTATAGAATTGGAAAATTTCTCTAAAGGGACATGATTTTTGAGTTCTAGTGCACAAATCTGGTTCCTGTGGTTGCATTTTTCAATTTAACATGGGACAATTACTATCACAATTTTATCAAAATCCCTGTGAGAAAATAAATATATAGATTAATTATTCAGAGTCAGAGAAAACATACCTGAAATCCATATGCACTAAAAGACATTATGTGTAGACCAAAAAGAAACAAAAAAAAATCCAGATTGTCCTCAGAAAAGATACAGTAAAACACACTTACAGTGAAGTGCTGGGGACAAACCATTTTAATTTGTTGTAAATGTAATACATTATATCCAATGAATTTATATTTTGTTTTGAAACTACATGGAGCAAATCTCTTTTCATTGTAAAAGTGAATTCATTCATAAGTGTGTTTGCTCTGTTTTTTTAGCTGTGTATATGATGGTAACTCTTGAAGGCAATTCATAATGCAAGCTTTAAGTTATTGTCTGAGGCCAAGGAATTATAAAAGCAGAAACAAAAATTACTCAAGTGTAAGCTGAAATATAAACTATTCCACAAGTGCAAGCTGAGATTTATACTTACAAGTTGCTAATCCTCACTCAAATGCAAGCTGAGATATATACTCATAGATTGCTAATACCCACTCAAGTGCTAGATGAGATTTAAACTCATTGTGTGTTAATCCTCACTCAAGTGCAAGATGAGACTTATACTCATAGATTGCTAATCCTTGCTCAAGTGCAAGATGAGATTTATATTCATTGATTGCTTATCCTCACTCAAGTGCAAGATGAGATTTAAACTCATTGTGTGTTGATCCTCACTCAAGTGCAAAATGAGATTTAAACTCATAGATTGCTAATCCTTGCTCAAGTGCAAGCTGAGATATACATGTATACTGTTAGGTTGCTAATCCTCAGTCAAATGCAAGCTGAAATATATTCTCTTAGGCTACTAATACTAATTCTAAGGCAAGTTGAGATAGACTCTCATAGATTGCTAATACTTACTAAAGTGTAAGCTGAGATGTATATTTTTAGATTGCTAATAATCATTCAAGTATAAGCTGAGATATATATATATTCTCAGATTACTAATATTTAAATGTAAGCTGAGACATAAACACTTGGATTGCTAATATTCAATAGTGTGTGAGATGACACTCAAGTGCAAGCAGAGAAGTATACTGAAGTTTGCTAATAAGCAGATGTGAAACGAGATATTGACACTTGAAATACTAACACTCGCTTAATTGTAACCCGAGATATATACTTTTAGATGAATAATCCTCACACAAGTGTAACACTCAGATCATTAATTCTCATTTGCACCATATAATTCATTTCACTGAAATGATGATATTAGTCTGCACTTATCACTTATAATAAATATTCTGAATTATTTTGTAGCTCAGTATCAAAGAGGATGAGGTCAGAAGGTTGGATAACAAGGTCAAACAACTAGAGCAAGAAATTTGTGACCTGAAAACACAGATTAAAACAGATGCTCAAAAAGTATGCACCTGGAATTTATTTTAAATATTTCGTTATCAAAACATCAAAAGATCATTAGCCAAAAAATACCACTTATATTTCATTTAGATTGCTGATGATGGCAGTAAAATTCAGAAGCTCCAGCATGATCAGGAAGTCTCCCTCCACGAGGTATGAAATTGCTCTTTAATATTCTTATTTTCCTGACATGAGCCATACTTTCAGTACTTTGATTTTACTTATTGTTTATTTTGATATTCACACTTTGCATTTTTATTCATCTTGTTGTATAGTAAATCATATTGAAAATAAAATTAGAATAATCTGGATAAAATTGTTGGTTTTCATGAATTTGGAAAATAAGGATTCAAAATTGTTCTTTCTTTTTATTGCAAACTAAGTCATACACAAGTTCTGTATTCTTCCTTTTTTTTTCAATTCACAGGATGCAAGTACTTTAAATATTGAAAGCTATAGATCTTCAGGGACCAATCTATATACACATCTTCATTTTCAGACATGAAGCAATATACAGTATCGACTCAATCACTAAAAAATTAACAGCACAATTACTAAATCCTCAATATTGCAGGAATTTTGTAAAAGAACATGTTGTTATAATGTTTAGAAATTCACCTATGGGTAGTATGTAGTTCAATTTTAAAAGATGTGGTTGTTTGAAAAAGTCTCCTATTGTAATAGAATGAAGTGAAATTACTGATGTGAAAATACTTCATTAAAAAGGTATTACTGTACATATTAGTTACGTAGATTAATGTACATGTTAGTCAAGACTTTAGTTTTTTTAAAGAACAGGTTAAAATACGGTAAATTAAAATCTCAGTACTGGGCTTGCTACAACTCAGTGTGTAATTTTTTCAGTATCACTGATAGATTTATACTCAGTAAAGGCTATTAATTATCAAATGGAGAATTATACCCCTTGCAGGTCTGTATTTCTTTCAATATCATAAAAATAGTTTTTGTTGTCTGTGGTGATAGCCATAGAATGTTCACCCATGGTCTGAAGGATGACAGCTCTTAAGAACCAGGTCTGTCGGAGGCAAACTCCCAGCTTTACATTGCCCCCATGTCTGTTGTTTTATACCCCTGTAATACAAATTATAAGTCAGGCATTTTTCTCACTTTATTACCAGTGTGAGGTCGACACCTTACCCATGTGATACAGCCATTTGAGATTTTTTGTGTCTTATACTGCTGCACTGACATCATTGATTATGATGTCACATACTTTCTTTGATTTACATTACATGGTGAAGTAAAATATTTTGTATTGTTTTAATTCCTTTAAGGTTCAATTTGATATCGCTTTCTGGTGGACACCTTTGGGTTATTTAGTTTACACTGAAGTATAAGCTATTTCCAGGTGTGCTCTTTCTGCCTGTCTCATTAGTTTTACTTTCAGGTAGTTAAAGCATCAGATGTATTAATAAGGATAGTATATATAGTGACTTATAAAACATTTGGACTGTAATATAAAATATGTACTCCACCAGTTTCTGGCTCAGTGGTTAGAGCATTTTCTTGTGACCAAGAGGTCATGAGTTCAAGTCCTCCTAGAGCCTTGGCTGCATCACACTTATATGTATAATAGGGAAGTAATTGCATTGTCCTTTATGAAATGCTTGACATTTAGAAGTCAAATTTATATGGGTCTTTCAGATGAGACCTCAAAAAGTGTAGGTCCTGTACATGTCATGGCACATGTTAGCACATTTAAGAACCCTTGCTGTTATGGTCCTGACTACCAGTACATCTGAATTTATAGCACATTCACTTACAGTGACGCCTCAGTATGAATGAAACATTTTCTCAAGGAAAATAAACAAAATCTTTTATGGACATACTTATTGTCAAAGATAAAAAAAAAATGATTAAATCCTATCTTGCTACAGTATGAAAAAAAAAATTAAAATCACTGTTTATAGTCAAATTATTCTAAATTTAGGTCATTATTTTGGTATACAGAAGTCAGTTTAGAAATATAATAATGGAGAGAGTAATAAATACCTATTTAAGAAAGACTTCCTGATCAAGCTGCAGTTTCTGAAATGTACACCCATCATGAACAAATGAACAGAATAATTTCCACATTAGTGACTTTTAAATGCTTATTTTGATAATAATTTCATTTAGAAAATTACAGTATATACATAGCTGATTAATGTTTTTATAGTAATATATATGTATGACAGTACTGACTTTAAGAAACTTGTATGTTTTCTGAATCCCCTAGAATCTGTGATTTAAGGTAAAAAAAAGAATTCTTGCTGTAGCTGTGTGACCTTGTTATTCAATCTTTTGACCTCATTCTCTCTGACATTTAGCTATTAGCAATTACTCAGAATAACAAAGTAAATACCAACAAACTGCAGGCATTTAGCATTATGGCAAAAGAAATCTTGATTCTTTACCTCTTCCAAACTGTGATTCTGTATATTTCTTGTGCATTGTAACTAGGTGGTCTGTAGTTTCAGAATCACCTGGTCTCTGTAGATCACTAGATGATCATGATTAATAAATGATACTAATTATATTTAATGTACATAAATATTGAAATTTTGATACTAGAATACAACATATCAAAGATTACTAGAATCCTTCATTAATATGTGTATGGGATTGGGAAATTCCACCAAGGGGATTACATTAGCAATCCAGGACGACACTTTGCCAAGTCTTGGACAGTGAATCTTGTACCCAAGGATAAATTTTCCAATCCCACACAAGTAAATAATGAAGGATTTTTTTTCTTCACGTTTTACCCACAGTTTAGTGCCTAAATCCAGGAGATCTGAGAAAATTAAACTACTACACATCCCCATTCCATTTCTAATGTTGCAATGAGTGTTAAATTATAATTACCACATCATTGTTCATTTATTAAGGCCTTACTATATCTTAGGTGCCCAGTAGTAATCACTGTAGTCTTCCATCAGTTAGCATGTGATATTATCTTTAGTTTCTTTGGGAAGATTTTCATAAATTATATATGATACTGGATTACACAAAGAAGGACCCTTTTTTAGATTTTCATACTTATTGGCTTGTCTTTACAAAGTTATGGGACTTTAGTTTTTAATATTAACAAGATGACACTTTCTATGGCCTGCAATAACTTAACATTACTTGAGAAGATTTTCACAGAATTTAAAGGTAATGCTCAGATTAGGAAGAGAAAAGCCTCTTTCTATTTTGAGACTTATATTAGTTTTGTCATTACAGAGTTATGGGATTTAGAATTTTTTTTAATATTAAAGTATTCATTGAAAGGTTATTTCTGACATATTGGTTTCTAGTTAAAATATGTTATCTAGACATTGCATCACTGAATATCTGAGTGACCTTCTGCATTTGGTCTGATATAATTTAGTAATATATCAAATTAATCAAGCAAGCTTTGTGTGGGTGGGCTGATAAAGGACTCCAGTTAAGAAAAATAAGTGATTTTATGGAAAATGTTGCATGTTATCACATTTGATTAAGAAATAAATTTCCTTTTTGAAAAGATATGAGGATATATATATATATATATGTATGTATGTATGTATGTATATGTATATATATATATATATATATATATATATATATATATACTGTGATGTTTCACATGCACCATCATATATACTTCATGAAGTGCATTAGTGCTTCATGTAAACTTATGTCGGCATGAAGAGTTGAAGTTCATATACCATCTTGTATTGTCAAAAATGAAATTTAGTTTTTATATTTTCATTCTTCTTTCATTCCTGCTAGAATTCCCAAGTGTTAAAATAGATATATACTATATTTATCAAGACTCATGCCTGCAGTGTTTACAACTGCAACGCATTCACGAGGAAATGGCTATCATTACAATTTGTATAGATATTGAAGGCAAACACTCTAGAAATTTAAATTTTGGGACATGATCTCCTAGGTCAAGAAACTGGAATGTTGGTGAAATATGTCTTGGAAATATAAAAGCCACTTTATCATATTTGACAGAGAATAAACTAATTTCCCTGCAGTCAAACATTGCTGAATGACTTTTTTAGTTTATCCTTCATTAATTAGGTAAATGGAGACATTCATTTATTAAAACAGGTCAGAAGAAAAGAGGAGTCCATTAAACAACTACAGGAGGACCTTTTGGAATCCAGAACTCAGTACAGTGATTGCTACAATGAGGTTTGCAGTTTTTTTTTTAACAATTAAAAGTTAATTCATTGATAGACGTTCTTGTAAGAAGTAGTTAGAATATTGATTGTGATTATAGCTTTTGAAGACACAGAATGACACTCAGCATCTGAAGAACAAATCTTGCATGAACCAGGCCACCCAGGCCAACTGTCAGAAAACCAGCCAGCTCCAGGATCAGCTTCATCAGATCAAACAGGAACTCGCCATTTCTCAGGAAAAACACACAACCTGCCAAAATGAGGTCAGACTACACCCAGGGTCATAATATCTTAGTTCATCATTGATAATTTTGACTGACCCGTAGTTTTTCTACCAATATTGAATTTAAGGAAGCTTGTCCAAATCTAAATCCAACTACAAATAACAATTAATTTTAATAATATTAATTCTCATCACTGTAGCATTAAAATATGAACAATTTAATATTGGCTGCAATTATTAACAATAATGTTTATTCATTTTAATCGTCATATATCATAATGTAACAGGTGATCAACAGAGACCGGGTGATACTGAAACTACAGACTGACCTGGATACAACACGGAAGAAATATATAGGATGTATGGAGGGGGTAATGAATCAGTCTTCTCTTACTCTACTTATTCCTGTAGAGTTTTTAGCTCACCTGAGCTGAAAGCTCAAGTGAGCTATTCTGATCACCTTTTGTCTGTCGTCCGTTGTGATGTCTGTTTATCAGTAAACTTTTCACATTGTCATCTTCTTCTCCAGAACCACTGGGCCAATTTCAATCAGACTTGGTACAAATCATCTATGGATGAAAGGGATTCAAGGTTTATCAAATGAAGGGCCATGCTCCTTTCAAAGGGGAGATAATTACAGAAATACGATGGGTCATTTGAATATCTTCTCAAGAACCACTGAGCCAGAAAAGTTCAAATTTACATGCATTTGTAACTTCCTGACATAGTGCAGATTCAAGTTTGTTAAAATCATGGCCCCCAGGGGTAGGGTGGGGCCACAAAAGGGGATCAAAGTTTTACATGTGAATCTTTAAAATCTTCTCAAGAACCACTAGGCCAGAAAAGTTCAAATTTACATCTGGGGATAGGGTGAGGCCACAATACGGGATCAAAGTTTTCATGCAAGTATACAGGGAAAATCTTTAAAAATCTTCTTGTCAACAACCACAAGGCCAGAAAAGTGGAAATTTACATGAAAGCTTCCTGACATAGAGTAGAGCCAAGTTTGTGCAATTCGTGGTCTCCAAGGTACAGTGGGGCCACATTAAGGAATCAAACTGATATATGCTGATAGATAGGAGAAATCTTTAAAACTTCCCTTAAACTATATAAGCTAAGGCTTTCATATTTCATATATATGTTCGTTAAGGAAAGACCTTTCATTTGATGCAATGATGTTTTATCTTGGATCTTGTCCTATTCAATATCTCCTAAACTATTTAACATAGAGTTTTCATATTTTGTATATAGATTTCTTATGGTAAGGTCTTTCATATTATACCATGACCTGTAACTTTGTGACCTTGGTTTTATCCAGAACACAGCAAGATCATGTCATATTGGTGTTGCAATATCTCTGTATCATGTGAATTCATTTTCAGTTATGCTGCAATCCTTTGTGGCTAGGTTGGGGCCACAATATGGGGTCAAAATTCTTCATGGGAATAAAGATTGATAAAAACAAGATGTGTGAAATACTGATGCCCCCCACCCCACCCCAGATTACAGCAAATTGGAACTGTAAGATTTGAAAAGGTCACCAGATCAAAAATATGTTAGTGGAAAGGTCTTGCCACAAGTAATACACATACCAAATATGAAAGGTCTACCCCTTATGGTGTAAAAGATATGACCAAGGTTAAAGTTTTTTGGGTTTTTTTTAAAATTCAAAACTAGGTCAAAGGCCAATGTCAAGGTCACAAGGTCAACAAATCTGGTATCATTTGAAAAGTATTCTCACAAGAAATGCACATGATAAATATAAAAGCAGTGTCTCATATGAATTGAAAGATATAACATATATCAGAATTTTCTAAAAGTAGGTCAAAGGTCAATGTAAATGTCACCAGGTCAAATATTTTGGTGTCAATGGAAAGGTTTTGCCACAAGGAATATGCACAGCTTTATTTTTTATGATGTAAAAGATATGAGCAAGGTTAAAGTTCTTTGCCACAGACAGACAAAAAAAATGAACAGGCCAAAAACTATATGCCACTGAATCTTCAATTCCGGGGGCAAAAAAAAATCTTTTAAAAATCTTAACAGCTTAAGAATGGCAGGGCCAAGGTGAGTGATGTGGCCCACGGGCCTCTTGTTAGGTATTATAGTATGTTAATGTGAGTAATATTATTTTGTAGCTTAATATCAGAGAGGATAAGGTCATAAGGTTGAATGATAAGGTCACACAACTACAGAAAGAAAGTCATGACCTTAGTGCTCAGATTGAAGGAGATTCTCAAAGGGTATGTATCAAAATTAAAAAGAAATTTTTGGTATATTTTAAGTGTTTCTCTCTCTCTCTCTCTCTCTCTCTCTCTCTCTCTCTCTCTCTCTCTCTCTCTCTTTATCTCTCTCTCTCTCTCTCTCTGTGGTTTGTTTGTTTGTTTGGGATTTTTTGAAAACCATTGTCAATGAATTTTTGATATAGAATATTTTGTTTTAGATTGCTTGTGGTGAGAGTACAATTCAAAAGCTTCAACATGATCAAGAAATCTTCATCCAGGAGGTATGCATGATTACTTTAACAGTAATTATTTTGGCAGCATGCTCAAAATTTATAGATGTGACATCTCAACTGCTTTTTGTATACCAAATATAAACTTAAGATTGTGGTTGGTTTCATAATTTAATTCTTATTGTATTCTAGTCTCTGATTGGTCAAATTGAAATTGAGGAATGCAAGTACACACCCTCTTGATAACCAGCTGCTGGAACTATTTTTTCTCTCTAAATTTACATCACATCACTGATTTGGGCCTTCTATGGAATAGAAAGTCAACATTTGTAATAAGATACTTTGGATTAATACACAGACTGTTTTCTTATCATCAAGCAAGACATGTAGATCTACTTAGTATGCAAATAACTGTTGTAAGACATTTTGATATGGTTGAACAATAGATTAAAACAAAAATATTATATTTGAATTTATGATTTACCAAGGAAATATTACCCTGTTCTGTTTGAAATACATTTCTCACAGGGGAAAGTGTGTGGGGGGGGGGGGGGGGGGGGGGGGGGACTGCATGCTTCTTTCTTGATCTGCCTCTCAACAACCCAACAAAAAAAAAAAATATGTATCACATTTTATCAGATGACATCACCTCACAATGACATATGGATCACGATATGTCACTTGCTTGTACATATTTTCTTGTGTCAGATTCACTATTAGTGACAATTTTACATGCAAGGGTAAGTTTTCATGTAGTAGAAATTTTCATAGAATTAAATGCCACAATTTGAAGGCTTATTTTGGGTAGACCTCAGCAATGCAGTTTCCTGTATTTTCTTAATCTGTTGGAGCTGAGCAACTTCAAAGTCAATCTTTAACAGGTAACAAATATGCATTGCAAGGATAGCCTAGATATATTTTCTGTCATTTCAATCTTCACTTTCAATAATAAATAGGCTCTATAGAACTAAGATGGTTCCCTTTACAGCTTGATGCTTCATCATGGTTGCTAAATGAATCATTGAACAGCTTGTCTAATTTATGTACATTTTGATAAACAAAGATTAATACCTTTGTCTTCTGCATCAAATTATAAGGAATAACTTTGCAGATTATAAAGCGTAAACTGACCCAAACCAGGTTATACTTGTATAATACTTAATATATACTTAAAATAAAATATCACAACCTGATTAAGTATACTCAACTAGTTTCTTTACTTCTTCAGGGGATTATACTCTAGAAGAAGTAAAGAGACCAGTTAAGTTGTAATTTTTTTTATTAAACCACTACTTGTGTATATTTTTCTATATCTATTTCTGATATACACACATATATATATATATATATATATATATATATATATATATATATATATATATATATATATATAGAGAGAGAGAGAGAGAGAGAGAGAGAGAGAGAGAGAGAGATTGATTATATGTTGTTTAACGTCCCGCTCTAGAATTTATCACTCATATGGAGACGTCACCACTGCCGGTGAAGGGTTGCAAAATTTAGGCTTATGCTCAGCGCTCAGGGCCATTGAGCAGGGAGGGATCTTTATCGTGCCACACCTACTGTGACATGGGACCTCAGTTTTTGTGGTCTCATCCGAAGAACCACCCCATTTAGTCACCTCTTACGACAAGCAAGGCATACTGAAGATCTATTCTAACCCTGATCCCCACGGGAATATATATATATATATATATATATATATATATATATATATATATATATATATATGCGTGTGTGTGCAGAAGTTAGTTAAGACTACTAGTTTCTAAAACAGGTCAGAAGAAAAGAGGAGTCCATTAAACAACTACAGGAGGACCTATTGGAATCCAGAACTCAGTACAGTGATTGCTACAATGAGGTTTGCAGAGTTTTTCGTAAAAGTAAACAATAGTTATTGGTAGAAATTTAGTGTTAATAGAAATGGAGGATACTGTTGTTGGTTAGTTCAAATCTCAAAAGAAGTCATCAAAATTCTAGTATGTACCATTAAATCAAACTACTTCAACAATGTCAATGTAAACATGCATATGTATGATGCCCCACCTCATTAACAGTTATTGAAAGCTTTCAGAATATTTTTTGTGATTATAGCTTTTGAAGACATTGGACGATATTCAGCATCTGAAGAACAAATCTTGCATGAACCAGGCCACCCAGACCAACTGTCAGAAAACCAGCCAGCTCCAGGATCAGCTTCATCAGATCAAACAGGAACTCGCCATTTCTCAGGAAAAACACACAACCTGCCAAAATGAGGTCAGACTACACCCAGGGTCATAATGACTTACTTTGTCATTGATATTTGACTGACCCAAGGTTTTGTACCCTGTAAATTCAGGAAAGTCCAAATCTGAACCATTTAACGACAAGTAACACAATTTGACCAATAATTTCACATCTCTATAAAATTGAAATATGAACAATTTGATACTGGTTGCAATTATTAACAATAATGTTAATTCATTTTAATCATCATATTTCGTAATGTAACAGGTGATCAACAGAGACCAGGTGATACTGAAGCTGCAGACTGACCTATGTACGACACAGAAGAAATATATAGGATGTATGGAGGGGGTAATAAATCAGTGTTCTCTTATGCTGCATACTCCTGCTTATTCCTGTAGAATTTTTAGGTATTGTAGTATGTTAGTGTGAGTAATATTATTTTGTAGCTTAATATCAGAGAGGATAAGGTCATAAGGTTGAATGATAAGGTCACACAACTACAGAAAGAAAACAGTGACCTTTGTGCTCATATTGAAGGAGACTCTCAAAAGGTATGTACACAGTGTTTCAACATTTTCATAAAGAGAATCATTGTTTGTTTGTTTGTTTATAGCCGCCTGAGCAATTTTTCAGCTATCCGGCGGCTGTCACCATTACCGGTGACAGGGCTGCAAATTTAGGCCTATGCTCGGCACTCAGGGCCTTTGAGCAGGGAGGGATCTTTATCGTGCTACACCTACTGCGACACGGGACCTCGGTTTATACGGTCTCATCCGAAAGACCGGCACCCACGTCCCACAGTGGGATTCGAACCCCCGACTCAAGGATCATCAGATCTTTGAGCCCGACGCTCTAACCACTGCGCCACGCGGGCGGCTATAAAGAGAATCAAGATTTGTTTTCAATATTAAAAACTGTATGTGGATTATCATAATTTTGTTTAGGTTTCTGATGGTGAGAAAACAATTCAAGAACTTCAGAATGATCAGGAAATTGTATGTATAATTATTCTTCAATCTAACTTATTTTTAGCTATTCATAATACTAAAAGATTTTTTTTTGTCTTAAACACTTATCATTCAACAAAGATAGTGGAGCATTTTAAAAGAGATTGTACTATAGAGAAAATTTCCACATATAGTGCTGTAAATCACATTTTTACACCAAATATTTTATGATTTGCTCTCAAACAAATATTTCATTACAAGATTTCAGTACTAATATCAATTTTTTAGACCAAAGGAAGGTTGAAAGTCATTGTAGGGATGTATAATGCAAGAGGAAAGCAAGACATAGAAACTGTAAGAAAACTTCAGTCCACCATCAATCATCTTATGGAGGAGATAAGTGTAAATCTGATTAAACTTGCTTTAGTCTCACCAACTACACAACTGATTGATTTACAGCATGAAATTTATAATATCAACCTTTTCGTGATCTATTTTCACATGAGACTGGATGAATAGTAAAATTTGTATGAATTGATAATCAAAGATTAAATTTGTACAGAGTCGATTAATATTTAGAATTTGTCCAGCCTTTGAAAAATACATGTAGTCAAATTTTCGGGAATATGAAAATTTGAATTTGCATAGGGTCAAATGTCTAGAGTATAAAACGTACATAATGTTAAATTTTCTGATATAAGATAAAACAAAGTTCAGACTTAAAAATTTTGGAAATCTTGTAAGTTTCATTGTTACTTTCAGGGTCTACATTGTGAAATAGACTCCCAGCGGGATCGGAACAGGCAACTAGAGCACAGTATGCAGCAAATGGAAAATAATCAGGAAGAAAGGGTGATTTCATTTATTTAACTACAGTTTATGTTACACTGAGTGGACTCATACTGTTTGATATTTGGGGAATATCTATCTTCTCATTTGCTATTATTGTGACCAGTGTTGCTAATTTAACGGTCACAAACTTGATAAAGTTTCACCTGTGATGCATCATGTTTTTGTGTCATTCTCTTATGATCTCGTAATGGAAAGTTTTCCATCTTGTTAATGCTTGTTCAAACATCAGTGTATTAGCCAATCAAAATGTACAAACAAGTTGCATTAGAATTCGATATTTAAGTTTTTAAGTACATGTATTTGCAGTATGCCTAAATTGTAAGCAACTTGAAGGTGTACATGTGATTAAAATTACATCAATGTTACAATCATTTGTTCAGTACCAGTATGAAGACTACACAAGGCAATATATTGAGGCATTATACCAAGTTTAAGTAAAATCCATTCATATACCAGAGGAAAACTTATCAAAACCATTGCTATTCCTTCATGCAAAATCCTACAGATAAGCTCTAAATCCAGATGTTGATAATCAAATAAATGGCAGTAAACAAGTTCTCATGACATCCCTCCAAGTTAACAGTCTAGCTCCTTTCCTGTCATGCTTTTCAATACATTTATCTAAATAATAAGCATGTATCTGCATGATTCAATCACCCATATCTTTAAAAAGTATGTGAGTTATACTGATTTATAATAGATTCTCTAAGTTGCATGCAAACACCAAGAAAGTGTTGTGATGAAAGTATTTCCTATTCACAGAGATATTTCTCAACATGAAAATTGCTTTTGTCAGACTTTTCATTTAATTGAAAAGTAGGAGTAAAATATGTGAAACAATTATTTATTTGCAAAACTGTAATGGATAGTTCCAGATAAAAGGTAAAACATACTGATATGGTTTCCGTTGTACCCAATTCTAAATCATTCTGTAGATAAATAAAATTCCTCAAGAAGTGTAAAAGCTAAGCGCTTGTGTATACAAAATTCTTTCTACTGAGTCAGATCAAATCCACTGAATTTGTAAAAATACTTCAGTAATTTCTTTTTGTAAGTGATTCTACCATATACCTCTCCCCCTCCCAAATGAATTGTTTGAATGTTTTCCACTAATAAGAATTTAAGCATGATATCTGTGACCAAATTATCGTCATTAGCTATTGTTATTATATGGAGCAGTCCTGTAGTTAATATGTGTAATTCCTTAATTAATTTGTAGTTCCATATTGCTGAGGCAGAAGTTCTACAGTTGAATAACAAGGTTACAAAATTACAGTTAGAAATATGTGGACTTAATACTCAGATTGAAGGGGACTTTCAGAAGGTATGCAACAAAAATCCATTAAGGGAACTTGGGTTTTTTTCATAATTTTTATATGGAATATTTCATTTAGATTCCTGATGGTGGGAAAACAATTCATGAACTTCAGCATGACCAGAAAAATCTCCTTCCTCGCTTTTAATCATTTCAGCTATATGTTGTGCCTTTTCAGCAGCTTTTTGTATGTCATTAACAAAGACTTGAAATGTAAATTACTTTACGGAGCAAACATCAGATTAAAATTAATGACTTCATCCCCGTTTTAGTTCAGATGTGACATGGCAATAGAATTATCTTATATGTATTTGGTATAAATGCAACATGACTTAAGAAAATGACCTAAAAGAATAGGATACTGATTTTTTTATATTTAATAATTAAAGTCTTTTAGAAATTACTACAGAATTTATGTTCTCACCTAATTCAATTATGTGTATATTTGTTTGATGCTGAGATGTGTCCTCTTCAAGATTGCCTTATAACCAGCTCTTCATTTGAAGTTTCAATACATGAAACTAGAGTTATCCACTCTGAAGAAAAAGAACATAAATTTTCAAATTATCTTGTTGAATATATATCTACTGATGACTGTCTTTTATGTTAACAAGATAGACAATGATTTAAATGGGGAAAAGACTTGACATATTGTCCTTCTTTGAGCTAACACCCCCCAATACCCCCCCCCCCCCAAAAAAAAAAAAAAACCAACGAAAACAACAAAAACAAAAGGAAAAATAAAACCTGGTTCAAGGGAAATAAATGGAGATGAGCTCAAGAACATTCAGTGTAAATGTGGGATGTAGATCAGTTAGTGAACTCTTTCTTATGACTTCAAAGTAATAATGTTGATGTAACATACTTAGTTATGATATATCAAGTGCTATTAGTACCAGTGAGACTTCCCAAGTTGCTCATATTTTCCTGTCCACACTAACCCCTAAAAATGAAATAATGGAGGCTATCGGGGAAATTTTCATGCTGCAGTAGATATACAACAAATAATGTGATATTTTAAATCCATTGGATGAGAATGGTAAATCATTCTGAAAATAACATTACTCAGTCATGATCTATTAGGTTCAATGAAACACCAATGAATTTTACAATATATGCTACTTGGTTTAAGAACTATTTCATTTTATTTGCGTATGTGTGGAATGATTTGTGCCCAATATGGAAATTCAGGTAAATTAAAAATTTTGTTATCTTTAGCTTAATATTTATGTCCACACAAGACATATCTAACAACAATTGTTAGTTGTTCGCAATCAAAACTCTACAGAAAAGTTTCAAAATGTTGACAATGAACTAGGCGTAAATGGCAGTAAACAAGTCCTCACTCCACCAAGTTATTGATCTCCTTTAATGAACACCATGAAAGAAGCATCATTACAGAGAGTGGTGACCATTCTGTCTGTATACAGGGAAATTACTGTGCATGATCATGAAATTGCTTTACGAGTCAAAATGAAAATAGAAATTGTGGAATTAACTAACATGAATACTTCCATATAAAGGGGAAAATGTTCTTCATGTAGGTATAGACAGTGTCTGGTTTCAAAGGATAAAGATATATAAATCCTCAGAAGATCTCAATCAAGCTAATCCTTTTTCAATATAACATTGAAAATAAGACTCAAATTTGAAATTCAGTGAATCTGATAGTGTATTGATTGTATTAAATGAGTCAGATAGACACTCAAGTTGCCATGAATGAAGCAACTCGAAAGCTACATGATGTAGTAATTTCTAGTGCCTATTTTTTAAATTTGTTGGCAATGTATATATTCTATAAGTAATTACTTGTTTTGTAGCTCAGTATCAAAGAGGCAGAGGTCAGAAACTTGAACGACAAGGTCACTCAGTTACACCAAGAAATTGCTGGCCTTAATGCTCAGATTGAAGGGGACTTTGAAAAGGTATGAAACTATTATATATGAAAAGACTTTTAAGAAACTTTTCTTTTTGAAAATACCTGCCTGAACTGCAACACTTCACGCCAGCATACTTCATGAAAAGTATTCCAGTGCAAAGCATTGCAGTTCATACCCTCATTTCAAAACTGAAATTTATTTTTATATTACATTCTACTTTTATATCTGTTGGCCCACCCATTGAAATAGATGTAATATATTACCAAGATTCATGCATGCATTGTTTACAACTTCATTGAATATATGAGGAAATGGCTATCATTACAATTTTTAAAGATATCACTTGTATATTGGTTCTTTAAAAATCCATTTCAGAATTTCTGATATGGAATTCATTTCATTTAGATTGCTGATGATGAGAGAACTATAAAGCAACTACAGCATGATCAGGAAATCTCCTTCCATGAGGTCTGCATGAGTACTCTTGATTATACTTATTTTAAAGCTACCATTAGCTGAGCCAATTTCAACCAAACTTGGCACATGGTGTCCTTGGATGATTTGTTCAAATGAACAAAGGGAGATAATCAAAAATTGGTGTCCGAGTAGTGTAGTGGTAAAAACACTTGGTTCTCACAACTGTGACCAAAGTTTGATCCTCTGGATTGACAGTGGTTGTGTGTTAGAGTCACCCACTGGGACACATGGGTTTCCTCCGGGTACTAAGGTTTCCTCCCACGTCATGCCAAAATCTGAGCCAAAGAGAAGCATTAATATAAGTTGTAGAATTTCTTCTTTGTTAATTGTTGTAAATTAAATAAAGCTTAAAGTTTTCATTATCAAGAAAAGGCGAAAAAAAGTTGGATGGGATCATTTTACCACTGGGCCAGAACAGGTGAAACTTATGTGAAAGCTTCCTAACATAATGAAGATTCAAGTGTGTCCAAATCATGTCCTTGTGAGGTAGAATAGGGCTACAATAGGGACTGAAGTTTTACATGGGGATATATTGGAAAAATCTTTTTCTCAAGTACAGCAGGGGCATAAGTCATATTAATGAAAGCATCTTTTCAGGTAGCATAGATTCCAATTTGTTGAAATCATGGTCATGGGAGTGGGGGTATCGTGGAGCCATAGTAGGGGAACAAAGTTTAATATGGGAATGTATTGGAGGAAACTTTAAAAATCTTTTTTTCTCAAAAGCAACAGGACCATGATTAATCATATGCAAGCATTGTTAGGTACTGCAGATTCAAGTCCCTTCACATCATGACCCAGGGATAGGGTGGGGAGGGTTAGAGGGGGTCTCAGTAGGGGATCAAATGTTTAGGAAAAAATCTTATTTTCAAGAACAGCAGGGGTTAGGATTAGTCATATTTACAATGCTCCAGGACACTAAATCATATTGGTTCAAGTCCAGTATACAGACAAAGTAGTTCCTTGCATAAATACCATTTTGTAGGAGTGATTCGTTTAGGATTAGGGTTTCGGTTAGGCTTAGGGTTAATTTCATTTCTGCTGGAACTAATTTGTCCATATACAGGACTTGAGCCATCATATAAATATGCAATCATTCCCAGGTTATGTGAACTCAAGATTTTGGGGGGGATTTCATCAAATTGTGGACCCTTGGTGTAAGAGTAGAACTAGAATCGGGAATCAAAATTTGCATAGTACATGAATATACACCAAATAAAAAGGTCATAATATGGAGTCAAAATTCTCTGTGGGAATAAATAAGATGAAAAAAAAATCAGGGCCAATGTGACTCAGACGAGCATTGTGCCCATGGGCAATATGTACAATATTTATCAAATTATCATCTCAATAGTTTTTTGTGTAACATATTAAGATGATTTATGATATAAAAAATATTTCAGTTTTAAAATTGATGACATCATATCTGTGTGAACTGAAGCAGTGGTTTAAAGTTGCTAAATAATCATGATTCATCTGATTTCTCTATTACTATTGTACAAACTCCACAAAAGAAATTTATTGCTCTGAATCAGTACTTAATTAAGTTTTGGGTTAATTTTGATAAGAAATTAATTGATGTTGAAAAATGTTGAATACAAGGATGGAGATTGATTATGTTAAAACCTCTCTTAACAAAAGTAATTAAGTGGTTTATCATAACTGATATCTTGAAACAGGTTAGAATTATAGAGAGACTAGTCTATTAAACAGTTTAAGATTAATCATATGATAATGATCGGGAACCCTTCCGTACAAGAGGTGGAATCCATTTAATTTTTTTCTATCCTCGATTAGGGAACTTAAATTAAAATATACAGGCCATCAAATTCCCAGTTTTTAATTCTCTCGCTGATGATAATCTTGTGTTTAATTTGCATATGTTCACTAAATTCATATAAAACAGAAATAGAAGTTATAAGGGGATTTTCCATGCTGGGGTAAATATGCAGCAAAAGTTTGAATTATAAAACTATTGTAGCACTGATTTTCCATTGAGATGCAATGTACACAACCTATTATGATATCTGTAGAACAATGGTGAAATTTTTATGCTTTCATGGCATTTAAAATAACAAAATAGAAGATATTTTTTAATTTCACGATGTAATATTAAAGCATTTATATCTACTGATCTTGCTTGGAAATCTGTCTCACAAATTATAATTACTTTTAGAGTCTTCATCATGAAATGGACTCTCAGCAGGCGAGGATGATCATCACACAACTGCATCGTAAACTAGCACAAATGGAGGCAGACCATGATGAAGAGGTGATTGTATGAGAGAGAGAGAGAGAGAGAGAGAGAGAGAGAGAGAGAGAGAGAGAGAGAGAGGGGACAAATGGAGGCAGACCATGATAAACAGGGAATTTGATAGGAGGAATGAAATGGAAAAAGATACAGAAAAAAACTTCACCTGTAGAGATATAACTTTGATTGTATGCTTTAATATTTATGTATTACAAACATTTTATTTCTAGATTAATCACCTGAAGTTAACATTTGAAGAAACGTTGAGATGCCGTCTTCCTTTGTCTGTTAGACAGGTGCACATTATATTTATACAAAGTAGTACACTAATGCTTTTGTCAGTGATTATATGGATTTATGACATTTCAATGCATTTTATTTCTCAATAAAAACAATGTCCTTTGAACTTGACAGTAAAACCAATCAATATTTCATGAAATACAAGGAATAAATGTTTCAAGTTGTATTTATCATCGAGAATGCATTAGCATGGGGTAATTTACACAAAATCTGTGATGTAATTACACCATGTTTTCATATTGTCTTTGCAATTTATGCAAATTATCCCATGAATCCATGGTCTATAGATCCCCACAAGAGACTTAAGAGATTTATTCCCTAATTAATCTGGAGGTGAATTAAACAAAAGTTTAATAAAATGAAATCAATGCAGATTACAGAAAAATGTAAATAAATTTTTATTGAGAGAAATATTTGGTGATTGACTTACATTACGTAGATTTTCACCAATTCTAACCGTACTCTTTTCTTTCTCCTTTACGTAGGATCTTGAAGACACTATCACAGCCTTAAAATCACAGAATAACTCATTACAACAAAGGGTATCCATTCTGCAGGAGTCACTGGATAAAGTTCAAGTGGATGTCTATCGCTAGTCCCATTATCATTTCTTGCTTTGTGTCATACAGTAGTTCGGTTCTCGGATATGTGGTTCAAACAGTTACATGTAATGGCCAAGATCTGAGGTTGAAGTTTTTTCTGTCATTTTTTTCTCCCAAATTGTTTGACAAAAACCTGTGCTGAAGTCAAAAACTTCACTGAATTTTCCTTCGTTTTCTTTTTTCGGGGGTGGGTGGGGGTTGGGGTTGGTTGTCTGCATGTGCAATATTATAGCAACTCTTGAGGATCACAATTTCTTATGCGTAGTGATCAGACTGGTTTGATCACCATGGTGTACATACACTGATGCTGCTCCACTGGAATTTCACCTTATTGGAGAGTAATAGATAAATTCAAATCCCAGTCGCTTGTCCCTTCCCGTAACGTAAGATGTGGTAATCATCCCTTGAAACCGACAGGCTAAATTACCCATCATGGAAGAGTTTGGCAGTCTTCAAGGATCACAGACATTAAAAGAAGTAGCAGTCATATGATTTTGATTTTAGGTGACTAGAAAGATCAATCTCTGTTTACTTGTACAATGCTTAATGTATGTTTATTCTACCAATGTTTACAAGTAATAAACCTATAGGCATTTTCAGTGAATTTTTTTTTTTTTTTGATAAAAGCTAGTACAATGTACTGACCATTCATCTTGACATAAAATGGTACACAATCCTTAATAGCCCCTACTAGAGTAAAGATTGTTGTACATATCCTTTTGTTAATAGCTACAAAAACAAAAAAAAAATTAATACTGCAAATTAAAACACACCTAAAGCAGTTGAACTTACTGTCAACACTGAGCTTTGTGTGTAAAGCAACATATACTTACGGCAATTCAGGCTATTTACAACACTTACTAGTGAAACTGTGAATTTCTACATATGTATCTAACAAGCAGTGAGAAGAAAGTCAGTGATTAGTTCAGCACATTCCAATTTAGTGAAGGAAGGAGTTCTCCACTGATGATTCCAACATCGCTATTTTGTAAGTGAAGGGACACAACTTGAATCCCAGCTCAGAGCAAAAGGACACAAAATTATTTGTCAATGAAAAGGAGCAACATCAACGACATCATTACATTGAAGAAAGCCAATCTGACACATTTCGTGCAGTGCAGAAAACAAAGATATGTTCTATCAATACATACCTTCCCCCTTAAAATACAGTTTGCCCCCCCCCCCCCCCCCCCCAAATAAAATTTGCAAGTGATCTATTCACTTCTTGCATGTACAAGAGAGCATTCAAATCCAAATAAATGGGCACTTCTATGTTCAACTTATTACTGTTTTTAAGATTCCATCATTATAATTCTTCAGTTTATTATATATATATATATCATAAGTAATATTTAAAACATCTGTGTCATCAAACAAAATTTGGGGAAGAGCATGAAACATTTGGTGATGTAGCACTGTTTACATTTTAGGTTGACATGGCCATGGCACAAGTAGGGCTCAAACTCACAACCTCCCAGTTATAAATTGAACACTATCTGATTTCTACCTTGACTGGTTGAAACTTTGTAGTTTACTAGGACATACAGTGTATATATATGCAAATTTGCAGGAAATTCTGATTTGATGTTTTTCTGGGAGTTATGCCCCCTTTTGAAGCTTGGCCAAACTATACCATTTGGTGCAGCTTACGTGAAATTGGTTTTCAAGCCATATGCAATTAAATTCTTTGTTTTAATATTTTACATAATTTACATTTATAAACAATATTTAATATGACTTCAGTGATGACATCTACTTGCAAAATAGTGTGAAAATAGTACAGTGTAGCAAAGAGGACTAGTCATTCATTATGTGTAGCATTGTCATTCATTATGTGTAGCATTGTCATTCATTATGTGTAGCATTGTCATTCATTATGTGTAGCACTGTCATTCATTATGTGTAGCATTGTCATTCATTATGTGTAGCATTGTCATTCATTATGTGTAGCATTGTCATTCATTATGTGTAGCACTGTCATTCATTATGTGTAGCACTGTCATTCATTATGTGTAGCATTGTCATTCATTATGTGTAGCATTGTCATTCATTATGTGTAGCATTGTCAATCATTGTGGGGTATTTGAGTTTGCTTACTTTTTTTTTCCCCCCCCGAGTCCACTGAATAAATCCCTATTACTGTCCTATGTAAAACTTTGTATAAAGATACGAAACAGAGTAACTTTCTACCACAAAGTTTAATTATATCTAATACATACAAGTACTTGTTCAGACAACAGTAACTTTACACTTACAAAACATGTTACAAGTTAATCCCTCACACAATGTGTCACAGACTTTTATACCACATTTTGTTCAGCAAAGTTCAACTTCGCACTATGAAATAACGCTCTCTCTTTTATCAGTCAGACAAGTAAATATATTTTAAAGTAAATCCCAACATATTAATTCACTATACATTAAATCTGCTGTACAGTACAATGAAGCCTGATGCACTGCTGAATCTCCTTTTTTGATCTACTCCTAATTTCCTTCTTCATCCTGTGTTCTTTGTTGATGGTCAAGAGGTAAGAGTGCTGTGTGATAATCTTGAGAAATTTCATTTTGAAAAATAGTTTTTAATTTCGTAGAGACCTTACTTTTGTTTAGGTTGTATTGTTTTTCTATGAAATGAACGACACATCAGACTGTTAATGCACCAGGCTTCCTTTATACATGCAAAGAGGGAAAAATCAATTTCTAAATGTTACATTGTCACAGTGCAACAGATGTGAAATTAAAATAAAAGAAAAAAAAAACAAACAAAAAACCCAAATCAACATAATATTTCCTAGAATGGATTACTTTATCTAACAAAATACTAGTCTACGTCTGGATATGTAAATTCTTAAGATCAAAATTTACAACCTTCAATATTACTTAATAGTTGTGAGATATATTATTTTCACAGAACACTGTTCAAACTTCATTTGAAATTACAAAATACATAAATGTATAGTCTTACAGAGCACAAGTCTACCGGGTAATACACCACCACCAAACACAAACATCTGAACACAATTTTAATTACAAGACAATTTCCATCCACAATGCTCACCTGATTTACAAAAGTACCGATCTGCTTATTTGTCTACAATTCCAAGGGAATCGTGTTAGCTACACTTGAATTTAAATGAGAATAATAATTTGTCTTCCAACTTCAAAGGTAATTTGTACTAGATGTGTTGTAATGATACTAATGTCACCGCTTTTACCCAAGTCAGAAAATTGTCCAATGGAACAAATGTTGGATTGAGAATCATCACAACAAGGTCTAGTTAAAATTATGTTTGTGTCACTTTTACTGACACCATCCCCTCACCAAAAGAAGTCTCACACACACACTCTCCTTAAAAAAGAGCCCTGACACACAGCATATTGCAGCCATTTCTTTCACATTTTCTTTTTTTAAATTGAAAGATCTTTTTCTGCTAAATGACTCAAAAACTTGGGTCTTTAATCATCCATAAGCAAATCAGCTTAACATTTACAGGTAGAGCAAAAAAATTAAAAACAACCAAAATTTGATAATGAAAAGTCCAAATAAGGACTGTCAATTTGTGAAAGTAGGGTAACTGAAATGAAACCTTCAACCTGAATTAGCTATAATACATAACACATTGAAAATAAGTTCAACATCAGCAAGTAGCACAAAGATCCAGAAAAAGTGTTCATTCCACAAAACATTTAAAAGTCATGGGGCATAACTATTAAAAATGAACGAGGAAAAACAAACTAACTACCAAACCTTTTAGTATAGAGTTGATGAGAGTAAGCTAACAAAAATATACTTAAAGGTGGTTCAAAGGAATGTTTATGACAAGTATGGTGACTTGGCATTCAACTGCTCCATGGAAATTCAGTACATGTGTCCATCTCATCTAACTGGACACTATGGCCTTATCAAATATTTAGTATACATGTGTCCGTCTCATGTATGTGGACACTATATAGCTATAATGAAAATGACACCTTTCAGAACACTAGAAAATTTGTGCCAAATATGGCAACTTGACACGCTGTCATTCTGGAGGAAAAGTAAAAGAATGTGCATAGATATACATGTGCATATTTAGAGACGACAAATTTCAATCAGAAAAGCACACTTTAGCCTTTATAATGGCACACGTGAGCTTAGATTATATCCTCCAACAAAATTTAATGGTCTCCCACATGCAGGACTTCATTCACTGACACAAGCGACAGTCTTGCAATAATTCATGTATCATGCATATAAAACCCACTAATGAGTCACTCAGTACCTGTGTAACTGAAATAAACTTCAAGATAAAACATGCTTCAGTGCATTCCACTCCTCCACACTCAATTTACATTCAATGGCACATCATTATGTGGCCTGGGCCACATATCTTTTCAACACAAATTCTAAATAGAAAGGCAATTAGCAAATCCTTACAATCTACATTCAGAATGTAAAGTATTTCCAACAATCACATACACGTATTCAATTCATTCTACCATGGGCACTGCATTTATAACACAAATTTGTTCTGAAATGCCATGCATTGTGTAGGAATATTTATATCAATAAAAAATTGTCTTGATCAAGACTACGCAATGCGTATATTTTATTAGCACACCAATATGATGTAAAAATATCTAAGTTACCGCGAGATTCTCTGTAGCATCATCGCTACACTGTACTGATTAACTGAAAGCACCTTTGGACCTCAAAAAGTGGATTATCTGGTTTTCAGTCCTACCCACATGCACTATGAATTTCCAAAATGAACAATTACATTTAACACAAAAAAGTAATAACTTTTTTTTTGGCTGCAATTTCAAATTCTTCCAGAAAATCAACATCCACTTTGATTTTAGAACCACTTCCCTTTCAATATGGCATACATTGTACAAAACTGTTGAATATCATGATGCAATATATATATAGTTGGGTAATTTATTTCTACAGTAAGGACATACATGTACGGAATTTTTTTTTCTAAAAATTGTTTTTGTGTTGAAAAGAAAAATATGGCAGCATCATTACCTGTCTGCTGCATCTAATGGCCTGAAAACCAGATATATATATATATTTTTGAGGTTGTATAAAAGCCTTACTCCCAACATGAAATAATACAAAACTACGCAATTTACAAGAAATATGACAACAAATATGTCATAATTGCAGCAAAATAACACACTACAAATACAATGCTGCTCCATTGTCATTTTTCATCACTAGATTCTATAATAATAAGTCTTAATACTTGAAAAGTTCTGTTTTTGACAAAAAAATTGTGATTATAACCTTGAAATTATCAAATAACCAGCAATCTTCTTGATAGATAACACAACAAACTTAAGAAAGAAAGTCTTATATGTGTGTGTGAATATATATATATATATATATATATATATATATATATAAATATATATATAAACACCACAATACTGTAATAAACATTCATATGCATGTTAGCAAAAATAATAGCTGCGATTTCTTTTGTATACCTGGTAGTCAATTTTCATGTTTCAATTTGACATTATTTCAATGAGAAGTTACCATAACTTGCAAAACGATTTGTCATGATTGTTCATAGAGACTGAGAAAGTGCAAAAATTGAAACAACATGAAAAATGACTTCACAGTAATCTATATATATGTTTGTTCTAGAAGATTACAGCATAATACAAAAAAAATAAAAACAAAAAACAAAAAACCAAAAAAAATTGTGGAATTGAATGAATTACTAACTTCATATTCCTCCATTCTGTACAAGAGATCTTTGATTCTGAGTTTAGAGCATGAGTCACAAAACTACAAAAATTTGTTCTTTGATTACAGGTTTAAAATAGCTGCACAACAAAAGCAACCTCAGGGGGAAAAAATCAATTTAAACAATAATCTATTTCCTTTTCAAACTCTTCTATACACAACCCCTCAAAATCTCATCAAAACTGATTCTGTTGGTATCCATAGTTGTTTATCTGTCCTTGCCCCTGCATCTGATTCCCTGGATTCTGCCCTGGCAGTGACCCACCTTGCTGCCCTGGATTAGCCATACCAGATGGACCTGAAGGACCCTGGCCCTGCATTGGCCCTTGGCCTGGATTTGGCATTCCCCCTTGCCCAGGCATTGAATTCTGACCACCTTGATTCGGCATTTGACCTTGTGTTCCCATGGAATTTTGTGGAGAGGGCATTGGTCCTGGCCCTCCCATTTGAGTCTGGTTTGTCATTTGTCCTTGGCCTGGCATCTGATTTGGTATTTGACCTTGATTCATTTGACCTCCCATGTTAGATGGGCTTCTGAATTGGGCATATCTTTGTGGGTTGTTTTGCCCTTGGTAAGCCCCATACTGATTCTGTTGCATGTTTTGATTGTAACCATGGCCCTGGGGAAAGTTTTGTTGGCCTTGACCTTGTGGGAACTGAGACTGATTATTATATGGCTGTTGACCTTGATAATTTTGTTGATATTGCCCTGTAAATAGAAATTAAATCAGTTACTAACATGTGTTACTTAAGCCATAACATTCCTGATCAAGACAGATGGCCACTTTAACCCTGAATTTGAACTCTCAATATAACATGCCAGGAAGAACAATGGATTTTATTTTCCATAAATGTTTTTTAAAAATCTGTCCTTTATACTGAAAACCTCCCAAGAAGGAAAATTTCAAAATACATTAATTACAACGTAATAGTCTAATAGACCATTTAACCAAGAGGCCAATGTGCCAAAACACTTACCCAAGCAATTGTTCTGAACATTCCACAAATAATTTTAATTTCTGAAAAGGCTAGACAAAAAAATGCCCCCTTTTCTCATTCTGTTGTATACCATTGAACACATCTTGCCAAAAGGAACAAGAAGATATTTGGTTTAGGGGTGGGGATCTTAATCATACTGGACCATATCTGAAAGGGGCAGGGCTAAAGATGCTCACCTTGGGATTTCTATCATATACCACAAAACTCACCTTGTCACAAGGAACAAGAAAATGTATGATTTAGGGTGTGGAGGTCTTGGTAATTTTCTAGATACTAAAATATATTTCCATTGCACAAGACTGGAGATGGTGCCCTTAGGATTTCTCTTACATACTATTAGATATGCGTTTCACAAGGAATATGAAAATATATACATTAGGGGTGGCAATCTCAACTGTTTCCAAGATACTGATTGGACCATATCTGAAAAAGTGGGGCTGAAGATGATCCCTCTGAGTTTTATTAAACTTGTCACAAGTAAATATATACTTTCATATCTATTCAATCAAAAGCTATGTTCTTTTTTGGAAACAAGAAGCTCATGGACCACATCACTCACCTGATTACCAAGAGGTATGAAGCAAACAAATTTTACTATGCTATAAGAAGTACCTTGTGTAACAAATGAACAATAAGTACCATCAGGAAAGGTTTTTTTTTTTTTTTTGTTTTTTTTTTACATCTATCTCTTCTGTATGTATAATTATTTATGAATAGTAGTGTGGGGATTTCTATTTCATAACGGAAATGTAATTGATATACATGTACCTGTTAGAGGTTTGCTAGTACTTTTTACAGTACTGTGATTCTTTCCACACATTTATGAAAAAAACCATGACTTAATTTTTCTGACAGCACAGCTAAACTTTAAATGACCACATAGCTAAATAATATTCTAAACTATGAGAATTGCTGGTACCTTGCTGTGGGCGCTGACGATTGTATCCACCCTGCATCGGCATCTGCTGATTGATCATCTGTCCTCCTTGATTTGCCATTCTATTCCCAGCAGACATCATTCCTTGAGAGGGCATCATGGGCTGCTGGCCCTGTGAGCCCATTGGCTGTTGCTGATTTTGATTCATCATTGGCTGTTGCTGATTCTGTGGCATCATTGGAGGTTGTTGTTGATTCTGCGCCGATAATGGCTGCTGATTCTGTGACATCATTGGCTGCTGATTCTGTGACATTGGCGGCTGATTCTGAGATCCCATTGGCTGTTGCTGACTCTGTGGCATCATTGGTTGCTGATTTTGAGAGATCATCTGCTGTTGATTCTGCGGCATCATCGATTGCTGACCTTGTGACATCATTGGCTGCTGACCTTGTGACATCATTGGTTGCTGATTCTGTGAAATCATTGGTTGTTGTTGGGTCATTCCAGGCTGCTGTTGTGACATCACTGGCTGCACACCTTGCTGATTTCCATAGTTGCCATGCTGCATATTGTAATTCTGTTGTCCCTGACCTAAAAATAAAACAGCAACAATACCCTTAAACACATCCAATGTCAATTTATAGCAAACTAATATTATAAGCAAAAAAAAAATTTTAAAAATACATTGATAATCTACCTTAGATTTAGAAGAAACAAAATCTATATAAGATTTTGAGAGTAAACATTTAAAACAAGATTAAATGTAAAATTATTTACCAACCCTAGTAAAAATTACATGTGTACAGTTTTACCAGTATTCATTTATAAATGTATACAAAATTTGTACAACTTTCCACTGTTATATGTAAATCTCATCATTTTGCACTTTTTAAGATCAGTGCATGAATATTTTAATTAACTACACAGAAGGGCCCACCTCAATGAACATCATTTGAACAGGTATTCATCAATACAGAATGATGGAACACCTTTACAAGAGGCTGAAATTTGCCTCTAGGTATATGCTAATCTATACGTGTATGGTGAAGGGGAACATGTTTTACACAATACCTTGCAGGGACTCTTTGTTACACTCCTGTTAGAGACTTGTCCTAAGTCATTTTTGTACACACTACAAATTTAACCTCCTTGAGAGAGGTATACATCAGTTTTCAAAATCTTTTCATGAAATTGTGCAACAAGCTAACAGAGTTTCTGCCCCAATGTCCTGTGTTACGATTTTTGGTAAACTTTACAAGAAATAAACGAGACCTGTATAGCATCTCGATTTACATAATTTGTGAGGGGTATGTATCTCAGAGAAATAGCACATCATTATTAAGTATTCAATGAAATTTGAAATTTTCCTTCAATTTAAAAAGTAAGTATTGTCAAAGTCTACCTTTTGTGGAATATCAGTTGAAAATATTCTATAGTTCTGAAGAAGTTCTGAATTGTAAAAAGAACACATTTTAACTCTAACTGATGATGAATAAATGGCAATCGGGAAAGCTCAGATTGCCAATCAATCCAAGTGATCGTCAAAGGATCATAAGACCTTATTTAAATGCAGTTAAAGAAAATTTTTGATCACTATTTGTTGAGAAATAGGTATATGTCAATGAATTTTCATTTAAAAAAATTACTTTCAGTAACTCTTAATTTAATAGATGCCTTTATATATAAATCTATTAGTTTATATGTTTATACAGATGCTAGGGCTGTTCAGAAATTATTGAGACATTCTGTTAACTTTCCTTTCCGATCGATGTTTGATAAAAATTGGTAGATACATTAAAGTGATACTAACAATAAATAAAATCAAAATTTATTTGAGATATAATTTATCATTTTTTCACAAAACAGTCAAGTATGGGTACCCTGGTGCAGTCATAAAATCAGAAGATGGAAATCAATACAAGCTATTTTAATTTAAATTTTATGTCATTTTCAATCTCATAGTTGCATCATTTTGTGGAAATTTGGTAGAATTTCAATGACAAATATCAAAATTGTTAGCATTTGTTGTCAAGCTATGAAAATGTATTTACGATGGGACAATGAATATTTATGTCAAGATGAAGATGCAGTGATATATCAAATTCTGTTTAGAGCTTGGTAGGACTTCTGTTTACACTAAACAATTGCAACAACAAACATAGTGTGAACAAAAAGTGTCAATGAAATAAATAATTTACTGACAATTTAAATTGAATGTAAGACTGTCCAAAGGTCAAATCACAGTTGTGTGGCACTAAATTCAGTGACTTCAGGGAATTATAGCAAGCCACTTTAAATGCAGCTGGATCCCTGAATAACAATTGGTGCAAAAATGTATATGAACAGTGAATTACACAAGAAATGCATCCATTAAAACAGAGTTTTCATTGTATGTGAAAAACGAATAATGCTAGAGCTGCATTACAATGATGTTGAAAACTATCTGTTACTTGCTCCAGGACAGCTGACATATATCCAAGTTTGTGTTTGCAGAATGACTGAATTTACGATGCAGTTCACTATAAATTTGTCAGATTTGTTTAACATGTTCTTCATTAAATTTTAGTGAATTTTCTTGAATTGGCATCTTTCTTTCAGGAGTTAAAGGAAATGTCTCAATAATTTCTGAACAGTCCTCGTATACACACAGGCATTTATTTGTGAAGTTAGAAATACAGGAAAATGTATTTGGTGCACTGGCATTCAAATCTTTCTGTCACCAGCATAACTTACTTTGTTCATTAAGATACAGAAATGGTGCAATTCATGCACAGCAACGGCAGTGAAACAGACTTTGGTCATGTCTAGTACAAATCTAATTAATATACATTCCCTATAATAATGCATTTTGTTTTTCAATAACTGGTCCAAAAACATTTTTCAGAGATATTATAACTCTGTACAATTGTTTCATACATAGAGAAAATATAAAATGAGTACTTAAAACAAGATAACAAAGTATAGAGGATAGAGAAAACACACTCCAAAATTTAGGTGAATTCTGTAGATAGATTTTTACAAGTATTTCTAATTCTACTTGCACACCATGAGAAACTAAAATGTTAATATTACACAAATGCAAAGTGTTAATTGATATCCTCGTTAGCAGAATATTATACATATAGCATCCCAGCTCATCCATTCAAAAAACATATACACAACCATTAACAACCAGAATGAGCCCTCTCAACCTATAAACAAGGAACTGTGTTTGCACACGAAGTTAAATCCAGGTAAACTTACACTAGTCCAGCTTCCAGGTTTTACACATACTAATACATTAACACACAAACTTGCATATTAAATGGAGTCTTTTTATTTTCACTGTATATATTTTCAATTCCTTGTTTAATTACCAGTAGAGGCTAGTGAAGTCTTTCTATTTTCACTGTATATATATTTTCAATTCCTTGTTTAATTACCAGTAGAGGCTAGTGAAGATAACTGTGTATACATGTGTGAACTAGTAGAGAAGTACGGTAAGTATGCATTTATATGCTGTAGATTCCTTCATTGAATGCCAGTAAATAATATTTGCTTTAACTTGCGAGAAGCCTCTGTCATGAAATCAAATTTCTTGTTTTCATTTATCATTAAGTAGCAAATTACGTTCTGCATTTCCATTTTCTGCAGTTATATTACACTTATCTATACTTCTATGTATCAATATATTTTGCACCATTGTAATTTTTGCAAATTTTTCCTATCCACAAAATTTTGCAAAAAATGGATAACCACAGAAAATACCTATTATACATTAAGTCTTTTTAAAATGTAGTGGTACAGTGTTTGAAATTTTACATTCTCGCAAATTGATGCTGAATATATCCAAATTAAAGACTTGCATTACACAAGAAATCTACAGTATACAGATATAAAATTACCCTGTAGACCAACACACAAATAAGCAGAGTAATTATGCAAGTCTAGCATAGATCCAGGATCAGTAATTTCACTCACTGAAGTTCCCAGAGGGTACCATGTTAGGCTGATTCATCGGTGACTGCATTGGCCCCTGTGTGAAGCCCCCAGAACCAGACTGTCCTGGGGCTCCCACTGGACCTTGTTGTGAGTACATACTGTTTGGTGGAGACATACTGGCTCCACCCATGTAATGATTGACAGATCCTTGTGCTCCACCTTGGTATACACAAATACAACTCCAGTCATTTCTTTCAGATACAAATGTCTTGTGAGGCTTTATTATAAATTCTCTATAAAATGTAGCTGAAGATGTTATAAGCATGTACAGTCATATGACCACACTTGTTCCTTATTTCTGTCTGAAACAAAATGTAAATTGGGTCTCATTGTAAATTTTTTTTGTTTCCTTCTTGATCAGTCAAGAAACAATAAGTCCACAGGCCTTATTAATCACCTGTGCATTATTTGATATTAACAAGATGTGATCTTAAAACACATATGCCCCTGAAAGTACCCATACTGATGAAAGACTTTACATATATTAACACTATATGACTATTTTGGACCTGCCCTAGATTCAGAACCTTGGGGTTGCAAAATTTACAATTTTGGTAAATTCTTATCTGCTTTTCCTAAATAAGTATCAGCAAAATTAAAGAAGTCTTTCAAATGATAAACACAATAATCACTATAATAATTTTGGCCCCTCCCCGGTACCAAAACCCCTACCCCTGGGATCATGAAATCTATAATTTTGGTAGAGGACTTCCTACTCTACATGATTTTTCTTACCGATGTTGTACAGAAGATTTTTGAAATTGAAACTCCACCCCTAAGGCCCTGATGATGCAGGAGTCCTGAAATTTATAATTTATGCCCCTCTTGTCCCAAAGGTGCTTCATACCAAATTTGAAAAGAATTGAAATGGTAGTTACCTAGATGTTAAAAATGTTCAATTGTAATTGCAATAGGTCACCTGAGAAACTCATATGGCCTAAAAATCCCAAACAATGGATAGAGATGTCTGGGATGCGTCTGCATACTCATCATATACGGCATCCTTACATCCAAAATTAATTTCCAGGATGCAGATTCTTGCATTAGCAACAACTCTGTAAAAGGCTTAGCAACAACTCTGTAAAAGGCTGGGTAGAGATGTAACTGCTACCCTGAACCAGAGTCACAGAAGCACAAAATATAGGTCAGTTGCAGCATCCAGACCACAAAATGAAAGAACCAAGACAAATCATATGAGCAAGCTTAGTTTGTGTTCCACTTGCTATACAGCAAATACATTCCTAAATGCTGACCTTATTGGGTATTAAACACAAAACATACAGCTAAAGGCATCAAAATATAAAATGACATTAACACAAGTACAAATACAGTATTAAACAAGGTTTTTGGGTGTGACCCCCTCCCCCTCTTCTCTCCTTCCTCTCAACATATCATAATACAGTATAACAGAGAACTCCCTAGCTGTAATTGTTTTAACATATGGTCATTTACAAGGTGTCGATATGTGACTTACCAGGGGGCATCTGGTTAGGCATGTTGCCTGGGGGTCTCATCTGATTCATCTGGGGGGTTGGCTGCTGAGAGGGCATGTTTCCCTGTCCCGACTGCCCAAGGGCCTGAAAGGAAAAGTTTAAAACAAACTATTTTCTATTTCTATGAATTTCTTTAAATATGTAGTCATACTTTGTCAAGTTCATGTAAATAATTGTTAACTAAGTATCTGAAGTCTTTCTATATCAGAAAGTTCTGCGGTCCTTACAGGTAACAGCTGGTTTGCCACATTCTGGTTTGAATCTGCCAGGGTCGCCAAATAAACTAAATTCCTGTGCAGCATCTGCTGATATCTGCAAAAAATATAATAATAATAATAGCACAGGTCATGCACATAAATATTATGGCTAAACATATTCACTATAACACAATAATAAACTTATCTGAAGACATGACAACTGTATGTCATTGCCTTTTTTAACCAAGTATCAAATCCTTTTTTAATTAAGTATGTCATTTCTTCACTGAATACAATCATTTCCCAACTAAATACATGTCTCTTCCTTACTAAATACATGTCTCTTCCTAACTAAATACATGTCTCTTCCTTACTAAATACATGTCTCTTCCTAACTAAATACATGTCTCTTCCTTACTAAATACATGTCTCTTCCTTACTAAATACATGTCTCTTCCTAACTAAATACATGTCTCTTCCTAACTAAATACATGTCTCTTCCTTACTAAATACATGTCTCTTCCTTACTAAATACATGTCTCTTCCTAACTAAATACATGTCTCTTCCTAACTAAATACATGTCTCTTCCTTACTAAATACATGTCTCTTCCTAACTAAATACATGTCTCTTCCTTACTAAATACATGTCTCTTCCTTACTAAATACATGTCTCTTCCTAACTAAATACATGTCTCTTCCTTACTAAATACATGTCTCTTCCTTACTAAATACATGTCTCTTCCTTACTAAATACATGTCTCTTCCTAACTAAATACATGTCTCTTCCTAACTAAATACATGTCTCTTCCTTACTAAATACATGTCTCTTCCTTACTAAATACATGTCTCTTCCTAACTAAATACATGTCTCTTCCTTACTAAATACATGTCTCTTCCTTACTAAATACATGTCTCTTCCTAACAAGGGTTAACTGTGCAATCCTTTACTTCCCTGCAAAATTCAAAGTCACCCAATTTTTTTTTAGATACAATGTAACTGAAGTCATTTTGAAACTCTTGTAAGGAGCAGATGGATATGCAAATGGTTTTACCGACATTTATTCTGTATAGTTAATAACAGAAAATTTTAGTGAGTGATGATTTACAAACTAAAATCATGTCATTTATGTTTTTTTGTTTGTTTTTTTTTTTGTGTGTGTGATACATCATTTGTTAGTTTTAAACTTGCACTCAGAATCACACATATGCTTACACGAATGACCAATTTATTTCAACAACCAATTTTTCTGGGTTGTCTTATTTTTGTTTTTGGTTTTAAATTTCAGATTCAAATTCTGTAAAGGTCCGACATTGTATTATGATTAAAAATATATACGTGTGGTAAGAAATTGGAAGACTCTGAGTCTTGACCTGTAGTAAACAGGTGGTGGACTATACGTGTGAGAGTCAGGAGACCCAACATTGCACCATACGACTTGTCCAAACAATATTTGTTGGCTCACATCAGTGATTTGCCCAAATAATGTTAGGTGGCCAAATAAACTCAGTTATGATGGAAAATAAAAATCATTGATTAAAAATAAAACATGAAAAAAAAAAAATCATTCTTTTAATTTTAGCTTGTGTGTTTCCATTTCAGCCTATGAAATTTACATCCACAGACAAAATTTGCCTTTGGCGGAAAATGTGAATTTCAACCCCACTTTGATCAGATATGGGTCAATACAATGGATCATCAAACATACGGGGTTGTGTCAGAATAAATTGAGCCTAATTACTTACTGCATACATTCTGATGCCTTTCCTTTTGTCTGATAGTCCACAATGGTCTGTATCAACTGGTTATTTTCATCAAGCATCTACAAAATTTAAGAGCAAGTGAAATATACCACGGATTTCACATATATAAGACAATTGTGACTGATATGTCAGAATGCCATTTTTCACCTTTCAGTGAGTCAAACCTGTTTACCCCTTCTGACTCATGTCATTTACACCCTTTTTCATATCAATCTGACAGATGGCGTGAGAACTAATTTAAGCTAGTTATGTTAGATTTGAATTAGTTAATATATTTTTCGGTTTTTATCACCAATCTAAATAATTTTTATTGTATCCTCATGAATACTTTAAGCTAATAAGCTAATTAATGTATTATGATACCTAGCCCAATGGGGCTGGTACAAGAAAAAATATCAGCACACAATGCTAATAGGAATGGGAAGGGGGTATTATTGAGCAGAAGCACTCACTTTCAAATGGATGTATTTTTACCTTCAGTATCTTTAGTAATTGAAATGTTAGTCATTTCTTCACAAATGCATTCAATGTGTGTAGGAATCTTGATAAATAGAGCACAACTACTTTAATGACTGGGAATGTTTCAACAGAAATGAAAAGTAAAATGTAAATATAAAAAAACCACATTTCATTTCTGAAAACACACAAGGATATAAACAGCAATGCTTCACACCAGCATACTTTTCATGAAGCACTAACATGCTTCAGGTTCATGAAGTATGCTTGCATAAAGCATCAAAGTTCATGCCCTTTAACACATATTTTCAAAAATTAAATTCATTTTTTAAACAAACATTACATGGTTTGACAGTAAGGCATGTCCAACCAACAGAGTCTACTAAATGATAGGTATGGCTGGGTAAACTGTCAGTTTACTTGTGACTGGTCATGCTGAAAAATGAAGAAGAAACTCTGTTTTAAACCATAAGATATATTATTCTGAACTAAAAAAAAAAAAAAAAGTCTAAAAAATCAACAGCACCTTTGTGAACAATTTTAAACTGCATGATGACATAATCTCTATTTTTAGTTGTACCAGATAAGTCTCTTTTACAACATCTTCCTCTTGTTAATTGTGAATGTGTGAAATTTTGTTTTAGAAAAATTAAATTTACTTTACATTAAAAACAGTTTACTTGAATCAAATGTGAGAAAGTTTTTCTATAATTGCATTGTAACAGCCATTTTTATATGTGTGGGAATGCACACAGCTTCTCATCCTCATGGAAAGATGTACCGGAGAAAAAAAGAAAATGTAGGAAGAAACAAAGCATATGAAAAACAGGGTCATTTTATTCTAAATGGACTGAAGAATTTTCATGTGTCGAATTTAAAGAAATGGAAAATATTGTTTTGTATTTGTCTATTAAATTCAGAAACCATCTGACTGTCTTAATTTTTCTCTCAAAAATTTGGTCAGGGCTAGTGGAGGTCAGGTCTTGTAAAAATCATTAAGTAGCCTGACTGGAAAAATAAAAGTTAAACCCTGCATTACTTATTATTATAAGAAGTTACAGATAAAAATTTATTCCAAACACATGATATCGAAAGAGGTACAACCCAAATTCAGATGGTCAAAGAATTCTGTTGCCATGATTGAAACAACTAACTTAAACAAATGATTTAGAACACATTTTTGTAATAATTACATTGATATGACCAACAAAAAAAAAACAAACAAAAAAAACTAAACAAAGAATTCATGAATACAACCATTATGCTAAACCTTGGGCAAGCACGTAAAAATCTATTTGTCTACCCCTGTACATGATAACTGCATGTATCATGATGCAAGTGATGTAATCAAAATGATGTGAATTACACAGACATGACATTTTGTGAAGTAATAACTGAGTAACATTTACCAACATGACAAACTGGGATTTGTTTTGATTTAATAAGGGAGTGCATCCTCCCCTTGTTCAATAATGATATCCATCTGATACACTTAATCAGGTAAGTAATGTTTTCACACTTGAAAACACGAAGATGAATATCAAGGAAGCTAATTTCTCCGGAGGCGTGGACTCTCTGTCCAGTCATCTGTATGGTAGTACACCATTGCTCCAGCAACTCATAGTTACTAAATTAACACCCACTCTTAAAGACAACAGTTGAAGAGTATAACAAGTAAATTGATTTTAATTTTCCAACCATTTCACCAAAACCTGTAATTCAATGAGACTGGCTCTCAGATTCAGCGTGAGACGACTGGTGTGAGGTGCAGCTGCCTCAATCAACTGTTTTTAAATAATATGACAATTTTCTGCACTTCGAAGATGTTTTCTTGTCAGTTTTCTTAACATAATAATTCGCATTATGACATGACTCATTATTTATTACTTGGAATAACCTGGTTCCTTATGGAAGCAGAACCACTTTATGAATATAGATGGCACTAACCAATTTATACAGTCATATGTAGAACTAGTTTGTTTTACTTTTACGTAAGTGTTTGTTTTTTGGCAATCAAGTTTCATCAATTATGGGATGGTCTTTTTTTTGTGTAAATATTTTGCTATAGAAAATTGGGAAATTCACACTTGTTTGCATTGGGAACAGGGCTGTTCAACAGCCCCAATTATTGAGAATTGAGAGCCCTGGACTTTGATTTTACTTCATTGTAAGAGGAATTTGTTATATATGACTTTGTTGTATCCATTATTTTAATAAAGAAAAAAAAGGAAAATTAGTTGGGACCTAAACAATATTTCGTTGCAAGCAGCATATCACTGTAAACAAATGCTACTGTATAAATATCATCCTCACAATTCAAGGTTTTATAATTACGTACCTTCACACACGTTTGGAAGTATATAATCACAAAACCTCGACTTGCGAGAATTTATAAATATTTGAGTATATGAACATATGTCAGCTGTGTATATATGCTTAAGACAATTAATACAAGATTACCTAAGTCCATGTATTTCAAAAACTAACAAATAATGCTGTATTCGTGTTTCCAACATGGTATTTCGAATATACATAATAAAATATAGATACTAATACCGCAAGTTTACTTCCTTATATAAAACATGAAAATCATTTCTAACGCTTTTCAACGCGCGATTCCCACAATGACCCAGATAATGAAAACACCAAACATTTCATACAGTGAACGAATTGACGTGTTCAAACCTTCTGAATAGATGCTTGATTTGGAGGAGGACCCTTCTTCTGTGGCGGCTGAACAAAGGCTAAAGACATTGCTCTTCCAGTTGATTATAAAACGCTTTCAAATGTCGACGTCGTTTAGCAAGGTACTCGCATCAATATTTCACAGTCCCGCAGCAAATTTGTAATACTAAATCCAAATCTGTACATTGTTCCGGATTTTGTTTGGATTCAAGAGGAGCCGGACTCTCTTTAATACTGTACATAGTTAAAATATACTTCTAACATATGATAAAATTCTATATTATCATTAAAGGGGCGGCATGGGCACAATTTGAGCTGAAAATTTTCAAATTTCTTTTTTTCAATTTTCAATATTTACTAAGGTATTTCTAATGGTCAGATAAGAGAGCTCCAGAACTCACAATTCTTTGTTATGTAAACAAGGCTCGTATGAATGTTTATTATCATTATTATTATTATTATCATCATCATCATCATCATATTTTACATAGGTTAATTAAAGGCCTACTAGTAAAAGTTTTGTTGCAATCTATGTGTAAAGGAAACATGGTATTGTTTAATAATATGGTAAGAGAATGCAACCGATCCAGGATTTTTTTTTCCAGAGGAACCCCCCCCCCCCCCCCCCCCCAATAATAAAGATTATAATCTTTTGAAATCCCGTCGAAATTTTGGTTCAAAAAAGCCTCTCTAAAAAAAATTTGTTGGGGTTTTAGAAATAGCGACATTTGGAATTTGGGGAAAATGTTTCATACAAAGGAGTAAAATTAGACTAATTCTGACTTTCAGCTTAGTCCACGCTTACTTAAATAAGCAGGGGCTAAAATAAATAGATGAAAGAAAAAGGTTTACATAACAATTTTGGTAGTAAACATTGTAAGCTGTGAGCTTGTGAAGGAGATTTATTAATGAACAATAAGTTTATTCCCTGCTTTTTTTCCATTACTGATTTCAGAAATTTGAAGCAAAAATTGGGGGAAATACCTGCTTTTTTAGCATTGGAAATAGGGCCTATGTCGGCTCCCTGCAGACCCTTATAAACAAAACCCTACAAATACCTGTGATTGCATTGTAATGTTCAGAAAACATTCACAATCCCATTCCTAATGAAATTTTATGATCAATTTGCAGATTGTTTGAATTTTGAAATTCCTTTAAGTACGAAAGTGACTTTAGCTAAATATTAGATTATACGCAATAATTTGTACTTTGAAGGAACACGACTTGTCCGTCTCTCCTTCTTTTTTTTCGATTGATTGATTGGTTATATATTGTTTTACGTCCTGCTCGAGAAATTTTCACTCATATGGAGATGTCATTATAGCAGGTGAAGGGCTGCAAAATTTAGGCCTGTACTCGGCGCTTATGGCCTTTGAGCAGGGAGGGATCTTTATCGTGACACCCCTCCTGTGACATAGGGCCACGGTTTTTGCGGTCTCATCCGAAGGACCGCCCCATTTAGTCGCCTCTTACGACAAGCAAGGGGTACTGAGGATCTATTCTAACAACCCGGATCCCCACGGGGCCTCTTTTTCGAATTTTCCGAATACAAGTAAATAGCAGTAGCGCGGTATAAATAGTATGAACATTATCAAACAGTTGTTCTGTGTACCTATAATATTTTTCACTCTTATAGAAAGATTTGGAAAGTTACGCGTTATATAACGCAAAAGTTTCGCGATATAACGCGAAAGTTACGCCTTTATTTGCGGACGTAACGCATTAGAACTCGAAAAATATTTCTATTTAGCTACGAAAATGAGCTTGATAGTATAAAGCGCCAAATCAGCACGAACTCAAATTATTGAAAATATTTTTAATTATTTAAAGCTATCATCAATTCATATGCAACAATTCAGTTGAAGATCTCTTCAAATAATTTATGATATCTTCAATTCTGAATTATTAAGGGCATTAATTATTCTACTAAATTATAATTGAATTGTTGCTCTCGTCAAATGAGCTAATGATCTCAACAATTAAATTGATGCACGCTACTATTCAGTTGAAGAGAGCAATAACTCAATTATTAATGCGCACATCATAACTTGATTGAATTATTGCCCTCTTCAGCTTGGAATTAATGATATCGTTAATTCAGTTGATGCACGCAGTAATTTATAGATTACATACTGTTTAACGTCCCATTTAATTGCCTTTTACGACAAGCGAGGGGGTACTGAGGATCTATTTTAACAACCCCGATCCCCACGGGGTCCCAGTAATTGAATTGCTCTCTTAGAACAAGTGAATTATTGTGCGCATCATATCATCAGTTCATATGATTGATTGATTGTTGTTTTCCGCCACACTCAACAATTTTTCAGTTGTCTGGTGGCGTCCAGTTTTTGTAGGTGAAGGAGAGAACCCAGATACAATGTACCCGGGAAGAGACCACCGACCTTCCGAAAGTAAACTGGCAAACTTTCTCACATTTTTCGGCGTGAGCGAGATTCGAACTCGCGCCGACTAGAGGTGAGAGGCCTCGTGATTTTAAGCGCAATGCTCTAACCACTCGGCCATGGAGGCCCCTTTCAGTTCATTTGAAGAGCAAAAATTCTAATCAATTATTAATTTGGTGCTCCATAGAGATGAACGGTTATAATACATAGTACTTTTTTGGCCTTTAAAATAACGTGTGTGCTCGTGTATTCTCTGCTAGAAATTGTGAGGACGTCCTCACCAGTGGCGTAGTTGCCATTGACACCAAAAATGCCCAGGCGTACACATCAATTTGACAACAACAAAAAATGATTATTAATTTTTCATTCTGTTATGATAAGTGTATAGCCAGAACAACCCACTAATGTAACCTACAAAACCTAACAAATCCATGCGTTTCCGGGGGCGTCGCCCCTTGGGCCTCCATCAGAGCTTTGTCCTGGACCCACTGGGGGCCTTAAGACGGGGGCGTCGCCCCTTGGGCCTCCATCAGAGCTTTGTCCTGGACCCACTGGGGGCCTTAAGACGGCCCCCAGCCTATTCTGGTTTGTCACATCGTACACTTCACTTCAAGGCTAGCTACGACACTGCTCACTTCACACACACACAGAGAGAGAGAGAGAGAGAGAGAGAGAGATCGAGAGAGAGATCTTATATAATATTTTAAATCTATGCAAGATGTGACTACTGTGCTCCAAAGTTGTTGTACTGGTGAACCACTGGATATGTGTATAGAAGCACTCAGCTTTCCGGAACAACATGAAACCGACAAGGATTTTAAATTTCATTCCTGTAATGTATGACCTATATAACTGTTACTGTGAGACCTTCACGTTGTAAACGTACCGAAGATTCAGGTAAGAAGAGGTAACAACAGCGAATTGGCCCATTCACGAAAGGCATACCTAATCTTTACTGCATATTTTATTTCAAAAGTTAATGCATGTGAGATGACATCTCAAAAGACAGCTTTTGTCAGCAAGAATGTTTTGATTGACGGAGAGATCAAACCTGCCTGTATTGAGGTCCAGAATGGCCGGGTGTGCGGAATCCTCACCGCGGGTTTTGACGCAAAGGATTACAGCGAGGTACACAGTATTTTACTGCAGAGCATGGGTCCGTGAGAAGGAACGTTGGGGGGTGGGGGTGGAGGCTAAACTTTTTCTCAGTTTTTGCAATAATTTTCTATGCGAATTATAACAGAAAAGTAATATGATGGACCGTTTTAGTATTTTCTGCCATAAGTGATATCACCTATTCAGATTTTGATTCAAACTCAGTAGGTGATAGAACGTATTTCAATTTAATTGTGATATTGAAGAATAGATATTCATTTTCCGTTAGGTTATCACTTATATAATTGAGTGATATCATCAGTTCAATTAAGTGATATCACCCATTTATAGATAGGTGATATCACTTGAATAAGTTACACAAGTCCAAAATAAAACAACAGTGTGTTTCTGGTTTACCAACCACACCTCAGTTTTTGACACTGACCATAAATACTTTATCGATAATGAAAAAAATTGATGAATTTTCAAACCTGAATATTCTGTCCTTTTGCATATGAGTTTACAATTTTGGTTTGGACTAATATTGATCTTCAAAGCATTTGATTAGTAGAGGTGCAGGGATTTATCCAAATATCTTCTCCGGGGCCAAAGTACATGAAAGATCAATTCCTGACATAGAGTACATTGAATTATAAGTTTGTTCAAATCATGGTCTTTGAGGGTAAGGTGGGGTCGTATTAGGGGTTCATAGTTTTACATGCATATACATATATATAGAAAAAAATCTTTAAGTCTTCATCTCCTTCAGTGCCTCACTGAAAAGAACAAATAACAGTTTGAGTCAATGGTCCCACTTATGTTAAAATGGTGGGGCCATTTGGAAATTTATTGGGCTGAAATGGTGTACTTTGGGGCCATTTTTAAATATGCAATTTTAAATGATCATTATTTGTTACTCTTTAAAAATACTTGTATCTCTGATAAAATTTAAAGCATTCATCTTTTGGTTGCTATACCCAGTGTATAGTCTTAATACCCTTCAACAAAATTGCATTATGGTGACAGACATCAGACAAAACTTTGTTCTTCAGCTGGCGGCATGATGTTAAATTGCAATTTGACACATCTCAGACACTATATCTGCAACTGTGGAAAATTACTAGTGTATATCGAATGGCGAAGTAAACAATGTGTAAATCGTAATCATAAATCCCCAAGACATATACAAGTTTGAGTGTAGGGCAACACGGACCTCCGACAAAGCGAAGGTAGGATTAGGTGCCATGGAGGAGTAAGCATCCTCTACTGACTGGTCACACCCGCAGTGAGCCCTTAGTCGAAATTAGGTAAACGGGATTATCCGTAGTCAAAGTTAGTATGAAAAATGACAGTCTAACAAAGAGTATGAATCAAATCATTCAACATATGTCCCAGAGACACTTTGTAATCACAAACAAGGTCATTATAGCGACTGTAAAATTTGCGAAATGATGACTTCAAACGAGATTCGTTATAACCCTGCAACATCAACTTTTTTGTCAGTAGTTGACCTCGCTTTAAAAAATTCTCATACGCATGTCATGCTCTCGCGTATCGAATCAACTGGGAGATATACACACCATAAGCAGGCGAAAGTGGTATATTACTACATAGATATGGAAAGTTGATGATTGCAAAGTTGAAGTCATCACGCTTGTTATAAAATGTAGTTGTCAGTCTGCCATTAGAGTCAATATTAAGTAAAATATCCAAATATGAACCTGATATGTATCTGATAACAAACTGAAAAATGATACATGTGCACATTTTACTAAATATTTGCAGGTGGGCTGCACAGGGCAATGCATGCCTTGTGCCATTATTTGGTAGTATGTGCATATATTATCATGAAAATAGAAGTAAAATGAAATATTAACTTTTAATGATTAATATTTTTGATAATTCTTTAATTAATTTTCACATATATAGACAATTATCTATGTAATGTTATTGTTGGTCACAAAATTTGAAAATATAAATGAACAGTGTGTCCATGGGAATATTAATTTGTTTATTGTCAAATATTAATATGATATTATTTCTGCATTGCACACACACACACACATTATTATTATTATTACTTTCAAAGAGATCTCTTTGTGTTCATACAACTGCTGTGCAGTGAGAATGTGCATCTGTGGTGACTGCTTAGTGTGTGTGTGCTTATTAAGCAGTTCATGAGAGAAGAGTTGAGTTTTATAAACTGCTTAATGCCAAACTGCTTGAAACTGTTAAGAAACTGCCAGTAAATTTGTGAACTGCTCAAAAACTGCCTAAATTAGCAGTTCACTTTGACTTGGGTATGGCATGGCCCCTTTGTGTGCCCTGCTCCCTTTTTAGAACAACTGAGGCAGAAGAGTTGAAAATTTCATGAAAGTTTTCTGACATGAGTATTCAAAATTGTTCAAATCATGGTCCTTCAAATCATGGCCCCTCGTGGTATGGTGAGACCATGATAGGGGATCAAAGTTTTATATGCAGATATACAGGAAAAATATTTCAAGAACAGGATCATGATTGATCATGTTAGTGCTGTGGTTTCATTAATATTTGTGGACATCAATATTCATGGATTAAGAAAAATCCACTGTGTCGAGGATAAGGAAATTTGTGGGCAGGGGCCATCCCCAAAAAATAATTTACCACATTTCACTATCAGGTTATCTTTATGTAAATTAGTGAAGTAAATGGCAGAGTATTCCAAATGCCCACACTGAGCTCGATTGTAAAGGAAACTAATCAAATGAAATTTATCAAAAATACTGATCAAAAGTTCTTCTTTTTCACTTTAACTTGGTAAAAAAAATATTAACTTTAACTTTGCTTATAACCTTTAAATGGTGAGCAATAGAGGTCTCATATTTTATATGTACATTTCCTGTGACAAAACCTTTTCTTTGGTACCAAAGTTTTTAACCCTGACCTTCTCCAGAAGCAAGGTCATGTTAGTCATATTGATGTTGAGGCATACCTGCGTTGTGTGAATTCGTGTTCAGTTATGCCTTGACCTTCTGGGCAAGGTTGGGGCCAAACATTTTCATGGGAGTAAAGATTGAAAAAAAAAATTGTATAAAAATCACAGCAATTCGCAGGGCTAAGGTAACTCAGGTGAGTGATATTGCCTATATGAAAAAAGACATGATAAACAAAAAACATATAATAAAAACCTTGCTATTTTTAACTTTATTTTTGAACAAATCATTCAAGCTTTTGGGCCTTTATATTGCAGATGGGTGTTATTCGAATAGGTAATATCACTTATTACATATTAGTATGTGATATCTCTCATTTAAATCTAGGTGATATTCAGATAGGTGATATCACTAATGGTAATAAATATTAAAATGGTGGCTTGTATACATACATGTATAATTCACATTATGAGGTCTTTTATTACCAAAACGTTTTGATGCTTGGCAGAAACCTTCTCCTCCACCCCACTCTCTCGTTTTGAAGTGAATAAAGATAGGGACCAACTATATGGTGACGTATGACGACAATTATAGTTTAAAATATTTATGAATAGTTTGCTTTGTGATTTGGATCAGGTTCAGGATGTTGGAAATTTGTTGATAATGCCTGGAATTGTTGATGCTCATGTCCATGTGAATGAGCCCGGGAGGACAAGCTGGGAGGGGTACACCACAGCAACAAGAGCAGCAGCTGCTGGAGGAATTACAACCATTGTTGACATGCCACTGTATGTATTCCATCATTACTAGGACACATTGCCATGGAAAGAGAACTTGATGGAAGGAATGGAGAAATTATTGGCAATGTTTTATGATTATAGTCACTCGTTGTTTACAACATTACTATGATTCTAACTGTGAAAGACTCGTAAATTAATTTGTCAAAATACTTGAGTCAAGAAATGTCAATAGAGTGTAGATTGTTATGTAGGCCATGGACAACAGATTGGTTTAAGAATCCAACAAAACACATGTTGCCTGATACTGAGTCAATAAATGTTTTGTTATACTCTATTATGGTCCATTGGAAGCTCAACATAGGACTAAGCAGGTCAACATTGGGTTTTCAGTGGACCAGGCAGTCCAACTTTGGATTTACTGGACTTTAGCTTATCTGAGCCAAAGACTGTCATGAGCTTTTCTGATTGAAATTTGTTGTCATCATAAAATTTTCAGTTTCAACTTATTCTCCTGGACCCAGTTGCACAAAAGTTAGTTAAATTTAACTGACAGTTAATGTCTAGTTAACATTATATAAATGTAAGAGTTAATGACAAGTTAACTGCAAGTTAAGTTAAGTAACCTTAGTGCAACTGGGTCAAAAACAACTGGGTCGATTTCAATCAAACTTGACATAGAGTATCCTTGGATGAAGGGGATTCAAGTTTATTCAAATAAAATGTCATTCCCTTTTCAAGGGGAGATAATCAAGAAAAGGCAATAAAAAGGTTGGAGTGACTGTTACGAACCACTGGGCCAGAATAGATGAAACTTACATGAAAGCTTTTTGACATAGTAAAGATTCAAGTTTGTCCAAATCATGGCCCCCAGGAGTAGAATAGGGCCTCAATAGGGAATAAAAAGTTTACTTTTAAAAGTTTCTCATGAACAGTTCAGCCATGATTAGTCATGTTAATAGGCAAGCATCCTAAAGTAGTATGCATTTGAATTATTTAAAATCAGTGCCTCTTGGGGAGGGTTAGGCTACAATAGGAGATCAAAGTTTTACATGGGAATATATAGGGGGAAAAGATTTTAAAAAGTCTTTTTATCAAGGTTAGCAGAGACATGATTAGTCATATTGAATTGCAAGCATCCTCAGGTGGTGCAGATTCTTGAAAGCTTATTCAAACCATGGTCCCTTGTGCAGTGGAGTTTAGGTGGGGCTACATTAAAGGATAACATGGAAATATATAGCCAAAAAATTTATAAATATTCTCAGGAACAACAGAACCATGATTAGTCATATTAATATGAAGCATCAGGTAATGCATATTGAAGCTAATTTGAATTATGACCCCAGGTTTTGGTAGGGGAGTGAAAGATCAAAAAAGTTATTATATATCTTTTAGCTTTCAATACTGAACAAATTTCTGCTTTCTCTCTGGTCAGTGAAGTTCTCAAGTGAGCAATGTGGTCCACGAGTCTCTTGTTATTAAAATGGTGATTTATAAGCTTATATCAAAAGAATGTGAATTTAATGATTAACTGATACATTTACATAGTGTTATTTGGAAATGGTGTTTATAGGTCTGTTCAAGAATATAAGAAACATTTCTCTTCCTTTTAATAATATTAAAATTAGTATCAAAATGGAGCATTCTCATCAGATAGTGAGGTATTGAAATACATCTGAAAAATGTATTTCCTTAAAGTTGATTGACATCAGACAATCAGATTTCATGCCAGACACAGCCAATCAGAAGAGCAGATCTCAAATATAATTTGTAATTCTATGGTTTTGCCTTTATTTTTTTCTTTCTGTTTTTTAAAATGCAAGCCTTTCTTTTAACTTTCTGGGAAAGATTTATTAAACTTTATAATGTGTAGGTGCATTAAGTACATGTATAACTGCAGAACTGTAGCTGTCTGAGAAAAATTTGGATAGAGTAAATTTTTTGCCAGAGTCTCGGCTTCATTCTTGCTGCTACATAAAATGTACATTTACTGTAGCACTGCCATTACACATTTGGTGCTGAGGATGATATATCCAATACACTGAAGATCATAGTGGAGTGAAATTTCTTCATTTGATTACACTGATGAAATTCTTTCTTTGTTTGTTTATCTATTTTACATCCTTTTGAGAATTGTTCACACATATTGAGACATCTTCAGTTATAATTTAGACTTATGCATGGTGCTCAAGGCCATAGCAGTGAAGGTTCTTTATCATACCAATGCCTGCCACAACACAGGATCTCAGTTTTAAAAATCTTATGAGAAAGGCCTGTAACTCTCACTTCTAACTTCTGAGTGCTTGGTCAAAGGAGAACTCATCAACTTTAATGTATAATATCAGGTGTGGTCACATGCAGGGCTTGAACCCATGTCCTCCCAAAGAAGTTCCACTAAATATGAAATTAAAAAAATCACAAACATTGAAACAAATTTACTGCAGTGTAGCTTATGTGTTTCTAATTTTCAGAAATTCCATCCCATCAACGACCACACTGGATGCCTTCAGAACAAAACTTGACGCTGCACAAAACCAGTGTTTTGTGGATGTAGCTTTTTGGGGAGGGATTGTTCCGGGAAATGCAGTAAGCTTTCATATTCAGCTTCAGTGATATCTTGCATTACATTTATGTAGCTCCAGAACTCTCTTTAAGCAATATTGTATAATTCATATTTACACTGTTGACCTATTTTCACCTTGGACTTCGAAAATTTCTACTTAATAGAATTAACTGTTTTCTGGACTTTGTGTGATGTTGTTTTAGATCAAAAACAGATTTTTAATGTGTACATTTTTTGATAATTTTGACAATGACTTTGATTTCATTTTGATTGTGGTGAAGAAACGGAATGTCAGTGCTTTGAGAATGACGTTATCCATACAGGATTCACAATACTGTTCATCACAGCTCATTGCATTATTGCTTGTTTTCTCAACAATAAAAGAATTGCAATTCTAATTTTCTGCAATTCTAATTTTCTGATCAAAGGAAAGTATTGGTTGGCAAGTTTTCACTTATAAGATCCGAGTAATTTTTTATTTATATTTTTTAGATTTAAGGATGTGGATATATTCTCTTTGCTGCAACTTTTGATAGAACTTTGTCATACATGTAGAATGTGTATACAATATTAACACTTCCTATTCCAATTTGGTAATCCAAAAGGTCAAGATTAAGGCATCCTACATCAAAAATAAGGTCATATGTAGAAATCAAGTTTGCCTCCACTGGACTTAACCATGTCCAAGGACATTGTTTTTCAAATGAACAAGTGAAGATAATGAACAGTGATTAATCTCATAAATCCCACAAAGAAAACAAAATTAAGAGAAGGGCAAACATGGATCCCTGGACACACCAGAGGTGGGATCACGTGCCTAAGAGAATAAGTATCCCCTGTTGACTGGTTGCACCCAAATTGAGCCCTATAATCACCAACCATTCTGTAAGAATCTAATAGACTCCACAGAGTGATACCTTTCTATCCTTGGCAACATGTCAGCCATGTGCACCCAAGTGTCAGTCATAGCACCATATTTATGGCTCTCATCATAAGATGTGCAACCAGTCAATGAGACAATATCCAGAAAAAAATTGTGTGTGTTTACTGTCAAATACTGAAAAAATTAGGGTCCGTAGATTTATTTACAAAAAAAATTTAAATGAGGACAGAAAGTAAGATTGCAAAATAAGGTCAATATATGTTGACAACTGGAGACAATACACTGTAAATATATGTATCATACAATCCTAGAAAAATAAATCGGAATGATCAGATCACACCCAAGTGAAAACCAGGTGTAGTCCCAGGAGCTCCAGGATAAGCAGTCTGTGTTCCAAAACAATTGACCTCAGATTCTTTCATCGTATTAGTGCAGGAGTTACCTTTCATCATGTACCTCATACAATTTTTATCTTTAATGGTTCATGCAAAAATGTATCAGCAGATATTGAAATTGTAAACTGTTAATGCTCTGATTCATATTATAAAGTATGGAGACAGTACTTAATGATATTTTATCAGAAGTGGCAATTCATCTCTTGAATGGTTGTCACGAGGTTCCAAAAAATGTATAAGAATCGTCAATCTCAACTTGCCTAACCTTCTGAACAGTAGGCAGCAATTTTAATTTACTACCAAGGTCTTGCCATTGAATACCATGTAATAATGTTTACTTTTTCATTGTTTCTTCGCAGAGTGAGCTGAAACCAATGTTAAATGCAGGAGTAGTGGGCTTTAAATGTTTTCTGATTCATAGTGGAGTAGATGATTTTCCTCATGTGGAACGTGATGACCTAGAAACTGCACTTAAGACGCTTCAGGGAACAGATGCAACAGTGTTGGTAAGGTGGTAAAATTGATCATTTGGAGTATGTCCTTTCAACAATTTTCACTCATTCAGAAATGTCACTGGCTTTACTAAAATGTCACGAATTTAGAGCTTTGAAAAAGGTCGTCACACGCAAAATCCCCCATGTGTATTTTTAAAAGTTGGCATGTGTGCTTTAGGTGAAGTGCCACAAATTTTGACGTCCTCTAGGTGCTCAGGGCCATTTAACATCAAGGGTTGTTTTTCTTGCTCATTACTATGTATATTATTTAGAACCCTAATTTCATGTCAAGACAATCTTACAAATTCACAAAAGTAGAATTAAAGGTGATTTACAGGACACTCATACACTCCTTGTTATTGTAACGTACAGTTATATCTACTTGTTTTTTTTTGAGGTTTTCTTTTCCTTTCAGTTTCATGCAGAGCTTGATTGTGCATGTAATGGAACTAAAGGTAACAGTTACAGATATTGTAAAATGAAGCTAGACTTTAACTGAATCATGGATGTTGTAAAATGAATTAGAATTTGTTAATAAACCTACTATTGCATCATAAGTCAACTGTTACCCAATGTCCATACACAAAAAATCCCTCTCAAACACTTGATTGAAAATTGAATGAATGTTGAGAGTGATTATTATGCTTCCTGTTAGTTTCTAAAATATATTTATTACCCTTCAATTTTCACATAGAGCACAATTGAATTTACACAATCATTATTTCTTTTGCCGTGTTCAAATTTTTCATATTACATAGTAAACTGAAACAACTCCATTCATTCAGAAAAATGGCTGATGAAATGCAGACTTGAAATTGGGATCAAACGCTTACCAAGTGAACACACTATCCATTAGACCATGGATCCACTATGCTACAAAGAAAACTTGTCCAAATATTTAATAAACACAAAATTGATGAGTTACAATCCATTTTCAATAATTATGCACCAATAAATATCAAACTACTTGATGTAACATGTAAAATGTTTACATCAGTCAGCATTTGAAGTGATTGCTCTTCTCTCCCTTGAAACATAAATACCAAACCCTATTGACAGTCAGAATGATAATTATCACAGGCAATTATATTATCGCTTGGGTTCAAATTTACTAAAAAAAAGTACTCTTTAATAGTAAATTTGAACCCAAGTGATATAATTTCCAGTGATAATTATAAGTGTTACATACATGTACCATGCCAAAATAGTCAGAATTTTGACAAATGTGCATTCTACTTTGAGTTGCTCACTATTTATCAAAACCCTGAATGCTAATTTGGCATTATAAAATAAACTCTAAATGTAATATTGTTATACAAATAAACCCTTCCTATGGGCTTGTACAGAACCTGTTAAATACCACATAGTAACTGTTGTGTTCACACATAATAATCCTGAGCTTTCTTTTGAAAATTGATCCATTGTACAACAAATTAGACTTTTGAGGAAATCGGTTTAATCATTCTGTAATTTCTGTTGGTAATCATTGGGAGTTTCTAATCTAGTTGCTACAAGTAATTATTAGGAGTTTCTATTTTTTATATGCTCATCAATTTTTGACCAAGAAGGATTATTGTTGCTTTACTGAATATATGGCTTGGGCATATATTGCAGTGTGAGCATTGTCTTATCAGTAAGTGCATGAAAAACTTTCATTTGTGACATATTATCTAATTTACACAAGAAATGTAGAGGAGCATATCAAATTATTGTCTATGTTATATTGATATTTATCTCCTTGCAATTCATTGTGGAAGGGGATTTAGTAACTGGGCCATTTATGTGTGGGTGGGTGAGTGTGTCTGTGTGTCTAACTATGAGTAATAAACACTCTACAGGTCACTTTTTTTTTTTGCTTGTGTGATTGATTTGATAGTTCATATCTAGCTTTATTATCAAGATTTTGGGGTCCAAAGGTCAAGGTCACTATGGGATTCATAGAAAAAGTTTTAGATATTCTACAGGCACATTTTTTGCTTGATATATTTGATACAAAATGTAATTCACATGTAGCTTTGTTAACAACAGATGAAGAACATAATTGGTTTTGGGATCAAAAGTTCAAGGTCACTACATGACTTCATAGAAAATGCTTGTAAACACTCATTGCAAGGGAATATGTCCTGCCTAGCAAAACTCATGTATATTGTTAATTATAGGAGCATGAACATTTTCATGTTCTATTGATCTGTAGAAGCATAAACTAATCTAATTTTTTCAGGCAGTCCAGAAGAGTATAAAACATTTTTAGAGTCCAGACCAGCAATCATGGAAGAGAAGGCCATTGATCTTGTTTGTGAAATGTGCCTTAAATACAAGTATGATCATGATTTTAGCATATTGCATCAACTAAGATTTTATCTAAGTAAATGTAAAAGGGGGCTAATAGTTCATTCATTTGTATTGTGGGAAACACTAGTCATGTCTTACCGTATGCATTTCTGATCAAAATTCACATTTTTAATTAGAATGTACAAATTTCAGCCAAACTTGGCAAAGCAATCTTAGATAAAGGGGATAAAAGTATGAAAGGGCTACATCCATTTCCAAGGAAAGATAATTAGAAAGAGACTGATGTTATTCAGAATCTTCTTTTTAGGTACCACTAAATCAGGATTGACAAAAACATTTGTAATACTGTAGCTTTGATTGCATTTTTTTCAAATCAGGAAGCAGAAATGGGGTTATGACTTAAGGTTTACACTGGCGTATATTTATATCAGTAGTTCTTTAAAAATATGTTCCTCTCAAGAACAAGGCTAAAATTTTCCAAAGCTTGCATGTACAGACTAAATGAAGATTCAGGTTTGTTAAAACGAGGCAACATGAAGTTGGGACGGTGTTTGTTAAAGTTTTATGTCCCTTCAAAAATTTTTTCACTAAAATCAAAACATCAGTGAGGATATATTAAGTGTGCAAAGTTGTTTGTTGGAATGTATAGCGAAAAATCTTTCAAAAATTAAGATGGCATGGAAGTACAAAATTTTACATAGGAATATGTGTCAGAGAAAATGTTTGAGAATCTTCCTAAAACAGCAGGGTTTAATATTATTTTGCTGGATATATTTGTGGTAACTTTTCAAATGATGTGCAAGCATCTTGAGATTTGTACTGTACATATGTCCCAATAACAGCTTTTAGCATAGTTAGGGACCACAGTTAGTATTCCAAAACCCAGAAGCAAGAGGAGAGTGTAAAGCAAGGTGACAAAAGTGAGCATTGTGGCCAATTCTTTTTTTCAAAAGACATGGGAGGTATCATCCTATTCTTTAAGCACAGACCTTTTTTCCATGTACATACACTATACTTGCACATGATTTTTATTTTTCACAGAGTAAAATGTCACATCGTCCATCTGTCTGCTGCTTCAGCATTGCCCACCATCATAGCTGCCAAGGAGAAGGGAGCCCCTCTGACTGTGGAGACTTGTCATCATTATCTGTCATTGAATGCGGAGACTGTGCCCAATGGCAACACTCTGTATAAATGCTGTCCACCAATCAGGGAAAGGAAAAACCAGGTAGGTGTTCTATGTGCTTTAGACTTAACAGTTGTGCCTTTAGCATAGCTGTAAGTGCAGTAATTTTAATGTGATTGATAGTAAACTATCAATATAACACAATACTGCTTGTGATTAATCATGCTTTTACCCTTGATTTGCAGTTGCCCTAAAGTTTGGACATGCAAATAATGAATTCAGTGCTACACTTCTCAGTACATAACTTCCCATGGGCAGTATTTTGTAGTTTTGTGAAGTGCAATCATCACATGAACAAGAAGGATTGATAAACAAACATTTTTATTGTTTTGATATAATAATGTCCACTGGCCAAGAATAGGGCTACAATGTGGTGCAAAGTTTCACCTATAAACATGTAGATGAAAATCTTTAGAACATATCTTCTTAAGAACAACATTGCAATATTTTGCCGTTCTAACTCACCTGAATTTTTCTAATCAATTTTTTTGTAGGCTGCCATTATTGTATAGTCCCATATTTTTCTTCTTCTCCATAACCTCTGGTCCATTATTATTAACTTGGCAGGAACAAAGCATCCTTTGGGGAAAAGGATTCATGTTTGTTAATCAAGAGGAGATAATTAAGAAAAAAAGGGGAAATAGGGTGGGAATGTTGAAAAACAAATCATCTCTTCAAGAACCACTCAAACAAAATAGGCAAATCTTTTTTTCAAACCATGACCCCAGTGGCCCCATGGGGCCAGGATTGGGTCATAATTGGGGTTTAAAGTTTTACATTTGAATATAAAAGGAAGGAAACTCTGTTTTTAAAAATACATGTATGAACCACAAGGCTACAAATTGTCAAAGTACAAGGTTATATTTAAATATCTTCATGTGGTGTATATTTCATGACCACTGAGGCAAGAGCATATGTTTTGTATAAGAATACACCTGTACAGATATAAGATTCTCAAAAGCCACAAAGTACAAAGTATTATGGAAGGATCCTTCATGTGACATTTGGGTTTTGTTTAAACTATGACCCCCTTTGCCAGGATAGGGCCATAATAGGGATGTTAAATTTTCATAGAAATGTAAGAAAATGTTTTAAAATTGTCTTCTAAACAATCACAAGCCTACAGTTTGTCAAATTGATTTGAAGGAATTCTTCTGTAGTGTAGAGTCAATGTGGTAAACCATGGGCTGCGATAGGGAGTTAAAGTTTAGCAAAGGAATATATAGGAAATATCCTTTTCTCAAGAACTGTAAGAGTGCAATTGCCAATTCATATAATGCATCCTTAAGTACAGTGTGGCATAGATTTCAGATTTGTTCAACTTGTAGCCCAGGCTGGGGATACAATAACAATTTGAAGTTTTTAACACTAGTGTACCAAACATACTTCTTTATCCATGTAATAAGATGATTTCTGGTAAGGGATCCATAGTTTTCATGCCTTGCTGCTTAAGAGCAAGATGATGCTTGATGTAGGTGAGAATAAAACAAGCTTTACCACAGATTTTAAAGTACCAGTAGTGTACACATGGTGTGTACTATTTGGCCACATTTTCAGTGCATCATTTCTGAGTACTGAACTGAATGTCCATCGGCATTGGTTGATTTGCATGTCTTTTATGTAAATTCCTCTAATCATCACAGCTTTTTCTTATTCAAGTTGAACAACTCTTGCAGACATGTAATTTGAGTAAGGTGTGTTTGAGATATTATAAAAACACAAAACTGTGTACATTTCCCATTCATTGTTGCTAAAAAATAGCTTTGTTCCATGTTTGCAGGATCTGTTGTGGGATGGTCTGAAGAGAGGTTATATTGACATGGTAGTATCGGACCACTCCCCCTGTACCCCAGATCTCAAACTTCTGGACAAGGGAGACTTCATGGAAGCCTGGGGAGGAGTTGCATCTGTACAGTTTGGTGGGTACTTACCCTGACTGATGATAAACCCATTTGTCAGGTTCCAAACAAAATGTTTATGCAGCTGTGTTCATGTATCTATTTCTGTTTATTCACATTGGAAGTCCATGTAGTGTAGTGGTTAACACACTTGCTTCTCACAGTTGGACTGGTATCAGCAATGGTTGTATGTGAAAGGGTATTGTGGTCGCCCACTCAGAATCATGAGTTTCTTCTGGGTATTCTGGTTTCCTCCCACCTCAGTGACCACTTCATGCCAATATCCAAGCTGAAAACAAGTATTGATAGAAGTTTTAGAGTTTCTTTAATTATCATTAAATAAATACCTTTAAAAGTTAAACATTAAATTCATGGCATGGCATTTTAAAATTTTTTTTATCAACATGTAAGATAAAATATACATATCACTGAAGGTATTGTATCTCTGTTAATAGGCAAAATACCATATGAGCAGAATATTTAGCGAGAATTTAATTTTGGCATTGTTAGCAAGAGTGATGAGATCGCTAAAATTGAATATCACCAACAGTTTACTCCATATTGTAGGTAAAAATTCCACTTGTACAGTATATGAATTGGGTACAGTATTCACAGGTTCCTGGTCCCGTACCAGACGTGTCTATTCTTCTGGTGACTTGAGATAAAACGCAATTTATTACTTAAATTTTACTGTAAAAAGATATTGAAATGCAAGTTTTGATAATTAATTTTGATTTATTTAGAAATATTAGACAGTGATAAATCAGACATAATCAGTAATCACCTCCTCAGTTGCTTTTTCCTCTGCAGACTCATCATCTAAATCATCATCAGGTACAGGTGGGCATCTTGGAATGTAGGTCTCACCAACTCATTCATAAAAAAAATTCTAGTAAATCTAGAAGTCATTTCTATTGATTATGAATTTTACTTTTTTATCCTGGTCTCTTATGGATGAAAGTTTTTTTTTATTTTATTACACCAAACATGAACTTTTTACCAGCACAATGGACAGACAATGCTTTAAATTTATCGATCCTCTCGATTTTTGTTGGAATTGGACCAACACACAGGTATTAAGGTCAAACACTGATTTCAAATAGTGTAGGCCCACTTGCAGCATTTTAAGATTAATGGTTCACTGGGCTGAGATGGACAGAGGTTATAGAAGAAACAAGTATAACTCGATGCATTAACAGTACATGTCAAGTTCATATTGCTCTGTGAAGCCTATAATATACCTCATTCTAGCATGTTTCCCTCCATATATCTCTGTAGGTCTTTCTCTCTTCTGGACAAATTGTCGAAACTATGGGATGAACTTGTTTGATATGGTAAAACTGATGTGTGAAAATACCGCAAAGTTAGCCAGTCTCAGTGGTAGAAAAGGTGCCATCAAACCAGGGTATGATGCGGACTTTGTTATCTGGGACCCGGATGTTCCTTTCAAGGTATAACTTACTTTTGTGAATTAATTAAGGATATACATGTACACAGTGTGACTGAAACCTAGCACCATTGTATAAACTACGAATGTGTTAAAACTAATAATCATTACTATATCTCCTAGTGCACTTAAACACTGTGATAGACTCATAGCTGTAGGCACCATTAGTTTCATGTGTTTTACTACGTATTCTGTGCCACCAATATGGTTACAACAGGAATTTTCTACAGTTGGAATTTTTTGCGATTTGCACCATAAATTGTAACATATTATGTTCTGTGTTTCCAATTTCTGGGGTTGCATTATACCTTACATGTACATAAGTGCATGTATATATATTTTGTGATTGTATTTTTGGCAGATTTTTCCTATCTGGAAAAAATGAGCAACCGCAGAAAATACCTGAATACAGTATCTATAAACCGTTTAGTGCAAGCTCTGTAACTTTCAATCCAATTTTTAATTTCTTCATAACCAGGTCACAGAAGACAGAATTTACTACAAAAACAAGGTCTCTCCATATATGGGTAGAACACTTCAGGGGCGTGTGTACCAAACTGTTGTCCGTGGCAACACAGTTTATGCAGATGAAGCAGGGTTGACAAGCTCTCCTCTGGGTGGTTTTCTTCTGAATGAAAAGGATGAGAAGTCGAAGCTCTAGTCATATTTTCATTAGATGCATGTGCATGCTTTATCACATATATATGCCTAATTGAGCTGTAATTGTATAGGAAATTTAACTTTTATGTATGTTGCAATTTTTCTATTCGAGTCTTCAGCAGTAAATAATCTAGGAGAAGAAATAGATGTGGCCAGATAGAAAATGGTTACAAAATATTCCATCTCAGGACTATTTTGATAGAGTCAAATTGTGATCGCATTGCAGTTTCATAGAAACCAATACATAGTTTCTATTTTTTTCTATGATGATCATATATACTTGTATATGTATTTACATACTTGTATATGTATTTACATACTTATATATGTATTTACATACTTATATATGTATTTTGTGTGCATATGCATATTTATCCATGCTATATTTTTGTTATTGTACTAATTGTGCTATCTTGGGTAAATAAAGGGTTTTTTTAATATCTTGCAGAAATTAGAAATTTTCTGCCCATTTTTAGCTCACCTGAGCCGAAGACTGAAGTGAGCTTTTCTGATCGATATGCCCAGCATCTGTTATTGTCGTCATTAATATTTCATGTTTTCATCTTCTCCAGAACCACTGAGCTAATATCAATCAAACTTGGCACAAATCCTTGGGTGAAGGGAATTCAATATGTTCAAGAAAGGGCCATGCCCCCTTCAAATGGTAGGTAGTCAAGGAAAGGCAAAAACAAGGAGACGTCATGGAAAGATCTTTTCAAGAACCAATGGGCCAGAAAAGTTGAAATTTACATGAAAGTTTAGATTCAAGTTTGTTCAAATCAAGGCCCCTGGGGGCATGGGACCACAGAGTTTTACATGGGAATATGCAAGTAAATATGTCTTCTCAACAACAGCAGGGCCATGATTAGTCAAAGTGACATGCAAGCATCTTCTGGTAGTTCAAATTCAAGTTGTTAAATTCTGGGGCCCTGGGAGTTTTGTGGGCTCACAACAGGAGATCAAAATGATGAGTGACAGTGTGCATTTCTTGTGATAAGACCTTTCTTTTGATACCAACGTTTTTAACCTTGTGACCATGGTGTTTGACCTATTTTAAAGAAAAGTTAAGCTAGACAATATCTCTTGAACTGTCAAAGGTAGAGATTTCATATTTTGTGTATAAATTCCTTGTGACAAGACCTTATATGTTAACATGATTTTGTACCTTGGGACCTTGTATCATGGTGATGTTGTCACCTTTGGGGGCAACAATATGGGGTTAACATTTTTCATGGGAATGAAGATTGAAAAAAAAAATCTTTTAAAAATCACTACAGTAGGCCAAAGTGATTCAGGTGAGCAATGTGGCCCATGGGTCTCTTGTTTTAGCTAATTTTGATAAAATCATACAATTTCAAATATTTTTTTTTTTTTTACAATAATCTGATAAAAAAAAGAGGCACAAAAGCAAATATTCTTTTAAAATGGTGACTAAATGAGGTTTGGTGGAAAAAATGCTATTTCATGTTTTGAAGTCTGGGTGCGAGTTTTAAACATTTATAAATCAGTTTCTCTGTGAATTACTTTGTGTATGTACTAGCTGGTACTTATGTATTAAATAAGTCTGAATCTTATGCCTGACAAGGGTGGCATTTACACAGAGTTTATAAAAAATTGTGTTGCAGTACATTTACTATATTTATTGTCTGTCGGACAAATCATGCACATTTTTGATGTGTTTATTTTTTTTTATTTATTCTTGTACATGTCACCAGTGAATTAATTGTGAATTAAGAAGGCAGAAGCTAGTTAATAAAATTTTGAGTTTTGAACGTTTCTGGCTATTCATTTCAATTTAGAACCAAACTGAAAACAGTAAAAGGAACAATATAGTAATTTTTCATTAGTATTTAAGGAAAAATACTGTGAATATATTTTTTATGAAATATTTTCTTATAATGCTTGTATATTTTCATGCTGATTAATTTCTTATTTTGCTGAATTATAATCTATTTGCTTTACTTTATGTAATTTATGCTTACTTGAAGATTTTCTGTTAATTGAAAACTACGGAATGTGCCTGTCAATGATCTTCCGGTTTCATTCTCAAGTGTCTACACCTGATCTGTGATAAAAATATTCTTTAAATGAATGGCCAAAATATACACTTTACTAGTATTTACTTACTAGTCTTTTACAATACAGTATTCATATTGCATTCCAAAAACAGAAGATGATCATATGAATGTCTTGGTGATCAAAATACGCATATTCATCTGATACAATTGTATATACATGCATGTACAACCATTACCTCTGTGTAGGGAGTGCCAACAAGATGAATCATTCCATTATTTTAAAATTATTATGACCCCATGAGGAAAATGGAGGCCAGGTGTAGTGTAAGAATTATCCAGTCTGTTGATCTGTGGGGAGGGGGGTGTTGGGGGTGTTGTTGTTAGATATAGGAATTTCACTGCAATACCGGTGATTGTTGACCTTATGAGGGTGTGTCATGATTTTGAATCAATATCATTTGGCTAAAGTGAAGATCACAGGTTTACTTTGCAAGAAAGCAACACAGATCATACTTGCTGCACAAGTTTCTGCTAACCTGAGGGTGTTGCATGCTTTTACCTCAAGGTCTTCTGATGAAGGTCGTGGTTACTGGGAGAAAAATGTGTGAAGTTTTTGTACTGCCCATAACGTGTAATCTGAGGGTGTCGTTAGTGAATCACCTCACTACTGTATATGTTTAGCTTTGAGAATTTCAGACATTAGATGTTTACTTAATTCTATTAATTAATGTAAATGCAAATAATTGCCAATCAAATTTGACTTTTGTTGTGTTTAACATTTTAATGTATTGATTATACACTTTTTAACTTGGCTTCTGGTGGGGGATCACAGGTTTTTGGTTGTTTTTTTTTACAGTATTGTGTGGATTTTTATCACTTATTAAGGAGTTTTATTCAGAACTGAATACTTTTGATATATTTCAAATAGTCAGTCTTGCATATCATAATAGGACCAATAAAACTGCAGAAAGTAAAACTTTGTTGTTGATTTCAGGATATGAGTCCAACAACTTCAGTGTTGGGAGGGGTGTTTATCCCTCACAACATGCATCATTCACAACTAAAATATTTGCTTAGGGAGTTCACAATCATGTTGGTTGGCATATACATGTAATGCACTTTTGTGATTTTGTGAATAATTTTAAACAAACTTTAAGGTAACCCTAATTGTCTCAATAGGCTTGCTGATCCATTCAACGGCTCTGTGTGACACGTCACAGTATGCTTTATTTTCTCTTCTGGTGAGTTTTTGTCCATCCCATCACCCCATATTTAATAATCATAGAGATTCTGAAAAGTTACCCCTTTCCATCGAAGTAACTGTTAAAAAATTACCCCATTACTGATCAAAATTTAATGTTCATCTTTTTTTAACGACTGTTTTCAATCAAAATTTTATGGAGCGCCAAATTAACATAAACTTAAGTAATTGAAAATATCTTTTAATTGTTTGAAGATATCATCATTTCATTTAATTCAATAAAGATACCTTCAAATAAGTAATGATATGTTCAATTCTGAATTATTGCGAGCATCAATTGAATTGATGATAGCATTAATTATTCTGCTAAATTGATGTACGCTACAATTGAATTGCTGCTCTCTTCAATTGAATGGTTGATATCACCAATTGAATTGATGTGCGCATTCAACTGATGCAAGCAGTAATTGAATTGTTGCTCTCTTCAACTGAATTAATGATATCATTAATTCATTTGAAGCACACAGTATTTCTTTTAGAGAGAGAACAACTATATAATTAGGAGTATATTCAATATATCCACATTTCTTTAATTGAATTGTTGCACTCGTTAAAAGAATTAATGCGCATATTAATTCCTTATACAAAAGCATTGTAAATTAATTAAAGATATCTTCAATTGAATTAAAGAGATCATCAAATAATTTATACCGAGCTCTAAATTAATTTTTGTGAGCAATATTTCCACTACATTGATGCGTGCATTAATTGAATTGATGAGAGCAATAATTGAATTGATGATGTCTTCAAATAATTAAAGATATCTTTAATTATTTGAGTTTAAGTTTTATTTGGCGCTCCATAAAATTTAACGTTAAATTTTGATTGGGATCAACTTTAACGTTGAGACATGGCCCCTGGGGAGCGTTTTCAATGGGGTCAGTATATATGGTGGTTCATTACATTAAAATTCTATTTAATGGTTCTCTTATAAAGCATGACTTCACCATCGAAAGAGTGATGCAAACTCACAATTATTTTATATCAATATTTTGTGATTTTTTTCTGGAATGATAAAAAAAGGTGTTTTGTTAGCAAATAAGAGATTTTAAAATCCAAACTCGATGCATGATATAAATATCTTATAAAACTTGCGAAGAGGATGTCATTTGTTTAAATAAAAAAATATCTATGAAAATTGCATCGGTTTTTTGTTAATGTTTTTTAAATCTAAGAATAAAATCATCACGAAACATTTCATTTGAAAAAAAATATATATTGATCAAATATATTTTCAAAAGAAATTGAAATGACCAAATTTCAGAAATACCGCTAGTTTTCAGATTTGAACCAAACTAGAGAGAGAAAAAGTACCTTTCCTGATCCCTATCAAAAATAACAATTACTAAAATAATCATATTTTTGATAATTTTATGCACTTTTCATGAAGAATTACTTTCATTTATAAATTCACTTAATTTGTAAATCATTTTACACAAAGGGAATGTAGTTTTCTGATTACAATGTTCTCTATGACTACTTTTTAGCTCATCTGAAATGAAAGCTCAAGTGAGTTTTTCTGTTCACCCATTTTCCGTATGTAAACTTTTCACATTTTTGACTTCTCCACAACCACATGGCCAATTTCAACTACATTTTTCAAAAAGCATCCTTTGGTGAAGGGGATTCAAGTTTGTTCAAATGAAGAACAACGTCCTAGTTAAGAAGAGGTAATAGTGAAATAGCAAAAATATACTGACAAATCTTAAAAATCTTCTCCAGCACCACTGAGCAATTTCTATCAAACTTGCTACATATCATCCTTGGTTGATTGTTTGTTGCTTTCCGCCACACTCAACAATTTTTCAGTATCTGGTGGCGTCCAGTTTTTGTTGGTGGAGGAGAAAACCCAGATACAATGTACCCGGGAAGAGACCACTGACCTTCTAAAAGTAAACTGGCAAACTTCCTTGCATATATCGGCGCGAGCGAGATTTGAACCCGCGCCATCTAGAGGTGAGAGGCCTTGTGATTTTGAGCTCGATGCTCTAACAACTCAGCCACAGAGGCCCCTCCTTGGTTGAAGGGGATTTAAGTTTGTTCAAATGAAGGGTCGTGTCCCCTTCAAAGGGGAGATAGTCACAAAAGTGATAAAAAAAATAATGTGGGGTCATTTTAAAATCTTAGGAACCACTGATCCATTAAAGTTCAAATTTCCATGGATGCTTCCTGATATATAGCATGGATTCAAATTCATTAAAATCAAAGCCTTTGGGGTTAGGGTGGCGCCACAATAAGGGATCAAAGTTTTACATGCAAAACTATAGGAAAAAATCTTTTTAAATCTTGTTCTCCAGAACCACTGGGCCAATTTGCTTCTAATTTAGTACAAATCATGCTTGGAAGAAGGAAATTCAAATAAAGAGCCATACCCCCTCAAAGGGGAGATAGTTGCAATTGAAAACTATTAGGATGGGGATGGGGGCTTTATATCCGCCACTGTTAAGGTGTTTGTAAAACTTATAATGTATAACTGCACATGTAGCTCATTTTCATAAAATGGAAGGAAGTAGGATTTTCTCTTTTATTTGACGAATGTCCAGTACAATGCTGTGCGCTGATGCGTACTAATACCCGAATTTGGCCATTTATTTGACTTCCTAACATAAAGGGTCATTTATGTCACTCGTGACTGTCAACACAGATTAAATGCTCGCAGACAAAAAAATCAACGTAAGCTTGAGGAAAATGTGGAGCGTCTCGAAACGGTTCATCCCCACTTCGTAAAAATATTTCCACTTGGCTGAAAGTGTGATATTAACATGTGCACCAGAGTGGTCCAAAAAGAAAGAAAAAAAGATGTCGCTATTGACACATTGTGTACCATCGTTTTGAGCTTTGTAAACGACTTTTGGACTTGGACCGATATAGTTTCATGTAGTACATATATTTGCTACTAACTGCCTTATCAGCGAGATTAGCGTTCTTTTGTAAGACAATAATAACCTTTTATACTGTAAAAATTATCACAGTGATCCCAGCATGATTGTAACCTGGATGTGTCTATTTTTTGCCCTTTTTCACGTTGGAGTCTCACAAAATGAAGGTAAGCAAATAAATTCAATATATACAAGGATGTACGATCAGGACGTTGATGAATGGTTAAAGACGGTGTTTTTTAATTTTATTTTTATTTTCATTTGTGACAGTCAGACGAGTACGATCGCAAGTGACCATACAGATAGTTCGCTTGGTAGAGTTTTCCTGTTTCACGCATAATTTAACAATTTCTTAAAAGAAACGACTGTGTTTTTCAAATTTAAAGTGCAGTAAAGTTCGTAAGTCGATTAACATGAAGGAAAATGTTTTTCTAATAACTATTACGAGACAACTAAATGTCAGTATTACGAGTTAGTTTTCTGGATATCTTCTTTCTTACCAGAAAAGATTTTGTTATTATGAGGTTTTATTAGAGCAGTTCGAAATTTTATCAATAATTTGCTATGTTGACCAAGGCATGAGGTATGCTTCAGCTACCACACAGCTCAAGGCTTTCTCAATCGAGTGAATTCTATTAACTTAGATAGTTCTTAACAGAAGTTCGAAATTATATGAATAGTCAATAGAAATTAACGCAAATAAAGAGCTGCCAAGATACCCAGCTTGGTCTTACCTTATAAGTGAAAACAAATGTTTACTAATGGTCAATATGCGTGTAGTGTATAAGGAATCACTGTCTAGTGTTGGGAACGTGCGGTAATTGACTGTAATGGCGAAGCCGTTATGCATAAAATATTCACGTTTTCCATTGTAGTCAATCGCCTCCACAAACCCAACAAAATAGAACGGCATCGTGATTCCTCGAAATTATATTTAAAATAAAAATGAAAATATAAAATCGGCATTTAAGATCTGATGACTGAAGCGCGCGAAAAAATCCGATTTTTTTGGCACAGTCCCAGAAGTCCCTCGTCGAAAATGGCGGAAATCGTAAATTCACACCTTGCTAAGATTATCTGAATTCCATGAAACCCATTCTTGTTGTTCCCTACACACAGTGCGCCACATCAGGACTATATAATAGAGCTACAGGAACCGGTAATTTTGTCTAGTAATATTAGTAGGGGTCTATACCATACCATACCACCACCACCACCCCTTAAGTTAGAGTTTTTATTTAAAAAGAAACTTCGATTCCAGATAACTCTAAAGTTCTGCTCTAATATTGTGATGCAGTTACATCAACCATAAATGTGTTGACACTAAAAAAATGTTCAAATGATTTTATTCGATTATGTTGCAAAAGAACGTATATAACTACCGGAAGTGACATTGTCCATGGCCAACAGGATGAACACATGGAAAGACGAAAAGTAGTTGCGAAGAACTGTTAACTGTTCTTTTGATACCCAAATTTCTGACTTTGTAACCGTGAGTTTAATCTACTTATAATAAAAGTTATCCTACGCAATATCCTCTGCATATGTTTTAGGGAGGCTTTCGTATTTTATAATATATTCCTTGTAGTAAGGCCTTACCTTTTACAACCTGAATTTTTATCTTGTGACACTGTATCACTGTTATATCGTGACTCTATGGGGCTAGTTTGAGGCGAAAATATGGGTTCAAATTATCATGGGAATAAATATTGCAAAAAATCTTTTAAAAAATCGCAATAGCTGAACAGCATTTTATAATATATTCCTTGTGGCAAAGCCTTACATTTTACAACCTGATTTTTTATCTTGTGACACTGTATCACTGTTATATCTTGACTCTATGGGGCTAGTTTGAGGCGAAAATATGGGTTCAAATTATCATGGGAATAAATATTGCAAAAAATCTTTTAAAAAATCGCAATAGCTGAACAGCATTTTATAATATATTCCTTGTGGCAAAGCCTTACATTTTACAACCTGATTTTTTATCTTGTGACACTGTATCACTGTTATATCGTGACTCTATGGGGCTAGTTTGAGGCGAAAATATGGGTTCAAATTATCATGGGAATAAATATTGCAAAAAATCTTTTAAAAAATCGCAATAGCTGAACAGCATTTTATAATATATTCCTTGTGGCAAAGCCTTACATTTTACAACCTGATTTTTTATCTTGTGACACTGTATCACTGTTATATCTTGACTCTATGGGGCTAGTTTGAGGCGAAAATATGGGTTCAAATTATCATGGGAATAAATATTGCAAAAAATCTTTTAAAAAATCGCAATAGCTGAACAGCATTTTATAATATATTCCTTGTGGCAAAGCCTTACATTTTACAACCTGATTTTTTATCTTGTGACACTGTATCACTGTTATATCGTGACTCTATGGGGCTAGTTTGAGGCGAAAATATGGGTTCAAATTATCATGGGAATAACTATTGCAAAAAATCTTTTAAAAAATCGCAATAGCTGAACAGCAGAGTCATTATGACTCATGTGAGCGATATGATCCATAAGCCTCCTGTTTATTAGGGGATGGTATAATCTAGACCTCTACTATTATTACTACAGACAAAATTACCGGTTCCTGTGATAAAACCGTGGCAAGACGATAGATGTGTGAAGCCACGATATCCGTTTTAACGTCATAATACATGAAAAGTTTATTTTAGCATATACCACATGACTATGGAAATCAACCAAAATTTACTGTACTATGACAGAGAAATTCATTCTTGTACACATGTCTCTGAAAACAGTTGACATCAAATGATCGTATTCAAAGAAAATGAGAAAATTGTTGGGAATCAAAATCCTTGCAACATCGCAAGTGGTCATGCAGATAGCTCAGTTGGTTGAATATTCCTGTTAAACGCTTAAAACATATTTCTTAAAAAGACTCAAAATCCTTGCAACTTACACATCTTCAAATTGTTTATGAAGACCATACCTTGAAAACTCTAATAAGAGTTAAGCGGAAAAACCATGTACTTACTTTATATTTCCTTGAAACTGACCAAGTTTAACAACTTGCTATTTTCTCAGAATTCTTGCCACACGTACATTTTCAATATCTATACTAACACTCTGTAAAATAAGGTCTCAACTTGAAAACTGAGAGGAGTATAAGGCAAACCATGTACCATCTATTTACAATTAAATATCAAATACAGGGGCAAACCCATGCAAAAGAGATCGCAATGGATCAAACAGCAACATTATCTGGAGTGACCACAAAGAAGCTACCCAACAAGTTCCAGCTTGATATGTGAGAGGGAAATGAAAACAGAAACGGACGTAGAGACATCGCGGTACTATGAAAGACGTGCGAATAAAAAGGAATAGCTGTATGGAGCACCAAATTAACAACCCAAAATAATGAAGATATCTTTACTTATTTAAAAATATCGTCGATTCATTTGATGTGCGCAATAATTAAATTAAAGATCTCTTCATTTAATTAATGATATCATTGGATGCTGTAATTCAATTGAAGAGAGCGATAATTCAGATAATGCGCGCATCAATTACACTAATGCGCGCGATAGTGGGATTATTGCGAACATTAATTCATATGATGTTAAATCATGTTGCCGACCTTGACAGTATCTATTTTACTTTTTAGGCCATTGCTTTTGTGTGATCACAAATGACGGATACAAATATGGAATCTCTTACAACAGAATGTTAATCATTGTGTGATACGTGTACTGATATTTACATATTTTTGTTATGTTTTCCTAATGAATCATTTATGTAGGGGGAATAACCCTGAAAGAATACGATGTCATCATGACCTTAAAATATACGCACAATCTAACGCACCCCCCCCCCCCCCCCCCCACACACACACACACACAAGAAATAAAGGCATTGGCCATAAAGGCTCCCCAAACCCGTAACAAATATTTATAATATATCTTTGAATAATCGTGCATATCTCTTATGTGCACATTCTACTAGAGCATGCGCCGACAGATGTGGGCCAAGTGTCGTTTGTGTTCTTGTACGTATGAGGTTACATTCTACAAAGAAAAGAAAAAAATCTGGCGGGACATGACCCTTCTCTGATGCTTTAATAAGAATTTGATAAATTTCAACACGAGGCCTATTTAATTAAAACGGCTCGGCATGGGCACGGTTATTATTCACACCCGTAATGTCCAAAAAACAACAACCCAAAACCCCCCCCAAAAAACAAACAAACAAAGAAACAGGCATTAAAAATCATAATGGGGACGAGGAATGTGGAATTCTGGTCATTTAAAATATTCAATTCTCCCAAACTTTGTAGCACGAACCTAGGTTAGCATTTTATGATTGAGCGTTAACAAATGCAAAAATCATTGACACCACAACTTTATGTTTGTTCCAACTAGATCTTTTTTTAAAAACATTAATCTGACGACCATGATAATCTTCAACTTTTTTATGCCCCACCATGAGTATGGCAGGGACATGTTTGTCTCCCGTCCTTCCGTTTACCCCCCCCCCCCCCCGTCACACTTTGCGTGTAGCTCTGTTTCAAAGAAATATTCATGATATTTTTATCAAACCTTATATGCTGATACATAATGGTGATATATATTCATCTGCATCAATATTTTTGACCTTGACAATTTCTTTGACTATAACCTCACTTTTCCGTAGTTGGTGTTTAGCTCAGCTTCAAAGCAACTATTGATTGTAAACTCTACACTGATGTATATTAGTGGCAGATATTCAACTGTGGCGTTATTTTCTGACCTTTAACTTCCCTGTGACCTTGACTTCACTATTCCTTATTGGTGTTTAGCTCAGTGTCAAGCAACTATTGACAATATTTTAATGAAAAATCTTATACTATTACATATTAGTGGTAGCTATTTAACTGTAGCATTATTTTCTTACCTTGACCTTCCCCGTGACCTTGATCGGACGTGCATCTGTTACGAATATCAAAGACATTAAAATTTACAAATTTCAATTTTGGGCATTTTCCCTTTAGCAAAGCATCATATTTGTAATCTTCCGTTCTTTTCAGACCGATTTGACGAGATGACATTCAAAATCGAAGAGATCGTATGCGTTTTCCTTTGCTAGTGTGTCGACCGGCGACAAATACAGCATCTTATAGGAAAATCATCGCTTCAGCGATATCTGCCTAGATAATCCAATAAATTGTTAGTTTAGAGTACGGAAACGAATGGGTGTTGAAATGTGTGCGGGTATTTTTTTCCAAGATGGCAACTTTTGTTCCATGTGATATACTATCTGCAGGATTATGTGTGTGTGTGTGTGTGTGTGTGTGTGTGTGTGTGTGTGTTTTAAAACGATATATAAACTACCAAAACGTGTAGGCATCGTTATCAGAACGACTCCAAAGGAGTGTTTTTAAGGGATTCATACTTTTATTTATTTATATATTTTATTTAAGACAAGCCCCCGTGTTTAGTTGTGCCTACCAAATGACATATGATCACTCTCGGCTCCCAGTGATCTTTTTTTTTTTGCGGGGATGGAGCATATTTTTCAGACATAATTACGATACAAAATTGATGCAATATTCCTTATTGTTACACCTTTGGTTATATAAGGTCATAAGGGACAATGCAGGAAGATATTGCGTCAGAATATGACACTGCGTGCCGCCGTAGTAACGGGCTTAGGCCACTATACCTTTTGCCAAATTGTACTGTGCTGAGTCTCAGGTTAAGTGCGACTCTTTCAAGATGACCATCACTGTATACATTCTATTCACAATGATGATGTTATTGAAAGGCTTTGACTTACAACGTGAAGGTAAGACTTTTAACTGGGTATGGAGGCACACAGTGGTCAGAAATTTACAATTTCTACTACAATTGTCTTAGACATCAGATTATTTTATTTGTACGTTGTTTTAAGTCCCATTCGAGAACATTTTATTTGTACTGAGACGTTAGCAGCTTTAGGTGAAGTACCATGTATTTTCACTCATGCATGAGGCTTTCAGCCTTAGTAGCAAGGGTTCTCTATCGTGGATAGTTTTCCATGATCAGGTGTCGTTTTACTGTTTCTAATTTCGATATTTTGAATTATTCTTAGCGAATCTACAATTTCATTTTTTCCCCAGATTCCACACACTGGCTTAGACTGGCAGAAGAGGAACTGCAATCCGCGCTTAAAAGGACTGTGAACACAAACAAAGCGAAAAATGTGATTTTGTTCATTGGTGATGGTATGGGTCTCACCACTGTGACAGCCGCCAGGATTTACAAAGGTCAACAGAGCGGGAAGTCTGGCGAGGAAAATATCCTAGAATTTGAAAAGTTTCCTCATGTTGGTCTGTCCAAAGTAAGACTATATATAATTAATGCCATCCGTTCACTTGAATCCTACGAAAGATGGGAAAGTTACAGTTCTAGATCGGTTTGAATTATGATGTCGAGGTTTACTCAGTCATGAATAAGATTATTATTTATCTTGGTCCAATCAATATAGAACTGAGGTTTACAGTAATCAGCTTTAGATTCACTCTTGCTTATTTTAACAATTTCTTATCTGAATTTTATTTTCCTATAGTTTTTAATTCCGTATGTTTTGTAATACTATGTACATATAGTGATTGCAGCGACAAGCTCGCTCCATTGATTACACATGTTAGTCACATAATTATAAAATCTAGATTTACATCTTCGGTTTTTGCATTTTTATTTAAAACTATCTTCAAAATTGTTATTTATTCAGTTTCGTCTTTTAAAAAAATGCGAAAATGGAAGAGGAAAAATCCATGTTTCGTTGTTTCATGTAATGGATTTTGGTAATGCAAAGCACACCGAATTACATGTATTCAATACTATATTAGTAGCGCTTTGAATTGTTGCTGTGAAGTCTGGAGGTTTGTACTGCCAAAGATATAGAAAAAGGTACATAAGGAAATTTGTAAAAGAATTATGCATATTAAAAAAGAGTATCCCAAATTTTATTGTATTATCAGAATTGAGTAAAGTGGGGCTATCATATCAAACATAGTCGTTTTCACAACGCTCCATGAATTTTGTTCACATAGACGTACTTGCCCAACAGACAAGTTGCGGATTCTGGCGCCACTGCCACTGCAATGCTCGTCGGTGAAAAGACAAACTGGTATACATTGGGGGTGACAGTGAAGGCCCAGTTTGGGGATTGTAATTTTCCTAAAGAGGCGGAGATAGACACCATTCTTCGGCAATCCAAAATGGAAGGTAGGCAAAGTAACGTAAAGGTACTGCAGTGTATACAGGTTAAACAAATCATTTGCTTTTGTTTTGCCTCGCACTAGAATGACGCTCCGTCATTGGATAAAACACATTAAGTGATTGCCAGCAAAATTGAGAGGGTAACATGGCGTCTGTAACGTCTTTTAACTGTATTTCTATCTTACACAAGGGGCCTCCGTAGCCGAGTGGTTAGAGCATCACGCTCAAAATCACAAGGCCTCTCACCTCTAGTCGGCGCAGGTTCGAATCTCGCTCGCGCCGATATGTGTGAGAAAGTTTGCCAGTTTACTTTCGGAAGGTCGGTGGTCTCTTCCCGGATACATTGTAAAATTGTTGAGTATGGCGGAAAACAACAACAATCAACAACAACAATCTTACACATGTTCACATATTGGTCCTCGACAAAACAAAACAAAACACTTATTGGGTTTCTTAATGACTGTCTTCAAAAATTTTGTTGGATTGTTCGAGTTCATAGAAGGAGAGGCGAAACAACGCGACAAATTAATGTAGACAGTCAGTAACAAACTTAATTGTAATAAGTGATGCGTGACAATTTGCAGATAGTAAATGGTCGATCGAAAAATTTATTCATGGTGTTTGAGACCAAATTTCTTTTTCGAAGTTCGTAGATAGGCGGTGTACAGTTTGGTTTTAGGGTTCAGTGTGCTGCCTGAGAACATACGGAACAAAAGGTCAACAACCGTTGACCTCCTTCACTGTTTGATATTCGGTACAACTGATAATGGAAGTGACATTACTCAGTCAACGGTCTATATTCAAAGTTCATCGCCCTGTCGAACGTCGGTTGATATTAGAAAACTGAATTCTCCAAAGAATATGGATGGTTCCAAGGATTTTTTTTTTTTTTCAAAATCTTTATTGTTTGAAAAGTACATGCAAGATCCGTTACATTTAACACCAGTATATTTGTTCTCTCAGGGAAATCTACAGGAATCGTGACAACTTCACGAATAACCCATGCTACGCCTGCTGCAGCCTACGCCAAAACAACTCAACGTAACTGGGAGTCGGACGCCGACCTAAGACGATACAACGTCAGTGGGCGCTGTAAGGATATAGCACAACAGCTGATATACAACAACTCTGAAATCGACGTAATATTATATACATTTCTTATTCATATGTCTTTAACTCTTACTGGTAAAAAAACAAAACAAACTGTGAGCATAAAGGCTGCAAAGTTAGATCACATGACTTCTAAATTTAGGTGTTATTTGGAGGTGGGAGGCGGGTTTTTCTCCCAAATACAACAAAAGACAAGGAAAAAAACTCAAGCAACCTGCGACAAGATGGAAAAGATCTCATCAGGGTATTTATATTTGGGCAAAATTTTATTGCATATCAAAAAAGATAAAAGTAGAATGTAGACAACAAGTTAATTATCCAGGAATGGAAGATCATTATGGAAGATACTGGACAGAGTTACAAATACGTGGAGAACACAGAAGAGTTCCAGTCCATCGATCCCTCAGTCACGGACAAAGTTCTAGGTTTGTGCTCAAAGGTTATTCGTGGCTGTTTAGTGTTATATATCTACCTAACAATGATAAAAAAATATGTTTAAGAAATAAATAATCATTTTGAAAACTTCACTGAATAAAATTAGGGCATCTCAATTGATTTGATCACGTTCTGCCACACTTCTTAGCCTACTGTAGTTTTCACAATGATAATATGTTACATGTATATGCATTTGAGACGATCAGATAATTTCAAAATGTGACATTAATTTCCCATCGTGCACCATGCCGACATTGTGTTCCAGAAATAGTCAGGTTTTATAAGGATGGTTTTACTTTGTATGCTGCTTTTGGATAAAGAGTTAAGAACCCTTGTCATCATCATTCTGAAAGCGCGTGTTTGTATCTAAATGTGCATTTGAAGTGGGAAAGGAAATAGTAAAGAAGAGGAGATTCAATCGATGAACATTGAGAATTTCGAACGGGACGCAGGTTCGTGCTTCACAACAAGGTCGAGGTCATCACTTTACTGTTGAATTGTTATTGAAAAAAAAAAATAACGACCTAGCATTTCTCTTAAACTACTAATAGTTTCTTGTTGCACCCTAATTGTACGATGTACGTATGTCCAAAGTGCGTTTAATATTATAACCTTTGACTTCCCATAAACTTCACCAGAAATTGAAGCTACAGACCCTGTTCAAAGCGTATTACAGTACCCGCAACGTTATGCTTGAGATTTCTATCGTGTTCTATCGTGCGTGTATCCTATCGTATTGTGCATGTATCCTATCGTGTCGTGCTTTTTCGCTAATCAGGTTTTCCGTTTTCTGACGTGTTTTCCGTTTATCAGATGTTTCGTGTTCTATGTGTATCAGGTTTTCCGTTTATCCTAAAATTCGTTTATCATGTAAATTCGGAAACTATCGGGAGTAACTTAAATCTAATAAAAAAGTACGATATTTTCCGAAAGCTTCATTCATTTTGTTTAAGACGCTATTTTTAGCAATCGAGAAAAGACAATACGTTTCAAGGGGAAAATAAAGCTGGCGATTATAAAGTATAAGTAGAGCTACTTTACCGTCCAGAGAAGGTGGAAATTTTTCACAATTGATTCGAAGTAGTCTGCAAAATAGGCAGTATCTGAAAGCTCTTTCATCTGAATTTCATGAACAGTTGAACAATGATTTGTAATCAACTCTAACAGAAAAATAGAAAGTTCCGATTTGAAAGAAAAAAAAAAACATTTAGCTAATTTCATATACAATCTACATATTACAAATTATGTGACAACATTACTTTAGAATCATTAGCTGACAAAGTCATAAAAACATCAAATAAATGCATTTAAAAACCGCATAGACTTCATAGTTTTCTGATTTCAGCTATGACAGCGTAAAAAAAATGAATATATATATATATATATATATATATATATATATATATATATATATATATAAAAGATCAGGTGTCGATCAAAGAATTATCTGCGATGGGTTTTCTTTTTCAATAAGCAGATTTAGAATGTAACGATAGTAAAATTCTTCCGATCATTTCAAAGAAATTCCGAAATACACATGAAATGTCATTTTTAAATTTTCGTTTTTATTTATTCATTTATTGCACCTATAAATGTTAGTTTTATTGCAGTCTAGAAAAATTCTACAAAGTTAGAGGCGAGGTTGAAATGTGCTTTTGTCTAAAATTCACTCTCTCTCATAGGTGGGTGTTATAATTCCCCACCCGTGTAAATTCGGCTATAAGGGGTTTACCTACATCAATTTAAACGTACTAGTATCGGACGCTAATGAGAAGATTTTCGTTGATTTTAAAATGTACGAAATGAAAAATAGGGGGGGGGGGTAACAAAAGTGGAGACGGTAGCTAAATCGTTGACTGATGTACGTTTTGCAGAAAGGATTGGGACTTAATCATACGCATTGGCAGATACCACCTCAGGGTAAAGTTATACCCTAGACTCATTTTTTCTCTCTCACACATTTTATTAAGTGCAAAAAAAAATAATAATAAATTAAAAAAATCGTGCAGAATGTTCCCAGATATAAGTTGACATGGTCCACGATTTTTACGAGCCAGTATTTATATTTTTTGCGGTAAATAGCTGGTATCAGGGTAACTATACATTACCCATCCTCATGCAACTTTTTATTTCTCAAAGCATTGCTTTTATAGGTAGAGCACTCGTAATATCTTTTATCACAATCATATCTATAGTTAACGAGGGGTTCGATAAATCACATCTTTGTACATCACATCTGGTACACGTACGTGTGTTGATAGAATAAGTTACTGCAATTCACCCTTAAATTAGAACGTTTTGGCCGATACCGTAATGCGTTGTGTGACGACACAATTGAGTATGTTTGTAATACAATTGCGAAATGCGACAAAAACTCTTATTGGTCCATATGTATAAGTCCGCCTAAATTCCCTTTTATGGGAGTAATTGCATATTTGATTGATTGATTGATTATATATTGTTTAACGTCCCGCTCGAGAATCTTTCACTCATATGGAGACGTCACCATTGCCGGTGAAGGGCTGCAAAATTTAGGCCAATGCTCGGCGCTCATGGCCTTTGAGCAGGGAGGGATCTTTAACGTGCCACACTTGCTGTGACACGGGGCCTCGGTTTTTGCGGTCTCATCTGAAGGACCGCCCCATTTAGTCGTCTTTTACGACAAGCTAGGGGGTGCTGATGATCTATTCTAACAACCCGGATCCCCACGGGGTAGTTGCATATTTGATAAATGCACTGTACATCGATCCACAGAAGTTCGTGATCTTATATACTGGACAAAAAAAGTTAAGGATCATAATTTTGACCTCAAAAATTTTTATTAACCAAATAATTATTTTGACAAATTTTAACATGTATAGTTTCTCCAATGTGTCCTTAACGCAATAGATTTACCTGGTTTCATATTGACGTCATAAGTGCACGATTTTTTCGCCCAAACACAAGCAAGGGGTCAAAATCAAAGTGTGCCAACGTGTATATTGAAATTGAAAAATTGTGATTTTCATTTTATTGTGGGTATTTATTGCTCTATTCAACTCTTAGGTAAACAATTATTGACATTAAAAGCCATGAGGCGCCATTTAACTGTTCTGGAAGCTGGTCAGGCAGTAGGTATGCTTCAAGCTGGCCAAGTCCAGAGAACTGTCTCTAGACATTTTAATGTGTCCCAAAGTGTGATTTCAAGGTTGTGGAATCGTTTTAGGCAGACAGGTAATGTTTCTGAGAGACCGAGATCAGGTCGTCCAAGGTCCACAACCGCTCGCCAGGATCGCTATATGTCACTTATGGCTCGTAGACACAGGTTTCAGAGTGCTGTCCAACTCAATACTGACTTTCATGCAGCAAGTGGGGTGCACGTAACACCACAAACTCTCAGACAGAGACTTCATGCTGCTAACCTTCGGGCTCATCGACCTGCTGTTCGTCCCATTTTGAGGAGAAGACATCGTGTAGCACGACTCAATTGGGCTCAAAATCACATAAACTTGCAACTGCGTCATTGGACGCCTGTTGTTTTCACAGACGAGTCACGGTTCTGCGTGGACTTTCATGACGGTCATAGGCGTGTATGGCGCATGCGTGGAGAGCGGTACGCTGATTGCTGTGTAGCAGAGCATGATCGTTTTGGAGGTGGTTCTGTGATGATTTGGGCAGGAATCAGTATTGGTGGATGTACTGACTTGCACGTGATTAATGGCAATCTTAACGGTGCAATTTACAGGGACGAGATACTGCATCCAATTGTGAGACCTTATGCGGGAGCTATAGGCAACGACTTTGTGTTAATGGATGATAATGCTCGCCCCCACAGAGCACGTACAGTGACAGACTATCTTGCTACAGAGACAATTGAACGTATGGATTGGCCGAGTTGTTCTCCGGATTTAAATCCAATAGAACATGCCTGGGACATGTTGCAGCAAGTTGTTTCCAGACGCCCTGTACTTCCAACAAACCGCCAGGAGCTTACGTTAGCTTTACGGCAGGAATGGGCAAGGTTGCCACAAATTGCATTCCGCAGGTTCATCAGAAGTATGCAGAGGCGTTGTCGTGCCGTTATACAGGCTCAGGGTGGACATACACCCTATTGATATTGCCTTTATAAAGATTCAGTCATTTGTAGTGAAATTTGTTATTGTTGCTCATACCGATTTTCAAACTGTTTTGGGGGGTTACCTGACAATGGTTGCTCTGGCTGCTTAACGTATTGATGAATTTGTAAAAACAGGTTTAAAATGTATTGTTCGATTGTCGTTATATATATATATATATATATATATATATATATATATGTGTGTGTGTGTGTGCGCGCGCAAGCAAATCTCACACATCCACATGTTTTTCACGTGTGCAACAGCCCGAGGTGCACCTCAGGAAGTATTCTCAGCCTACCAAAAGCATACGTAGTGAAACCGAAACTAATTTATTTGATTAAAACGCCTAATTTTACATACATGTATTCACTGGCGTTGTACAATAAAATAGTAAAATTGACAGAGGCAAAGCGAAGCAGCTACAGCATAGCGCTGACAAGTAGTGTTATTCTCCTTACGGCTGCCAACAGCATACGTAGTGTTATTCTTGACGGCTAAATTTGGCAAACTCGTCCTAATATTCCACTAAACATTCATTGATGTTTGTTTTCTGTCTCAAAAGTGAGAAGCGAGAAAGTGGGCGGGCTGGAACCGGCCCATGAAAACTCTATTCAAATTATTCAATTGTGTCATTCAAATGTGTTGTCACTTAACGCTATACTATATCGGACAAAGCGTTCAAATTCACCGGTGAATTGCGATAAACACTGTTTTAATATTTTGATTTTATTTTTATAACGTCGACTATTTAATTAATTTTAATTAAGTTTAAACAGAGGAAATACAATTTAATTAAAATGAGCTCCTAAGATCCTTTCGGATATGACCTTACCTAGTATAGCGGTCTACGTAAGCGAATCTTAAGATCTAATTTTAATCAGATTGGATGAAATATTGAGTCTGTTAAAACTTTAATGTTACAAAATCCCGTGCTTTGCCGAAATTTACACGGTGATTACCCTTGTATTCCCCCCGAAGGCATGTAGTGAAGACTATCGCAGATGACTGTTACCTCAAAACTATAGTTGCAGTGTTTGCAAATTCTTATTCTTTGTTTAGAATAAATTTTTGTCCGCAAAAATATCAAGTGAAAATTATTGCAGATTACCGCTTGGTCAAAATTTTTGCTGCGTATTACACACCTGAAGTGCGTATTTTCAACAATTTTCAGGGTGGGGAGGGAGGTGTATATTACACACAAGTGCGTATATTCGGCAAAATACTGTATTAGATTTTAGGTCATTTTTGGGATGAAGTGAATTTAGAGTAATTCTTATAAAATAATTGAAGAAAGAATATTGGATAAAGAAAACCCAAAATACATGTGAGTTAGCAGTTATCGGATTGCACACTCCGTAAGCTTGCAGGGGCGTGGCTTGAATGGTTTTACCGCACGAAACGTTTCTTGCACAAAACGGTTGTACGGAACGAAACGATTATTGCACATTTGAATTACAACTGTATTCTGTTGTTAGGTTCTGTGGAATCATTCAAATTTCGGGGGGTGTTGTGTTGGGGGTGTATTTTTTGTCAAAATTTTTTAAGTTTCACTTGGACGTAATTTTGTGAATACGGTTTTTGTACAGTGAAACAATAAGTAGATTGTATATTTCGTTGTGCATTGAAATTAGTGGGATTGGGGTACGTGTACCCACCATGACACGAAATTCGGAAAAACTGAGCCCCCACGAGATCTTATGATTCCACAGTATTGTAAACTGTCAGTAAGTCTTTTCCCATGATATAGGACTATTCGAAAGCAGCCACATGCAGTATGAACTGAAGCGGAACAAAGGGCCGAAAGGAGAACCCTCTCTTTCAGAAATGACGAAAAAGGCTATCCAAATACTGCAAAAGAATAAGGAGGGATTTTTCTTGCTTATTGAAGGTAAAAATAAAATTAGAAATCAATTTAATTTTATTCGATACATTACTAAAAGGTTGTGTGACCTCTACCACGACACACACACACACACACACACAGAGAGAGAGCAAACAAACTTTCACTGGTTTCTCCTTCAATAAACTGTTAATATGAATTCGATTTCAAGTTGTAGGGTGAATACAGGATTTCCCTTTCGAATTCGTCCCGTCTGTCTGTAGATATAAGATCAAGAACAGCGTGTTTATATGCCCGTCTTTAGACGGGGCGTATTATGGTACACCGATGTCTGTACGTCTGTCTTTCCTTCTGTCCATCCGTTCTAGGTTTTCTATTTCTCTTTTCAATTATCTGTCGCATATCAAGCTGAAACTTACTGTAGTTTCTTTGTGGGTTACTTTAGATCATGTTGCATTTTTTTTATCCATTTCGACTTCTCTTGCAGGATTTCTGTTATTTTATGTGAATTTTAATGTTATTTGGAGAGTACATGATTTGTTCATTGAACTTCTCAACCTGTTTTCAAGTGAGCACCCTCTTATTTTATAATGTTTGGATTGGCTGTTGAGGATGTGCATGTGGCAAGAATTTTGATTTTCTGTAATTTTTCAGAAAATTATAGATTGTTGAACTAAGTCAATAGTCTGTACTGAGGAAATATTTCATAGGGAGAACATGGTTTGTATGACTCACTCCCCTAAAGTCCTCTTACAGTTCTAAAGCTAGATCCTTATCGGCTTCACATTTGGATATTTTATTGAAAATAGATATCAACGACAAATAAACAACACAACTTTATGACTAAACGAGATGACTTCAGATTTTACATCGTCAATTTCCCATATTTCATTATCATCCGCTTATGGTGTTTATGTCTCTCAACTGATTCGATACGAGAGAGCATGTTCTATGTATGATCAATTTTTAAACCGAGGCAGGCTACTAACAAATAACTCGATGTTACAGGGATTTCAGTATTCTCGTTTAAAGTCAGCATTTCGCAAATTCTATTCTTGTTTGCTTTTTCTTAGTTTTCTATTCTTTATAGGATTTATGAGATTGATCGCTGTTTGTTATCTTCATTTGCTCATTTTTACAGAGTTGTATGGGATTGAAGATGTGCATGTGGCAATGATTTTGATTTTCTTCATTTTTTTTCTTGAAAAGAAAATTACAGGTTGTTTATTTTAGTCAGTTTTGAGGAATATATGATTTGTCCATTAAATTTTAAGCTAAAGCCTTTGTAAACAACTTGGAGATCATATCCCAGGGATTTCCATTTCCATCCATTTTCTTTGATGTTTGAAAAAATTACAGGTTGTTGTGCTTGGTACACATAGAGCTCTTGGTTTTGTCTGTTTACCTCCTGTCGTCTATTTTGAGCTAGTTCGTTTATCAATCAGAATGTAGAAGATTGATTGATTGATTATTTATTGCTTTCCGCCACACTCAACAATTTTTCAGTTATCTGGTGGCGTCCAGTTTTTGTTGGTGGAGGAGAGAACCCAGATACAATGTACCTGGGAAGAGACCACCGACCTTCCGCAAATAAACTGGCAAACTTGCTCACATAACACCGCGGCCGAGATTCGAACACGCGCCGACAGAGGTGAGAGGCTTTGTGATTTTGAGCCCGATGCTCTAACCACTCGGCCACGGAGGCCCCCCGAATGTAGAAGAAGGTATATCATAGGTGGATGATGGCTGATACTCCCGCAAGTAAAGCTCTACAAGTCATTGCTTAAAAAAACACCCTACATAAACTTGTGACGAGCGTATTATATATCGTTTCCGGTACTCTTGTTAAGGTTTTTCCAACCTTTGGTATGTAATGTGTTGTCTAATGTCGTGTGCGGGGTTTAGATTCAGACTTTCAATGGCGAATGCAAGTGGTATTTATATGGACCAGACTTGATCATCTGTTACATCTATGGATGCTTCGCTTCTCGGGATTTCTTTCAGATGCTATAAATCTGTTTATCATGTAGAGAAGTTTGTATTACATTAACTGTATGAGCCAAATTTGCATTTGGCCATCTGTATGTATACTTCTTTCAGTATATTTAAGTTTCAGATCGTCAGTAACTGGTGGATAAATTGGCAGAGTCCTTCATCACACATAACCGTATTTAGAATTGTACCAAATGCATTAAAATTTAACTAATCCTAATTTTATTAGACACACAGAATCATACAAAATACAGAGTCTCAACGTATTTTTATTTTATTTTTACTTTTTCTATTAATGGTGTTCTTATTCTTACAAAACAATCTATTTCCTGAATAGGTGCCAGAATTGATCATGCACATCACGATAGTGTTGCCAAAAATGCCTTGATAGAGACCATCTCGTTAGATAAAGCAGTTAACGTAGCAGCGGATATGACTAATGAAGAAGACACGCTTATCATTGTAACGGCCGACCACTCTCACGTGTTCAACATAGCGGGATATCCAAAGCGAGGCAATGATATTCTAGGTAAAAAAAAATTTAGTATCTATCAAGTAGTAAAAGATTGAAATTTTACTTACTTCATAATGCTGTGATGATTTTGCAGGTGTAGTCGACCCGATTGCAAAAGATTGGTATCCTCTAGATAACAAGCCTTTCACTACCCTGCTCTACGCCAATGGACCTGGTGGTATCATGCCGAACACAACAAGGCACGATCCTAGAAATGTCGACACAAGTAAGTTGTCGCAATAATTATTTTGTTATTATTTTGGTTATAAGGCCCAGGATATAAAGAATTTGGCAATTTATTTTGCAGCCGCTGACAATTACACGCAGGTTAGTGCTGTGCCATTTGCGTCGGAGACTCATGGAGGCGAGGATGTCCCGATCTACGCACGTGGGCCCTGGTCACACCTAATCCACGGCGTTCATGAGCAACATTACATTTATCACGTGATGTCATTGGCTTCCTGTGTGGGAAGACAGAAAACAAAGTGTCCGAAACCTATAAATGCTGGTCAGACTTACAACAGCAATGTCGTAGCAACATTAACTTTAGTGACAGTATTGTACTTTCTTTTATAACTCAGTATGATCTCAGGAGAAAATCTAGATCTCGGGAGAATAATAAGAAATGACATTAACGAACTGAGTTTCTGCATACTGGTACATTCAAGAGCAAGGAGTTAACCTATGGATCGGTCATAACTCTTCGTTAGAAAAGGTTACATTAGTAGCACGTGTTATTCCCCCTTTTAGAAAGATTTTTTCTGCATGATTAATTGTGAAATATGCATGATTTGTATTCATATTTATTTTATACTTGCATCAAAGTATGACAATGTCTAAAGGTACATGACAATAAAAGTGTAAAAAACATATTACATGCATCGTTTCCTAGGTAGTAATTCAATTTAATAGTATCAGTAATATTTCTTTTTACCAAAACTATTTCTAAGCTGTAGGAAATAGAGTCTTTCATTAAATACTCGTATGTACTTCAGATCGTTGCAGAAGACCCTTAAACGTCGGCTAACTTGCCGTGTGTTTCCTTGCCTGTTTTACCTTTTAAACACAAGTACTCAACTTTTGATTAAAAGCATGCCTTTATATCACTAGCCATGTTTGACATTCAATATCTAATTAAAGAATGACTCGATACGCGTGCAATTTTGTAGCCAGGTATAAAACATGTATCGAAACGAGGCATGAAAATCGTGACCGTCTTGGTCAACCGGAAATATGTTAGTTTGGTTACTTATTGCCTCGCCCTCGTAACAAGAGCGGGGGATTGAACTTACTGTCTGATAATTATGTTTATACTGGCGAAAAAACACCAAGGTTTCTAATACAGTCCGAGTTGGAGATAATAACAGTTGATCAAATAGTAAAACTTTTGAATGATTTTTTGAAGTAAACACTATAAATTCTGTCTTTTCTTTGACGTTCATCCTTAATTTAATGTCCGCTAAGCATTCCTGTAGCCGCATTGCGATGGTATTCCACGTTTCTGTAGGTTTAAAAAATAAGTATGCCTGGGTGTCATCTGCTGCAGATTTCACCAGTTGGTTTTGCAAGCATTGCATAAAGTCGTGGTCCGAGAACTGACCCTTGGGGCACTCCATAAGGAAACAAAACGTCCTTCGATTTTGTAGATCCTATAACCACCTTCTCACTGCGGCTTGTTCAGCAACACTTGATCCATGTAAGTGCTGCACCAGTTATACCGAATAACTCCAGTCACTTTATAAGAATCTGATAATCTATAATACCATAAGCTGCTGAAAGATCTAGCATCATGCAAAACAGGAATTTCTGCCCAACGTTGTGACAATATCGTGGTGTACCCTTAGAAGTGCTGTGTCTGTGGAGTGGCATGGACTATATGCCTACCTTTCATCTGGGGCCATCCACCTTCCCTCTTAACTGTAGACCTTTTGCTGGACCATGTAGGATATCATCCGAATTTCTTCAGCAACTGACCACGTGTTTTAGTTATAAGCGCTCATATATATGCTAGGAATCATGGCGACAGCTACATGTTGCATATAATTTTTTTTCATCAAGCTAGACCACACGTGACATCCTAAAATCATTTTATACATTTTTACACATGTAATATCACTTCAAATATGGAATATTTCCATTTTTCAAAGAGCGTTGATCGAGTCAATGATGCGATACTATGCCCTGCTACCTTACCTGTGTCTAATTTTAGTAAATTTTAAGATTTTGAACGAAATTCACATATCGTCAAAGAAATACCGTTTCATCTTCACTCTTAACAATTAATATCCTAAAATCAATGCTATTTGCTTCTATTATCAATGGTATTTGGTTCTATTGATAAATATTGTTGGTTCTAGGATGTTTGCATGAGTATGATCCACATTTCTATATCAACTCGAAATTCAAATCCATTACCTGTTTTTCAATCGAGAGATTAATTTGCATATAGATTGACTTACAAATTCCTGGATTTCAGTTGAAAATGCAGTTAAAATTTTATTTGGCCTTGGATTAAAAACGAAGTATATGTTACACAGATAGACATTACAAACATCAACAGAAAGAAAGAGGTCAAAACTCAAAAAGTGCGACTGTTCGGAAAAAGAAGATAAAACTGACAAATTAAACTGACATAACCTTTTGGGCAACAAACAGACAAGAAACAGACACGGGCATCACTAGTTATTACATATTCCAAAGGGCTTCCCAACCTACACGATATTTTGAGAAAACATTATATTTTTCATTTTAATGACAGACCCATAGCCTTCGGCCATGGGTGCGTTTAAAAAAGACAATGACTTGCTTAACATTATCAAGCATAAGAAATTCATGATACTTTTTTTTTTTTAAAGAAAAGTTTACGTGAGCCATGTAGAGAAAAATAAATGTGTTTCATGAAAATGTTTCAACAATATTGACCATTGTGATGAAAGTATTTATAATATTTTGAAGTCAAAATTTAAATCAATGGAAAATTTTCAAGTGTTGTTTACGCAATACTGTGCTAGAGAGTTTTAAGTTGAATGTTTTTTTACGCTGGAAAACTGACGACGCGTTGCGATTAATTGTTTTACACTGTTGATAACTATTCCAGTATAGACATTGGATAGTTATAGAATGATGATGTGTAACTCCCTCATGCGTAGCTCTGATCCTTAGCCGAATTTGGCTCCAATATTTGTTTGGTTTTTATTTGTTTTTTATTTATTTATTTATTTATTTATTTATTTTTTTGGTTCTTTCAGCTCTGCCAAGTTTGTTCATATTTCGGATTTCCAACATTTTTTATCTTAGCATCACTGAAGAGACATTATTTGTCGAAATGCGCATCAAAATTGATACCGTTTATGTTTTATATTTTAAAATGAAATTGAACACTTGTGTACCTTTTGGGATCAAGAATAAAGATAAATGAACAAGGCTATAAAATATTTCGTTAATAGTGTTTATTGTAACGAACCGAGGGAACAGGGTAATTAACCAATTGTGGGTCGCTGTTTATTTTCTGGTAGAGGTTGAAATGGTTACGCTGACCACAGTATAATGAACAACGATCATTCGTTGGTCCACTTTTAATTAATGCCTTCATTTGATTGTTAAATGAATAATACTTTGTATAGAGTGTACAGCATTTAATGAGACGATTATTTGGTCCAATAGTATACAAAGATAAAATGATAATCTATTATTTGGTTGATACAACGTTATTTGGTGAAGGATATAATGACGAACCAATCCAGGACGTTACTACTAGCTGGGTTGTAATTGACTTGTGAACGTTGGTATTTTACGAATAAACATATTTTCATACGTAAATAGATTTGGTAATGTTAGTACATAAAACTGTTTTTAACCCGATGAGTCACTGAGACCTTGATCTATTTTCTCAAACAGCTGTCTTTTCTTTACCAATGTTGTTTTGATGACGTAGAAACGTCAAATACTGATAACGTCATACACGTTATCTAAGTTAGCGCATTTAACTCCAATAACGTTGTGCCAATGTAAACATACGACAGTTACGAAACATAACATGTTCTCTTTATACAGTAATATGCGAATCAAATTAATCAAGTTCAATAATATCAATTATTATTCATTTCTTTTGTTACTAGTTTGTTACAAATACTCAAGTAGTTTTAAACATCGGGTTCAGAGTTTTCATATATATATATATATATATATATATATATATATATATATATATATAATGGAACGCCAAATTTACATAAACTAAAATAATTGAAGGTAACTTTAATTGAAGATATCATCAATTCAGTGATTGCTCTCAATTGAACTAATGCGGACATCAAATCAATTATTGCTCTCATCAGTAAATTAATGCGCGGTTCAATTTAATTATTGCTCTCATTAATCGAATTAATGCGCGCATCAATTGAATTGATGCTCGCATTAACGCAATAAATGAGAGCAATAATTGATTTAATGCGTACTACAGTTCAATTCAATTGATGAGAGCGTCAATGTGGTGGAAATATTGCTCGCAAAAATTAATTTAGGGCTCGGTATAAATAATTTGATGATCTCTTTAATTGAACTGAAGGCATTTTTAATTAATTTACAATGCTTTTGTATGAGGAATTAATGCGCACATCAATTCTTTTAAAGAGAGCATCAACTCAATTAAAGAGATCCTTAATTCAATTGTGGATATCTTGATTTGAAGATATCTCTAATTATATAGTTTCTCTCTCTGAAAAAAAATTATTGCGCGCATCAAATGAATTAATGATATCATTAATTCAATTGAAGGGAGCAATAATTCAGTTATTGTGTGCATTAATTGAATTGATACTCGCATTAATTGAACTATTGCTCTCTTCAATTGAATTGTTGCGCCCATCAATTCAATTGTTGATATCATTAATTCATTTGAAAACAGCAACAATTCAATTATAGTGTGCATCAATTCGGCAGAATAATCAATGCTATCATGAATTCAATCTTTACTGAATTAAAGCATCAAATGACTTGCTGGTATCTTCAAATAATCAAAAATGTCTTCAATTATTTGAGTAGATGTTAATTTGGTGATCCATGCAGATTATTCCTTCATATACGCAGATAGTCTGAACATCACAGCATTCTACATAGCTGTATGGATTTAATAAGATTATTTCAAAGTCGTTACTACTAACAAGTAAGTCAAATATTGCATAGATATAAAGTATAAATTATTTTATAAGCGAAGTTCATGAAACATAACACTGCCCCTCTCTTAAGATGATACATCCTAATATTTGGGTTGTTTAGTTAATCAACCAACTGCAACCGAACAGAGCACTGAGTGTGGATATCCACGCCTTCGTAATGATGAATATCCTCCTCAGTTTGAGGGGTCACATTCTTCGTTGTCAAAGAGAATATGTATCAAATGGATAGTAATTTGCAGGTGGTTTCATCGGGAAGGGCTGTGTTTCGACTTTTCGAAAATGATCCAGTCCCGAAGGGAAGAATTTTACATCTGTACTGTGATAGCTTTCTCCCTCATATTATAAAGGACTGGTGCACTGTACTCCATACGCTAACTGCAAATAATTCCTCATTGGTCTGATCAAAATCGTAGGAAAGTATCATCTTCACTTGACGTTTTACTTCAAGTTGGAATAACAGTGGTTCCGATTCTGCTGGGAGGGTCACAGTTGCTGACTGGGGAGATCTATTGTTGGGAAATGGTGATCCGGTGCTTAAAACTGAGCCAGATGGCGATAAGGACGTTCATCTTGAACTGGTGTTGATTCTCTGGATTCCTGTGTGATTTTCTTGTGGTTTTTGGATTTTCACTAGGTCCTCCATGGAATGTGTCATATTTGCATCTGACAGCCACCAACTTACTCTTTCTGGATTTATATATCACTATTACACATCCTAAAGAGGCATTCTTAAATGGAACTGGTTGTGTGTCATGTTTGTGTCTGAGTGTCGACTCAGCTTGCGTCAGGTAGGGTACATGCGAAAGCAAGTTGAACACCTGAACATCTGAACTGAAATAAAATAAAGTTATTGTCACTGTCTATTCACCGTTATAACATTCCTAAGAAAGGGTCACTGGATTGGTTCATCTTGTATTCGCATCTAGTCTCTGAATGTTATTTATTTCTTAGTTATTTTTATTTACATAGTGACTGAAAATGATTTAAGATGTGCGCGCTAATAGGATATATTTTCATCTGTTTCAGCTTCATTTAGTCATGATGCGGGTATTTTGGTTTCTAAACTTTCGACCATCTAACTTTGTATAAGTCGGACAGAGTACGTAACACTACATAAAGTTCATCCCATGGGACTTGAAGCTTTGGACATCTACCTTCCTTTAGTTGTTGATTTTGATACAATCGAGACATATTGTCCTGGAATGTATTGATTTTGGTTAGTCCTGGTGTTATTTTCTCTTTCGCTGGTTCTCTTTTACTATTGTCATTTTCCTCCTAGCCTTTTTTTTATGAACAACACCTAATTTGGTTTCATCTCTACAAAGCCATCTTATCAACTACAAAGTTTCTTTGGGATTCGACCATTCACGAGGTCAATAGACAGTTTTAGTTATCATCGGAGATTTAACTTTGCTGGGTTGTATCATGTAGCATCATGCACTGAGGATCTGTAAAACAAGCATCACAAATGGTAAACCTTCGTCCCAGTTTTTGGGTTTGGATGGACATACTTGCTTGTCATGTCCTCTAGATTTCGGTTAAATCTTTTTACTAAATCATAATCTTTGCATTGAGCGGGGTTGTTCTAGTTTTATCTATTTTTAACAGCTTGCACAATCTTGAAACAATATTGACTCAAACAGTTTGCCCTGGTCAGTATGAATCTGGAGTGAATTTCATACCTTTACAAAACATTTACAAAGGTTATCACCTCTTGATTTTTACTGGAAAAGCTTCTTTCCATCGTGTGAAACCCCGTGGGGATCCGGATTAGAATAGGCCTCGGTTCCCCTTGCTTGTCGTAAAAGGTGACTGAAATGGGGCGGTCCTTTGGATGAGACAGGAAATATCGAGGGCTCGTGTCACAGCAGGGGTGGCACGATAACGATCCCTCCTACTCAAAGGCTGTTAGCGCCGAGCATAGGCCTAAGGTCTACATCCTTTCACAGGCAAAGGTGACGTTTCCATATGAGTGAAAGATTCTCGAGGGGGACAATATACAACCAACTAACCATCGCGTTAAATAATCCGAAAAAATACCAACATACTTGTTAACCTTTTGGATCCGTGATAGAGGACTAACGATGCCTATGGCCACTCCTTCCAGAGGTTCGCCCACTAAATACTACTCCCGTTTTCCTCTGGCTACCCTTTGTGGATTCCTCTTTGCTTCACATTTAGCACAGCCTCTAATAAGTTTCACAATCATCTTTATAAGATGCTCAGTCGAATCTCTTTTATTTTCTCGTTGGTTTTGGAGATTCCTAAATGTCCACCTGTAGGGTTGTCATGTGCCAACGTCAATATTTCTTTAATACATGCTTTTGGTTCTACTGTTTGATAATAGATTTATTCATTTTCTTCCCACGTCCTGAAAAGTACACCATTCCTTAACATCACCCATTGTAACCAATACGTTTCAAGCTCTGTTGTTTTCTTTGCTATCATTTGCCAAGTCGATCTATTATCATCTGACTTCCTTTTTATTATTTGGGCTTATGTTGGATCTGCATTCTGCTCCCTATGTAGCTCCTCTTGTTCCTTTTTCAGGTACCAATTTTGAGTGTTGGCTTGCTCTTCTTTTAACTTTTGTACATCATTACTGTCATCGTTTTTGGTCTGGTAATTTGTTTCTTTCCCATCACAATGGTTACTAGTTGAACATGGATGACGACCTAGTCCACCATTATTACCCTGTTGTTTTTACGGTCAGTGTGTCAATTTCAAATCATGTCTGTAGAACTCGAACCAACGGCCTCCAGATGTTTTAAAAAAGCCATGTTAAGGTCTCACTATAAGGCGCTTTCCCTAGAGGTAGTGGTGAAAATGCTTTATTGAGCTCATAACTTATAAATACTGGTCAGACTTAAAACTGCAATGTCGTAACACCATTAACTTTAGTGGCAGTATTGTATCATCTTTTATAATTCAGTATGATCTCGGGAGAAAATGAGCATCCATGTTAAGATGTCGGGAGAGTGTCCTATTCGTGTTTAGGAGATCTCGGGAGAATTTAGACATTCATATTATGATCTTACGAACATTTTCACATTTACGTTATTATGATATATTGGAAGTATTCGGGCATTCCTGTGAACTTGATCCAGCGAGAATTTGGAAATTCGTGTCAGTTAGATCTTCGGAGTATCTGGACAGTCGTGTTAATTAAATCTCGGGAGTATTTTGACATTTATATTGCTAGATCCCGAGGGAATTCGGACATTCGTGTTAACTAGATTCCAGGGGAATTCGTACATTCGTGTTAAATAGATTCCTGGAGAATTTGGACATTCGTGTTAACTAGATTCCAGAGAATTTGAACATTCGTGTTAATTAAATTCCTAAAGAAATTGGACATTCGTATTAAATAGATTCCAGGGGAATTTGGACATTCGTGTTAACTAGATTCCTGGAGAATTTGGACATTCGTGTTAACTATATTCCTGGAGAATTTGGACATTCGTGTTAACTAGATTCCAGGAGAATTTGGACATTCGTGTTAACTAGATTCCAGGAGAAATTGGACGTTCGTGTTAACTAGATTTCAGGGGAATTTGGACATTCGTGTTAATTAAATTCCTGAAGAAATTGGACATTCGTATTAAATAGATTCCAGGGGAATTTGGACATTCGTGTTAACTAGATTCCAGAAGAATTTGGCACTCATGGTGACTAGATCTCGGAAGTATTTTGAGATTCATGTTATAATATTGAGGAATTTGAACATGCGTGTTGAAGATCTCAGAATTGGGATAATCATGTTTTCATAGAAATTTTAAAAATATTTTGTAATATTTAAACTGACCCTATATATTCTGTGAAATGACGTCAACAAACTTGTTTTTTGCATATAAATTTAAAAGAGTTAGATATTAACCGGCGGACCTATCGTCGCCTTTACCTAAAAAAGAGTCACTATATGCGCGTGTTATCTCCCCTTTTTAAATATATTGTAAAGTATGAAATGTGTATGATCTGTATTCATATTTATTTCTTACTTGCGTCAGAATTATGACAACGTTTAAAGATAGATGACAATAAATATTTCAAAACTGCGAATATCTTGCTTGTGTAAAAAAAAAAAAAAACAACAAAAAAAACCATGCATCTGTTTCCTTACAAGTAATTTTTTTAAATAATCGTTTTGCCAAGTATTAGAACTACTTTTCTTGACAAAAGCCTATTTCTAATTTGCTGTAGAAAACATATTCTTTCAACAGATGTGTCTTTCAGGTCGTTGAATTAATAATATTTTAGATAAGAATTAAGAATATTTACGCTTAATGAATAGGAAGTTACGTCAGCCGCTGGGATTGACTTCGTTTACATACGGTCCGAAGTTTGGTGATGTAGACGATACTGGGCGTGCCTAATTTAGTTCTAATTAATGCAAAACGTCTTAGTTAGAATTCGTAACTTAGAATGAATTAACGTAGTGGAGACTATCGAAATGGACTTCACACTGTATCTGTGCCTAATTTTAGTCAATTTAAAGATTTCGGACGGAACACATCGTCAAGGTAATGTCATTTCTTCTTCATTTTTAACAACATCCGACATGGAACATCGATCTTTTGAGTTTTGTAGATATAATTGTTGGCATCAGTATGATCCAACATTATGTATACAAAATATTAATTGGAGATTCAGATAGACTTTTTTTCATTCGAGAGATTAATTAGCAAATATATTTTCTTACAAATTGTTAAATTCCAGTTCAAAATACAGTTTAGATTTTAACATGAATGAATTATAAACCGTAGATTATAACCTTTAAGCTTATTTTGCAAACATTGTTTTACAGTTGGTTGTGAGGGCTTGGTAGAGGAGAAATAATTATGACAAGTAGCGGTCCCACTTAATAATGGCTTTTTCATGCCTAACAGCGTTTTGTTATCCTGACAATAAAACATGGCCGTATTGTGATTCTGTCATGTACAGCGTTGCTAATGTTTCCTTTGCACATCTCGAGAGGATTAGAACGGAACAGGACTTGGTCAACTTGTTGGTGAAAAATTCAAACTCTTTTGAGCATACAATTAATTTCCCTATACAAAAGTTATTAAGATATTGCAAGATGTTAAACAGTTAATTTTCATTATTCACCTGCATGCACTTTTCATACATGGTTAAAATTAGACACATGATTGCTAAATCTTACTTGTTAAAGAATGACATCTAATCCTCTGAGAGTAACCATTAAAATGCACATAGAATATGAATATAAACATTAAATTGCGATTCTGATGAATGACACTGAAGGGTTTTTTTTGTAAAAATTCGAATTCAGTTACGTATATAATAAAGGAAACACTGTGCTAAGAATAGAAAACGTTCGTTGTAGGGAGAGAGAACGTGACTTGCTTCTTCATTAGTTGCATATATATTAACCAATTGGCAAATTAAACAAACATATGCTGTATGTATATCGAAATACTAAAACTGAAGAAAATTACAAGATGATTTCCGACAAAAAATCCTTATTGTTATTGAAGACACATCGACTTTATTTTAATTTATCATTATTATTTATTATTATTATTAATTATTTTGTTATTTTTATTTATTTATTTATTTATTTTGTAATCGTTCTTTGAAGAAAAAAAATTGAAATATATGTACTAGTAAGATCTGCAATTTTAGTTCTCTTCGACGAAGTCGGGGATAGTTTCATATACCCCAGTTCAATATCTATGTTGTAGGCCCTACTTGGACAACACTTGCACGGAAGCTACTTCTAGGAATATGGTCAACTATTCTAGATCTAGGCATTGACCTGGTAACTACCTGTGAAGCAAGTTAAATCTTTTAAATTTGGTCACTTTCCAAGTAACATAAGACAAAATCTGTGTAATATATGCCAATCCCAGCCAACGGTTTTTGTTGTCATTGTGGACGTTGAACTCGTGGATCTTGACCTTATTCTGCAGACGTCTTGGTCTTCCTACCTGTTCTGTCACTTGGTCTTTAGACAATCACCCTGTCAAGTCTCCTCCTTACTAAATAGTGTCACTGGACTAGGTCATTTGGTCTATCAGGGTCATCTATCTACTTGCTATTTTTCAGCTGACTTTGACATCGAGCTACAGGCTTGTTGAGAGCTACGATGACAAATTTAACCCACTGGAGCGACTCATTACTTTGGTTTATCCAGCCTTATAATGACCTTGTACGAGTAATAGTTTCTACAGCTATTCCACCCAACACAGCGAAAAGCTCTACTAACACTTCAGAAAAATTCATATTAAGAAATATTATTACAAATAACCCTCTACTTACAAACTAGTTCAGTTGTTATCAACAGAAAATATCACGGGGATATGTAAATTAGGAAAATATCTTTATAAAATTTATGTTTAATGTTTCTATGTAAAAACGTTAACTTCATGAATTGTATGGTTCTCGGTAATAAACAATGCAATATAATACACTGGACAACCTAAATATTTATTTAAATATTGCATTACTAACATATATCCTTCTAACCATTGTTTATGACGCTCAAATGCAAACTACTTCTGTATATATGTAAAGCTTTGGGTCAGTCAAAAAGTATTAATTTTTGTGTTTAAACAAAGATTCTCAGCGTTAGAAATGTGGCATTTTCGCAAATTATGCAAAAAAAAAAAAAAAATCGAGAAAGCTCTGGGGTTATCATTTTATGATTTTTGAGCAAAATAAGCTGTAGTGTAGATATAGTGGAGACCCATAAATACATCTGCCGCTCGTTATGTCTGATAGGCGTCTATAAATAGCCCCACGCGCATGAGGGGAATCCTAACACAATGTCTTTAACTCGAACACAACTGTTCTAAATATAGATTTGAAAGAACATAAAACAACGAATTTCTAAGAGATATTTGATATAACTTATGGCACGGTACTGTAGTAACAAAATACACAGCTTTACACAGATAACCGCTGGTGATATTACCTCTGACAAACTGGACAAGTGACTGCCACTTGATTTATCTACTGAATATACATTAGGAATGACCGAGTAATAGTTGTTTGTGAACATCAATTTAAAACTAAATAATTCTTGTTAAAACAGGGGAAATAATGTATGACATGTCGTACAGCCTCATAAACACGTACACACGATGATTTAACAGTGTTTTTACAAGGTGAACAAAATTTGGCGAAATTCGGACTATACAACTTAATTTTCATTTCTGGAAATGCAGACTTGTATGGCGGCTGATTTGTGCCATTTTACAATTTATCGTCTTGTCGTGATTTCATGGCGAAAAGACGACAAAGCGACTTTTCGCCCCGAAATAACGAGTAAAAAGTTGAAAAGACAACAAAATACATGCGAAAAAACACAAAGAAAACTCGCTAATTAGCGACTGATTTTGTTGTATTTTCGCTTGGCGTTTTGGCGTCTTTTCGTTATTTTTAGGCGAAATGACGACAAAGCGATAATTGGCTACTTTTTGCCTCGAAATAACGAAAAGACGAGAAATTATAAAATGCCACAGATTAACCACCATAGGTATACGTTATTTGCTGGCAGGATATATAACCCGGTTTAATGTGTTTCAATTTGTGCGCCTCCTCTATGCGCTTCTGTAAATCTCAAACCCAGTGATATTGCAGTACAAATGAAATGCATACACAAGATCAAGAGATGTGCTTCAGCTTTTAAGTGTATACAGTATATTTCCTACTAAAGTGACGATCTACTTTGAAATCATTAATGACAAATACCTCCATTTCTTTCAAATTTACAGGTAAACCGGACTGGTTTGGAAATGCCCAGCGTGAACTCCATGAAGCCCTTACTCGAAATTACAACAACAATAAAGCGAAAAACGTCATTCTGTTCATCGGGGATGGAATGGGGATGTCAACCATAACGGCGGCCAGGATTCTCAGGGGACAGTTAAACGGAAGTCCCGGAGAAGAAAATTTGTTGGAATTTGAAAAGTTTCCTCATGTTGGTTTGACAAAGGTATTCGAAGTACACACAATACAATAATTGGTGTTTTTTTTTCTTCTGGATATTGCAAATGGAGATATATTATTTTGTATCACAGTAAAAAGTTCCTGTTTTCTTGATTCGAGCGAATATCATTGGTACAGAGATGGAATTACCTTAATTTACTTTACACAAGGTGTATTCCAGCGACAGACAAACGCCAGATTCAGCAGCAACTGCAACTGCGCTTCTATGTGGAGTCAAAACAAACTCACATTTGATTGGGTTAGACGATTCGGCAATAGTGGGAAATTGCACCAGTCAATTTGGCGCGGAAATAAACTGCATGAATGACTGGTTTGAAGAGCAAGGTACATGTGCACAAAACTACAACAAATTGTATATCCCTGCAACGTTTCCCTATAGAATACTGGTCGAAAAAGAGGTGTTTGTGAAATACAATGTCCCCAATAAAGGCCAGATCATATGGGAAATTTGTCTTCGTGTATGACTTTGACCTTGGCATGGATCAAGGTTTTGACTTTGGCCTTTCAGTTCACCAGATATGAACTTAAAAAATATCAAACGTAAAGCAAAAGCAATACTACTCCGGCAGATGTTTGATCTCGGATGCACTAAAATCACTTACTTTTTCCTGTAATTTAGGTAGATCCATGGGAATTGTCACCAACACAAAGATAACGCATGCTACCCCGGCCGCTGGCTATGCGCACTCAGCTAGTCGTGTTTGGGAGGGCGATGTACATATGCAAGGGATCACTGGTGACTGCAAAGACATTGCTCACCAACTGATCTACAATAACTCGAATATCCAGGTAACTTTTAAGTATATCACATTCCAGAAATTGCATTTTATCAGTGACAATGATTGGATTACCCGGTAATTTATTTGTTATTACTGTTAAGGTTTTGTTTGGTGGAGGAAGACAATATTTTATCAGCAACAGACAACAGGATCCGCAGTATGGTGACCACTATATATCATTTCAACGCCAAGACAATCTAGATTTAATTGAGGTATGAAACACAAATACTAGAGATCTGATAGATGGCAATAAACCAGTATATGGAAGGACTGTGCGTTTTGTTCAAATAATAATTTTTTGTTTGTTTGTTACACGGGAAACTAGGATCGCAAACATTGCTGAATATTCTGCGATGTTTACGACCCTCGTATCCGGCATCATCATATTAGCTGCAATGTTTTTCTTTCTTTTAAACCGACAAAACGTACGGAAGTATGAGAAAGATTGTCTGGAATTTAAAAACTTTTGTAGTGTTTTCAAAACTATTGATTTACTTATTTACGGGGTTGTGAAGTATACCGCAGTGACGGCGACATTTTTCCAGAAGCATTACGGTAATACTCTTCATTTTTCAGTTGATGAAGAGAAATCACATGACTGAAATGTGTAATCAATGGAGTGAGCTCGTCGCTTCGCGGCGCGAGCGTTGCTCGCTATTATATTATATAATGGAGAGCGAAGGTCGCGTCCCGATCTTACATATGAGTCACGTGATTTGTTCTTCATCAGCTGAAAAATTATGAAGATTACCCATAGTGCTTCTGGAAAAATGTCGCCGTCACTGCGGAATACTTCACTGACAACCCAGTAGATAAAATAAAATGTTTGGAAAGTTTTCCCTCGTGGTTCTTTTCCTGATCTTTAACCTATGTTCCACGGAACGTGTTTTCCCCTCAAATGTAGGGAACGTCTTATCCTGATTCTATCGATTTGATTGATTGATTGTTGTTTTCCGCCACACTCAACAATTTTTCAGTTATCTGGTGACATCCAGTTTTTATTGGTGGAGGAGAGAACCCTGATACAATGTACCCGAGAAGAGACCACCGACCTTCCGAAAGTAAACTGGCAAACTTTCTCACAAATACCGGGACGAGCGAGATTCGAACCCGCGCCGACTAGAGGTGAGAGGCCTTGTGATTTTGAGCCACGGAGGCCCCCATCGATTTGAACCTAAGAACCCGGATCCTCACGGGGTTCTCAACAGACACGTCGTAAAACATAATATTACTATAAATACTTTTAAGTAAGTAAAATCAAATATTATTGACCTGTAAGTTATGTAGACGTAACAGCTGAAAATTCACCTGACTTTGACTTGTTTCCATATTTGGTATTGAATTCCATATTTGAACGATGGTAACGGAAAATGGTCCAAGAAGGACAAACTCTAAACTCTTAATTAAAATAAACTATCGAATAATATAGGTAAATATTATTTATCATACTAAAGTCAAATAAAGGGTAAAAAATAGACCAGAAAACGGATTTTCAAATAATTTCAACATTGCCGCGAAATATCTAAGTCACAAAGTTCGTGGAATGTGTATATTCACACGCAGACAGACTCGTAGTTGCAAATTACAAGCAATGAAATTCAAAAGAAATTAAGCAGAATACACACATTGAATATGTAAAAATCGATTATTTTATTTTTCAAACGTGGAGAGGCAAAGACTATATAAGGAATTCTAATAAACAACCCTTACACCACCTTCTCCGATTACAAGATCAACTTTTTGACAGGTCTTTCGATGTTTATTTTTCAGGTCTGGGGAAGAGACAAGAAGTGGCGAAGATACACCCCAAAGTATGCGTGGAACAAGCAACAGTTTGATGCAATTGATCCTGATCAAACAGACTTTGCGCTGGGTAGATATTGCTATTTTTGAATACCGAAACTTGACATAAAAATAGCTGAACTACGTATGCAAGGAACAACATTAAGCCTACATATGTATCCTACACATAGCTTCTCTTATCAAGATTTGTTGCTAACTCCACCTTACGTTTTTAAGTTTGATAAATAAAGTACATGTTCTGGTTATAGAAGAACCAAATTAATGACTTCCTTTACAATCGACACTTTGTTGGTGTGTTGTTAAGCGAATTCTTGAGCTATGCAAGTGATTTCTATTTATTATCCTTTGTTTTATATTTTTATAAATTAAGACTTGTACAGAGTAGTTTATTGGGGGGGGGGGGGGGGGGGGGGTTGCGTTCAATTATAAGGATTATAAAACGTAAACTGCCCCAAGTTAGATTATATTGTAAAATTAAATTAAATTATTTTGTTAAACACGACTCTGACTCTACATTGACTGACTCCACATTGACAATATCTTTGCAGTCTTTGGTGATCGCGTCTTCCAACAGTCTGTTGAAATTCCCATGGGTACGAATTGAATTCAAATGGGCACGAATTATGACCCTTTGCTGGCTGACCTGTTTTTATATTTTTATGAAGCAGAGTTTATTCAAAATCTTCTACATGAGAAGAAAAAAATATCTTGCTGCGGCCTTCAATTCGACATTTAGATATATTAACGACGTTTTATCTGTTTAACAATTATCATTTTCATTCATATTTGAATTGATATATCCCAGTGAACTTGAAATAAATGACACCACAGAGTCTTCCACATCTGCTCCGTACTTATTTATATTTTATTGAAAATAGATGCTGGCAGCAAATTAACAACTCAACTTTATAACAAACGGGATGGTTTCAATTTCTCCATTTTCAACTTCCCTTATCTATGTAGAGATATATCATTCTCACCTGCATGTGGTATTTATATCTCTCAACTGAATCGATACGAATGAGCTTGTTCTGTATATGATCAGTTTTTATATCGAGGCAGGCTACTGACAAACAAGTTGATGTTACAGGGGTTTGTACAGTCCCGTCTAAAGTCAGCATTTCGCAAATTCCGTGGTCGTTATAATGATCTAGTTTGCCCCTACAACCTTCCATTAAGTTAAATGCTGTCTGACATATTTCATACCAATTGTTAGGTCGTTTTTGGCTCACTGATTCTGACTGGGATTACTCTGTTTATCTGATCAAGATATAGGACTCATCATCACGGTGGAGGGGGGGGGGGGACCAATAGGATATGCTTACTTTTCCCAGACACCTGATGCCACCTCTGGTATGGCTAGGGGTCCGTGTTAGCAAATCTATCTGTTTTGTATTTTCTATAGGAATTGCGAGATTGAGTGCTGTTCGTTGCCTTGACTTTTTTGTAAAATTTCACTCAAAATTAGCTTCATTCTTTAAATCAAATTTTGTTCGGTGTATCCCGAAATTTTTTAAGTGACTAGCCAGAAAGATAAATTTCAATGTTTTCAGACATTCTTAAAATGTACTCCAAAAGTTCACGCACCAATCACAAAAATGCACTTTAAACTTTCAGGTCTGTTTAACTCCCAACATATGAAATATGAACTGGATAGAGATAAAAGTCCAAATGGAGAACCCTCGCTGGCGGAAATGACAGATAAAGCCATTAGAATACTCCAACATAACGACAGGGGTTTCTTTCTCATGGTGGAAGGTAAACAACTTGCTATGTTTTTTTTGTTGTTTTTTGGGGGTTTTTTTGTTTTTGTTTTTTGTTTGTTTGTTTTTTTGTGTGCACTTCTTCATGCATTATAGTCATACATCATCTTTAGACAAGTCGGATTCTCAATTCAAAGCAGAACCCATTGCTTAATCTTTAAGAAAAAGATAGTTATCATAATATCTACATATGGTAATGACCGTGAACTGAAAACGGACGTAAATAATAACACGCAAATCATGTAATGCATCAATATAATAATGAGCAGCTGCATTAATTTTAGGCCAGAAGCAGAATACCCCCGTCAAAAATCTGACCTAACATTCGGCCATGGAGTCATTGTCACAGCCAATCTGCCATCGGAGTGGCCATCTTGAAGTTATACGATTGTTTCTGAAAGTATCTGCGCTTCTCGAGGGCCATTTCAGAAATGCATGATTAAAGATAGGTTCTCGTCATGATTCAGGAAGATTAGTTGAGATTCAGGAAGATTAGTTGATATGCACCATATGCGCATGCATTTTATCAAGCCACATTTATAGTTGTAATATCTAACACTTAAATTAGGTCTGGGAAAGTAATATTATAGAGAACTCTATTTCCAATATCACTTTATTCCCTGATTTGATAATTTTCCTTTCCAGGATAACAAAATTTTAACAAGAAACTTTTTTTTAAAAAAGCTAAACGAAAAAGTCATAACCAGTCTGACAGATGTAACAGAGTATAATAAATTTACATAAAATTTTTATCTTGCAACACCTCGTGGGGCAATTTAAATATCATACATATTCCCCTAACTAATCTTTTCTTAAGACGATAATTGAAAAAGTTATTTTCTCTTTCTTATATGCTCCAATATCCCTACTTTGTTTTATACCCTGTCACACCAGTGTTATGATATAAAGACTCCCAAAAGTGAATTTAGTAGTAGTATGACAGAAATAACTATCAAAGTGCAAATACCTCACATTATAAGAGGAAATTCGGTCTACTTATCGGTGTTTATTAGTTAGTTTTGCAAACAGACAAGAAAATATTCATAAATAGTTATTATTCTACGGTATATTAAGAACACGCAGTATATACTTATAAGTTATAGATTTTGTATGGGAAAATATGATGGCCGGGTTTTTGGCGCGTAGAGGGACCGAGCTTGCGAGGTCTGACCGAACAAAAAATGTCATCATATTTTCCCATACAAAGTCTATAATCTTTTTATTACATACTTTCAATTTCATTTAAAAAATCTCGTGCGCACAACACAGTATCTTGTGTGCACGATTTGTTACCTCATACGCACGACTGACATAATAACTCGTGCCCACATAATATCTGCATAAGACTAATCCGAAACTGCACGTTGGTCAACGTCAAATCATAAAAACAGGAGTGAGAATTTAAAAAATCTGATTATTAGAACAACATGAAGCTCGAGTAACTAAGCATTGATTAATTTTCAGCGAATTGAAATTTATACATTAAATAAACTGGTTATGTTTAACTGTACAATACCTTTGCAAATATTTCAGGTAACTGCAGAACTGTAGCTCTCTGATAATATATTGGGGCAGATATCTGATCTGTCCAAATATTTTATCTGAGAGCTATAGTTCTGCAGCTATATTTCAGGTAAATCTAATAATCAAAGTATATTTTGACCGAGTTCTTTATTTTGAAATAAATCCAATTGATTTGTTGAATTTCATACTAGACCTTGAAATTTACGACAATTAAGTAAAAATAAAAATGAGTGTCCAATCAAGCTTCAATATTTTTCTGTTTGAGTGTTTGTTGTTTTTGGGGTTTTTTTTAAGTTTTTCCATCGATCTAAAACGATGCAAGTAAAAATGATTGCATCATCATGGTTAGGTTTGAAGCCTCACCCCTTTGCTTTAGACAACGATAGCTAAAACAAAATAGCAAAGATTTTAAAGCCAAATTTTGTTGTGTTTTAGGAGGGAGGATCGATCACGGACATCATAACAACTCGGCAAAAAGAGCTCTACATGAAACCCTCGCCTTCGAGGATGCGGTTAAAACAGCGTTAAAACTGACCAACTCCAGCGATACTCTGATAGTTGTAACAGCCGATCATTCTCACGTTTTCACTATGGGAGGACATTCATATCGTGGAAATAATATACTTGGTAAGAAATTATACGTGTTTGACGAGGATGTTTTACATTTTTAATGATAATCGCCACAGATGCCTTTGGATATGACTATATATGGTACGTTCCTTCTTTTGAACACACAAAAAAGGATCAATTCAGGGTAACAAAAGAAAAAAAAAAATCTTCGGACTGACTTCGTTTTACCTTTACAAAAATTCCATCCACGTCCATGTATGCTAAAAAAGGTTATAATAATGAACAGTACTCAATCTCGTAATTCCTATGGAAAATACAAATCAGAGAGATGGGCAAACACGGACTCCTGGATATACCAGAGGTGGGATCAGGTGCCTTGAAGTAAGCATCCCCTGTCGACCGGTCACACCCGTAGTGAATCTTACATCTTGATCAGGTAAACGGAGTAATCCGCAGTCAGAAATACCCAATGTAACTTACTGAGCTTTAAGAACTGAAGGTATAATTTTGAACATGTTGTCAAAGTACAGGTTCCGTAATTCTTTTATAGGATTTTTGTGAATTTCAACCCTATGGTAGATGTGTCCCTTAAAAAAAATCCTATTTCAAATTGTTCTCAAGATTGCAACTTATCAAAGCAATACATTTTCATCATAGGGACAGGCCTGCTTGAAGGACTTCCAAGTGCAAAATCTGTGCTAAAATAGAAAAACACTGTTTAGGTCAAGTTTGAAGGTTAATTTCAGCATCTCAAATAATAAAATTTAGGATCAAATACTCAATTTTGAAAAAAAAACAAAAACAAAAACCCCAAAACAAATAAAATTCGCTATAACAATATGACTTCTGAAAATTGTTCTACCTTATAGGTCTTTTCTTTTGTCACCCTAAATTCAGCCTTTAAATATGGAATAAATATAACCATTTTCAATTAATTCTTCGTTTTAATATGAATATTTACAGCATTACTTAATTTTTGAGAACAAAAGAGGGAGGGGGGATATAAACATGTCCACTGGCACCCGTGATAATTACAAAACAATGCGAATTGATAACTATCACATGAGTTTGCTCCCGTTTTATAAAATTATGTTTGATTAAATTTTTTTTTTTAATTAACAACATCTATCTATAAAGACTCTTGTTGATCAAACAAAACAAAAAAATTTAAAATAATAATAAAGAAATAACTTGACACAAGCCGGGAGCAAGTCCCTGTGGTAATATGTACGGAGTTAAGTAGATATAATCTAAAATACCGGTACTATAACCACCGTATGATATGAGAATGATTCGTACATGTGGTCATAGAAATTTTCTTCTTTTTTTTTTAACCAAGGTGTTGTAAATCCTATACCTCCCGAGGAACTGCCCGTAGACGGCAACGCCTGGACAACGCTAAGCTACGGCAACGGGCCAGGATATGACTGGGGTTTCAGGAAAGACCCCAATACCGTCGACACAAGTACGCTATAGTTGTATTGTTACTTTAAGATTTCATCCTCAAACATGATAACGCATTTTCTCACATTAGAACCACTTTGTCTGAAGTCTATTAGCAGACATCAGTGTTCTTTGGAGCAAGCTTCTCATCCCATTTTTCGGTTGTTTACAATTTCGAATAGCAATGGGGGTTGGGGTTATATCACTAATATTAAAACAAAAGTTAATTATCGCAAAATTCAAATGAAAGCAAAATCCATTACACAAGAACTCCTCCCTTTCTCACACTTTTACAAAATGACACTTAACACGCATCTCTACAGCACATGTATAAGTGAATGTATTGGGGGGGGGTTCCACCTCTCTCCCTTTTCCTCTTCTCACCCCTTCCCCTCTTTCCAGTCCGTTTCTACATGCATATTTATTCACAATGATACATTTTTATGACTCTTGCACCGTACCCTTTTCCAGCACACAATAACTACAGACAAGTGAGTGCTGTCCCCTTGCTTTACGAGACTCACGGCGGAGAGGACGTCCCCGTCTACGCTACCGGACCAATGGCGCACCTGTTCGACGGCGTGCACGAGCAAAATTACATCGCTCACGCCATGGCATATGCTTCCTGTGTAGGCATTAACAAACAGCACTGTTTACAGCAGTCTCAAATCAAACCGTTATTTACCCCCATGACATAACTGTAGTATAGTGTGCAGTGTTCACTGTAATGATTATTTCACAATCCAGTATCCTGGTATTGAAAAGGTATGTACAAAATATAACTGCCTATCCAGAAAGGAACTGGATAAGTTATGCATCTTTTATTTTGTGCCTAATCATCCAACGAAGTGTACAGTTTCTCAAATATTTGATATAAATTAAAGGCTATTGTTTCAAATATGATTTAAGCTTGGATTCAGCAAAGCACCATAAAGGGATTTTCGGCAGCAAACTACGAATTCTCAAGCTATTATATATACTTTACATTCAAAATTGATCAATTCATAGTCCATGGAATAGGTGATGGGGCCACAGTGAAGAAAATGCATGGAAAATATCAAAACCTTGGAAATCTGTGTAAAATTGCAATTTTCCATATACCAGTACTCTGGATTCACTTTCATTTAAATTGCCATTTCCATTCGTGATTGGGGCCACAATTTTCTTTAAAGATAATATGACTGAAGATCAGCATTTTATGTACTCAGTATATGTATTAGAAAAATTACTGTCCTCAGGCCATACTGAATGAAAAATCAATCTGATTAAAATCAGACCTTTCGATCCGCTAACATAGATCGCTACACTACGGAAGCAATCTACGTGAGTGGATCTTAAGATCTGATTTTAATTAGATTGAATGAAAAATATCAAATACATAAACTTGGGCATGACCGATGTAGTGTTTGTACCATGTTCCTTTAAAACTTGTTTGTTATGGAAATATGAAAAGTTTTCACTTGAAGGCAATTATCAATTTTAATTGAATATATTTATATTGAATTTATCAGAAAAAAATTGTATACATGAATATTACAACTACAAATATTATGTAAAGTGTGTAAAATGTTTACAATTAATACAAGTCCAAACAAAACGAGAATAAATAAGTCTATATAATAACTTTAAAAAAATGAATTCAAAGACCGGATAGTGTGACACAAGCATGTAGTATGACAATTCCATGGTAAAGTCCATTTGCCTTTTCAAGATTTGATGATAGTAATACAATGTGTTAATTTCATTTCAAACATGTACAAGTTTTCGAATGCTCAATGAAGAAACTCTATATATAATATGTAAACATTTAAAAATAAAATTACTTTGAAACACACTGATTTATACTTTGTTTATATACAAAATACTTCACCTATTTTTTTCCCCCTATTTCTAAGTTTGGGATATATAAAACAAGTAATCAATAATATTACAGTACTAGTCCTCTTTGTCTTCAGTCCTGCAACTGATTAAACGATATTCAATAAATTCAACTCTAACATCCATAAACATCTCTATCACAGCTCTGTATTTCAATACTTCGGAATAATTTTCACATGCAGTGTATCCTATCACACAATGTCCGCAATATGCACGTACAAAAAGGTTTGGTTTATTTCACAGCTTATATACCAAAAAAAACTGCTATTTCCTTAAATATTTCAAAACTCATTTTCAATGGTGTTTTGAAACCAGATGATGAGAAAAATTGAGAATATTATACAAAAAATATTGCACAAATGTCATAACTTTAGCAAACCCCAATACCTACATACACAAAGCTCTTTTTTTATTTAATACCATAATTAACACCAAGCAATGCCATGAAGCAACTACTCTTTTAGATTATATAACAACTTATATTTAGAAGTCATAATATCAAAATGCGTGGAAGACACTGTTATATATAATTGTTTTTCAAACATTTGCTTTTCATTATTATACATGAATTTTAAAAACAAAAATGCTTTGTAATAGAACAATGAAGCAAACTGACTTTTCATAGATCCTCATTATGTACAAGAGCCTAATTCAGGATTTTCATTTATGGATTGATTTCCACAAGCCTCTGTAATAAAGTTTGGAAGTATTCTTTATTCAGCTGTCATTTACACACTATAAAGCTCATAACCTATTTGGAAAACCTGTGAAAAACGAACACTTATTAAAGCTGTGAATACATCATATATATAGTGTATTCAAGTAGCGTATTGAAGACAAAATCTGCAATTAATGAGTGAGAATCAAGTTTCTACAGAGAGCCACAATCACAAGAATCAAACCAATCTAAGCAACTGCCATTGCTGCAGCAACTTCTTTATGCATACTAATTGCAATTAAACATTTGTAACTTTATCAAGGACACAGTGTATCATGTATTGAAATGAACACTCCTTTGTACTCCTTGTTGACTACAAGATAGACAGTTAGAATGACTACAAAATAGACAATCCACTATTGCATGACTACCCTTTTGGTCCCTGATTTGGCATGTTTATTTCCTCTTTCATTCCTTACTGCTGCTTGCAGTTTCCCTTCACTTTGTCATGCTTAGCATTACCAGTTGATGCTCTTTTCTGTTTATCTAAAGTTGACCTTTTCTGTCCTTGTACAGGTTGCCATGGTGATATAACAGGTCCTTCTTGTGAAAAACTGTCATCTCTTGAAACCCCAGTATCTGAAGAATTGGAAGAATAAGTCATTAATGAAAGCATTTACTAAACATGTACTTCTTGTTCATTAGTTTTTCATTGTGAAAAAAAAAATTCCATTCCCACACACATAAATCCTGCGTTACCAATATCCAACTCATTTGAACTCTGAGTCTAATAGACAGCAAGATGATGGCCTGTTCTGTTGCAGCTACATAGGCAAAATCAAAACCTCATCAGAATGAATATGACTTGTGCCAACTGGACTAATACCCCCGAAAGATTGCATTCAAGCTGGGTAATATTTAAAATGATGCATATATAAATTTCTGACATCTGTTGCATTACAAAGTAATAGGGAATGCAATAATTTGATTGTCTATGACCTTCATCTTTCATTAATTACCTAAGGTTAATCAACTTTAAGGGAGCATGGACATAATTTTTGATCGATTGAAATGAACAGTATTTTGTTTTAGAAATAAAGATCTTTTGTAAATAAGTGGATCAAAAATATTTTTACACAGGATATACTTCGTATTTACATGAAATCCGGCTCCCAAAATTGTGTTTGTCAGAGCCAAGAAATCATGTGCAGAGTTAAGAACACCAAGATTTCTAAATGGTATATCTAACATTTTGACATAATAATGATAAATCAATTTCAGGAGCAAGTACAGAGAATAAAACAAAAAAGTTTTCATTGTAAAAGGTTTTTTAAACAAAAGCCATTAACTTTGTACTCAAGTCACATGACAAGTACACAAACAGGACTTATGCCTTGTTTTGAAAATGAAAGTTTAGATATCTAAAATACAAATTTTGCATCAGTTTTTGAAATTAGATTTGTTGCCATGTTTTAGATGAAACAAATACTATAATTATCTTATTCATTTTTTGTACCCATATCTTGTCTGAAATAGACATTCTATGTGTCAACATCACAAAATTTATTTGTTCATGTAGTTCTGGAAAAAATTACATGACTGTGCATAAAATTGTGACAAACTACAGGCAGCCTTTGTGTCAGGTGCGACTGTCTAAAAGTTTCCTGCTACAACTCATCTTTCTTTTTTCTTAGAGACTGACATTTTCCATACGTAAGATTGGGAAACATCCTCCTGCCAAAAGCAGCCTTTGTGCCCAATTACTGATGCATGGCCTGAATAAAAATTGACTTTTTTTCTTCCAGTTGTCTTGAAATTCTTCATGACTTTGGGATAGAATTATGACATTTTTATGACTGTTAACAACCAATGTATTAAATGTGACTATGAAGAGTCTTTTCTCTTCCAATCGTACTATCTGTTCATGAATTGTATTTTCTTTCAATGGCCTTGAAATCCTCCAAATGACCTTGAGCAGGAATTAGGACACATCCTCATGGTTAGTTTATACTTTGTGTTAAGTATTGATAGAATCCACAGAAAAATATTGACATTTGTCATTTGTCAAAATTTAATGAATCCATCTGAAAATACCAATATAAATGTTTAAAAGGAATACAAACGAGTTTGACAATAAATTTCCAAACAAAAAATGGCTATGCATAAATGGACACGGTGATTCACAGCATAATGCCCACTCCTCACACTTCATTTGCAGAGGGTTTAATAATCTGAGTCCTCTGTATAAGTTTATTTTAAAGAAGACATACTGTACATGTCAATTTCAATACAAAGTGAAAGCCGAGTGATCCAGAGAACTACTTGCGATCCTTATCTGTCCTAACAGACATATTTCAGACAGCATTAGAACATACAGGATGACAATTAATTAATGAGAGTTTGCCTGAGCAGTGAAACATTCAAACATAATAGAAGAAATTGTCATGCATACATCTATGTGATGGTGCCATTATAAACAGCATTGTGGACAATCTATCTACTCTCTATTACTACAAATCTACAAACCTATTCTACAAATCGTTAGTAAAAGTCTAAACTATCATTTCTTTATCCATTTTTTTTATGAATATTGCAGTTTTTTCATTTATTATGAAGTAGATTTTATGGAAAGTCAAGATTCCAGTTTTTTTCCTTTTAGTATGCATCTTGCTGGCCTTTAGATATTTTCCCTATAATATGTATACTATACACCTAACCATGCATACAATACAGGTATGGACATCATTCTATTGTATGCATTCACATTTGTGTTAAAATTATAAAAATAAAATATTACAAATGTGGCACCTTTAATCTGTATTAAAACTATCAAAACTCCAATCAACATTCATTATACAATGACTACATTGGTAAATATTATGTTTGTATAATTCACTTTTCTATTCATTGAACCATCATACCCCCAAAATATCCTCGCTGAAAGGCCATTTGATTCCAAGTTCCCTTTGGTCGCCTAAGGCTTCCTCGTAGCGAGGGATCCCATTCTAGTTCTGTTTCTGTGTCAAAGGTCAAACTGGTTAGTGCATTCACACCAAACATCTCTCAGGTGATTAATAGCAGAAAACAAAGACACCATGGCAATTTGTTTAATAACTACAGATCCACCACACCAATGGATTTACTGGTTGAAATGGTACACAGAAATGATGTTACAATAAATCTACAGGAAATGTACAAGTATCATGCATGTATATTTTGGAAAGTTTTTATTCTAATCAAGGCCTCAAACGAAAGGGTTTCAAGTCAATCTGAAGATGAAATCTGTATAAAGAGGTGGTATTTTTTCTTTTTAAAGGAAGTAATACTATACACTAAAACTTCCATTCTTGTTAACAGTTATGATTTTTAAAATTTATTAGCTGAAGTATATTTCTGTAACTAAGACTACAGTGATAGCATTTGTTTCATGAATGTGCAAAACTTCAAGAAGTGCCCCAATTTAAGTAAACTAAGGATATTGTACATTAAAAGGAAGGATTTACTCAAGAGTTACTTTCGTATACAGATGAGGGGTAGAGTTTTGTGACTGAAGTAAATTCAAGCATTCCCTGACTGTTTACCTGTGATTGGCAGGGAGCTGGCCAGGGTAACTGGGACTTTGGCTTCTGTCTCGTCCGGCTGGAATTCATGTGCTCGGCGGTGGTAGGTGGGGTCAATAGCAGCTGCTATGTTGAATGGCATAGGGTTACTGACTGCATAGTGGTTCTCTTCTGGGGGTCGTGAGGAGACCTGTTTTTGTGGGGGTGGTCTGGGGGAAAAAAAAAGGTCTTTACTGTAATAAATACATATTTCCTCATCTTACATATAGAATGTGAAATCAGTATACATGAACTCAATTTCCATACATTTTGTTGGTATTCCTCTACAAAGCATTTTAAAAAACCAAAAGCTGTATATAAGGCACATTTCTGCCCATTATCAGTATCTATTCACCTGTATGCACTGAAATACAATTTCACCACAATCTTAAACTTGTGCAACACTGTTAATTCAGATCTTGGTATATGGTTTTTATGGGTAAAACATTTAAAAAGCATCTTTGGGACAAGGTGGACAGATCTTATAAATTTCAGGACTCCTGGGGCCCTAGGGGCAGGGCCAAAACTGCCAAAATGTGACCAATTTTCAAAAATCTTCTCTAGAACTGCACATTTTTAAGAAAAACCAAATGCCTGGCAATGTAGAGCAAGAAGGCCTCTACCAAAATTATGGATTTCATGATCCCCAGGGTAGAAGTTATCCATATAAGGAATAGAGAGGGTGCATTAGGAATATTTTGTTCATCCAATAAAGTGGTAAATAAGACAAAATTCAAGTGAGAAAAAAAAAATGTGTTTACAAAACAAAAGAATAGGAATGCCCATCATTTTCAATGGTTACTTTCTGGGTGAAATGATTTCATATTCTTCAACGGAGAAAAAAATTGGTAAAGCCCTCTTCAGAAAAACTAAAAGTTATTCAATTCCGATTAACTGACGAATTATCAAAATTTTTTAAATAAAGCATAACAGGAATAAAGTTAAATAACTAATAATAAATGGAAACGAAATTACATAACAAATATTTTTTTTTTAGTCATAATGGTTATTTTAATCTCTCTCTTAGTTGCACACAATGACTACAGCTTATATTTTTTAAACTGAACATATTTTCTATGCAGTAAAGAAAGTTGTCAGTAAAAAGAATATTTATAGTACACATAGATAAATCTAAAATGATCAACTTTTTCTTACACTGAGATTATTTTTCATACAATTCTCCAATATTCAAATTGATACATTTGTTACATTTATCCCACAAGAGCCTACACGCAGACTCTGTAAAACAATAATGCGGTTATTTATAGATCGTTTGAATGAACTGAGAGGAAAACGTCTACTGTAGATGGATGCAAAAATTGGGAGTTAATAATTTTCTTCTTTTATTTGTTTCATTCAATTACACTTGTGTACATTGTGCATAATCATTGGAATAGATGTGGAATGCCCAAGATCAATATTGATTGACATTGTTGTGTACACACAAGTAAAGGGTCAGTGAACAGACAACCAGGTGGGACAGGTGTGCACTAATCATTCACCATATGGGTTCAATCATTCAATAACAAGCCATAATCAGAGTAATTGACATCCTTGGCCACAGTTGATTGTTTTATTAGTGCACAATCACATTTTATTACTGTAAAAACAAACAAACTTTTACCTTGATCTGGGTTCAGTCTTTTTTTCTCTACAAATTTTTTTTGGGTCTGATTTTGGACATTTTGTTTTAGTCATTTTGACCAAAATTTCGGCCATGTCCGGCAAATATGACCATTTCCGGAGCCTGATTTCCATATAAGTCTCAATATGGAGTCTTCTGTGCACATGTTTATGATCTTTCAAAATACCTACAATTCCTAACCAATTACAGAAGAAGGAAAAATGGAAGCTTGAAGCATATAAATAATTTTAACATTCCCTAATTATTTTTGTACATTTTCATTATGTGACCGTATTGGCCTTCCACAAGGGCCTGAACCCCTGACCAAGGAGCCACAAATTTCACAATTTAGATTGAGAGCTTCATTTACATCACTATCATGCATAAAGTTTACCCAAATATATATGGAAGTAGTGAAGAAGATTTCCTAATATCTAATGCATTTTTACTATATGGCCATATTGGCTACACTCTAGGGCCTGACCCTGGGGCCATGAATTTCACAATTTTGATAGACAAGATTTATGACAATATAGCCTATTTGGACATGCCAATGAGGCCCAAGAGGTGGGAATGTCATAAATTTCACAATTTACATTCTTCTCATTGTAGAGATGCTTCACACCAAAAATGGTAACAAACTGCCTAGTAGTTTTCATGAAGAAGTCAAAAATGTAAAATTGTTAACAGACAACACACAACGACAGATGAAGACCAACGGCAAATAGGTCATCTGAGTGACTCAGGCAACTTAAAAAGTAGTGAAATTTATGTTATTATAATACAATATTCCATCTGCAGTATAACACTGTACATTTTTTTGGTGTTGCCCAACTCTATGAACAACAGTCAAATTTTATCAGAAAAACTCAACTGAGCTTTCATTTCAGGTGAGCTATAAAATAATCAAGCTCTTCCACTTTTCCTAAAGCAAGAAACAGTTCTTTAGATTCACTCTTTTAACACAATGTACCATGAATAATCAATAAATACAAGTTAAACTTTGAAAATTAGATAAGCAGAATATTATATTCTCACTTGATCTCAAAACCAATGACTCATTTAAACACACCTGTAAGGGATTTCCTCATCGCTATGGTAGCTGCCAGGTGGGGAGGGAGAAGGAACATGGTCACTAAAGTCTGATCTGTCAGAGTGAATCCTCCCTCTGGGAGGAGGACCCTGAGATTCTATCACTGAATTCTCCAGCCACCTTTCAACATTTCGAACACTGCTAGCTGCACTGTCTCCTCGGGAGGGTAACCTCTGGTCCATTCTAGGGGCACTTTGGGAAATGTTAGGCCTTTGGGAGGAACTGTAAGCATTTTGGGAGGAATGTGCACTGGAACTGTAATTATCTGGACTCCTCTGATTTCCAGAATTATCTGCTGGTCCATTGTTCAGAGATTGTAGGAAACTGTCTCTGCGTAGCCTATGGTGGTCACGTGACCTTTGCACTGGAATATCTGATCTCTGTCCTGGTAAATCAGGAAGTGGCCTTGTTGCAGGGTTTGTCACTTGCTAAACACAAAGAGAAATTATTCTAGTAACTAATCAAAACAACAATTTTCTGGATTTTTTGTACCTGTTAGATGATATACAAGTAATGAGTACACCTGTTGTGTCTGTGTAAGTAATAAAAACACCTGTTGTATTTGTTGGATGACTTGCATATAATATGGATATCTGTTGGATATTGTGTACGTAATAAAAACATCTGTACCTGTTGTCGGCTTTTCTCCTCCTGCTCTTTTTTCTTTTTCTGTTTGGCTTTCTTTAATTTGATTTTCTCCTGTTCTTGAATGATCTTCGCTAACCTTTCATCTTGCTCTTCTATCTCTCTCAATTTGTTGCGATCAACTTTAGCTTTGTTTCTCTATGAATATATGCAACACAAAATAACTGGGTTCTAGTGATTGTGAGGTTTATTCCATTTTAAGTCTACTAATGTATCAAATTTTGAACCAAAAACTTTCTCAAGTAGTGTAGTGCTTATCTACTTAGATAAAGGGATTATAATTAGCTTAATCTTAATAGGACTAATATGTATCCCTGCAACTTTTAGTATCATATGGCTACTAGTAATTTCATGTGGTCAATTATTTGGCTTTGATTTTATCACCATTGATTGGGGGGGGGGGGGGGGGGGGAGAGAGGAGGGGTATGGTACACTGTGATATTACTTTTTGTGTCACCTTAAAACTGACACATATATATACATGTTTTGAAAGTACTATCACCATGTATTAGCAAAGAATAATCACACAATGGATATTTAATCTGATATGCAGACATGTTACCATTATCAGTAAATTCAAAGTAATAGAGAAACATAGAAGAATAAGATATGTTTGTGAATTTGTGAGACACTGATGCCTCCTATATGGCAGCAAAGTTGATAATGGTCAATGTTAATTTTTTTCAAAGGTAGGTCAAACCCCAACGTCAACTTATCTATAAATTTAGTATCCAAAGAAAGTAACACAAGGAATACACATGTGAAATATGAAAACCCTAGCACTAACCTTTCAAAAGTCGCCAAAGTTTTACAAATATAGGTCAAACTCAAAGATCAATGGTCACAAAGTCACAAGGACTACACATGAGAATATGAAAGCCTTATCACCATCCATTCAAAAGTTATGGCCAAGGTTATGGTGTTTGCAATCAAAGAGACAGATAGACCAAACTCATATGGCCCAAAGTCTCCAATTAAACACATTAATTGTAACCTTAATACAGATGATATCATTGAAAAACAATGGCAACAAGTCATCTAATGGTAAAATTAACAACCTACCAAAGGAAAATGATGAATGCACCTCACATCTTTTGGTCATGGTCAACATCATACTAAAGTTTTATTTCATACCAATCATGGATAATAATGTTAATACCAATACACATAGTCAACATTTCACTGCCTTGTGACCTTCACTTCAATCTTGTGAAATACATTCAGGTCATGTACAAAAGCACGCTAAACTATGACGTCACTCCAAGTCTGGGAAGCAAATTTATAGTTTTTAAATTATTGTGACAGACAAGCATAATCTCCACTCATCTGGAATGGACGTAATTATTTTGAACACTTCCAATCTTTTTTTAATACCTGCACTGCCTAAAGACAGTTGTTATCCTGTTCTGTCTGCCCATCTGTCACACTTTCTTCTACTTTAAACTCCTCTTTTATTTCAGAAAAATATAGAAAGAAAAGAAAAACCTGGGAGGGGGGGGGGGAAAATGGGGATAAAAAATAATGCTTTATTCAACAAGAAAAAGTCTTGTTTCCTCTTACATTTTACAAAGTAGCCAAATCATCTTTTGGAAGACAATTGGTGGTGTCCTTTAGATGAGCAATAAAGTTTCAGAATTTTCATTATGACCCTAGGGGCTAATTGGGGATTGCAAAAAATGTTTTCTAGGAAACTCTGGTTCCCAGAACTCCTCTTACACATTCTACAGCAGTAGCTAAATCATCTTTGGGAGACGAATGGTCATGTACTTTAAATGCACTAGAAAGTTTTCAGAAATTTCTTTTTCACCTCAAGGAGCAAAGGAGAGAAACAACAAATATAAACCTGGTGCTCATTGCATTGTGTCATGTGCAACAAGAATATATTTGCTTTAAGGGCTGAAATCTCAACCATTTTAAAGATATTTAAATAATCAAAAAATGAAGGGGGTTGGGAAGATCCCAGGGCACTTGCCCATCAGAATACTCAATGTATCTTGATATGTACAACAGGAATATACATGGTTTAGGGGTCAATACCTCAATTGCTTTAAATATATTTCAACAATATGAAATTGACATGTGCAGCAAGAATATATATGATATAGGGTACTATTATTTTACCATCTTTGCAAGTTACACAAGTACAGTGGAATGTATATTTAAAGGCAAACACTTGCATGTGGGTATTACTGTCTTTAGATAGCATCTACCCCTTTTTCTTTTCTTTTTTTTTTTTTTTTTTTAATTTTTACCATACCTTATGTTCCTGCTCTTGTAATAAACGAGCTAGTTCCTAAACAAGAAAAAATACACACTCATTAATATGTACACAATAACGGCAATGACATAAACTCTTTAATACTTTTTGTTATACATATACATGTATGTGAAGCATACAGTGAGCTCTTCTCTTCTCAGTAAGGTCTTTGCAATACATATATACCAATCAACTAGATGACCATATAATTCATTTGTTCCACATCATTTTAAACAAAACTTCAAGATACATACTAGCATTCAAATCTTTGAAATATCTGAGTACTATTGCAGTTTCCATAACACATACCTCATCTGCTGTTTCCTGAATAAATTTTCTCTGCTGGTCATTCACATGATCTGGTAGAACTGGATAAAAGTCTGAAAAATCACCATCATCTTCAATTCTTCCAGTATGTGTTACTCTGAAAAAAAATACAGACATACATAGATTTGTAATGTTTTCTCATGAACAAATTCTGGAATTAAATTGTAATGATATTGCACTTTTGTGTATAACAGTAAATGATCTTACAGGTGAAAAAAGGTCAGGTATTACCTTGTTACAAATTTGTCATTGCATGAACATGCTAAATTTTGAGGACATCATTTTCTGTCTTTATATAAATTAATCATTTTCTTTTATATACTTCTAATACACTGTAGTTTATTGCTAGAACTTTGACCTGCCATGAACAATTCATAACCACTATCACACACAGAGTGTGTGAACATACTGCCTAACCTCAATATTCAATATCAGCATGCGAGTCATCTCAGAGCTAATATATAGAACTATTTCCTTGTTTATGTCATATTTAAAATGAAACAAAAACTAAACAGTATTGACAGAGAAAATGAAAATCCCAATGATAGACAACAGAATGCATAGTTATTTTCTTCCTTATGAAACAGAATTTTAAAATCCCAAATGAAGCTTTTAAAATGTCACGATGGAGCAAATACATTGTGTGTATAATATATTAGTAGACTGCTTTTAAGCTAATAGTTAGTACTGATTTTAAATTGCCTGTTAAATTTCTGGAAATACTAAAAACTTTCATCCTAGACATTATACATGTATAATAAAAATTCCAAATAAAATATCATTCTACTCATGACAATATTTACAGACAACAGTGTATAGAAGTCCCAATAAAACATAAAGTTCTAGACATACAATATAACATGCAAATATTAGGAAATGAGTCTTTGAGCTAAGCTGTTGTTCTATACATATCATCTCTAGCAAACCGTCTTATTAATGAATTATAACATATTAATTTCATTGATAATATCTGTATATTTTTACATCCACTGCATAAATGATCTAAGACTGCATAACTCCAAATACAACTACAAGGTAGCAAAATGTTTGTCACACTGTCCAAGTTTATTTTTTTTACCTTACACCTCCAATTCTATTCAAAATGTACAGTAAATGATACATTTCATTTTATTTCTGAAATGAAACATTGTACTGGTCAGTGTTCTATCAACAGTTTCCAGAGACCAATATAGGTATAATATATACAATTTACTTATACTTTAATCATATGTGCATCTAGAACACTTAATTTTTTACAATGAAGAATAAAGTTTTGTCACAACTTGTACGTAAGTGGTCTATGAGTCACATCACTCACACGAGCAGAGATGTTTTCCTACATAAAACCTTGACACCATAATGTGGTGCTGCTCTGGTCCCAGAGGGTCATGGTGCAGATTAACATGAGTCTAAACTACATGTACAGTGTACATTCTACACTATTTTTACCATTTATATAATGTCACACTCTGCAGGCACTATTCCAAAATAGAAGTCGTCCCAACCTTCCAATTGTTCATTATTTGTCAAATCTCTCTGACTACTATTTTGGCATAGTGCATGCAATATGTAATTGTGATATAATTATTACGTCGACTGTCAAAATCTTTTTTTTTAAATACATGTATCAAGGTTCATTTTTTACATTCCCATGGAGAAAAGGGTAATCTCTCTAAATTTGCTTCCCATGTTGATTGATGCAGTCATTTAAAACCCAACATTGACTGTTCTTTTATTGGTACATACTATAAACATGAAATTTTTGAGAAACATATATGCCCCCTTATGGCAATGTTGAAAAGGATCAACTTTAAACTTGGAATGTCTGCAATGACACTGAAAAATATTTGTTATTTACTAATCATGGCAACCACAATACTAAGTTTGATCTCTGAAGATACTGAACAGATGTTTAAATTATTGTGCCGTGACCTTTGACCTTTCTACTTTAAAACCATGGGGGTGGGGGTTATCTTTTGTTTAGGAGGTACCAGTGTATGAAGTTTGATATCTGTGATCAAAGGCTTCACAAGATATTGATTGGACAATATTTTCTAATGTCCAGAGTAGTTTGATCCTTAACCTTTGACTGCAAAATCAACAGGAGTCACATACTCCTTAGGTAAAACCAGGAACCATAAAAATGACTATAATTAAATATTCTGACAAGATTTCTTAATAATGGTTATATTGTTTGTGATAAACACTAGATAATACATATAATTTATATATAATCAAAATAGTGATTCCATGGCCGAATGGATAACATGGTAGCTTTGTAACCATGTTGTTCTGGAAATGACCATATATTTTGACAACCTTGTTTTCCCCTGAATTTATGGAACAGTTTCAATTTACTCCATATAAAAAATTTGAACATAGTGATAATGCACATTTATAAAGACCAGAACTATTTGAAAATACTCTGTAGTAGGCATTGAATATATACGAAGAACCTAATAGGAAGCATAATAATTCTTAATCATCTTTCCTTGGAATGCAACATGGCACTTCATTTAATCAAATTTGAATCCCTTTTTTCCAAGAATACATTGTGCCAAGTATGGCTGAAATTGGCAGAGTGGCTGTTAAGAATATAAGAATAAGTAAGAAATATATAAAAAAAAAAAGTTTACAAGGAGACAGATGGACAGACAGGACAAACTTCAATAGACAAGTTCACTTTATGTGAACTAAAACTATATTTAATACGTAAATGTACCTTCCACAGTATTCTTTTAATAAATTATGCTAAACCAATTACAAATTTCACTACACCTTCTTAACCAACCAGCAGAGAACATAAGGTAAAATTACCTGGATTGGTGGTAGCTTGGAAGTTGTCTGTCTACTGCACCATTGTTCAGCTTCACTTCTCTCATTGCATTATTAGCACCCTCTACATCTAAACAGGAAATAATCATTAGATGATGTGAAAGAGAAAAACATTTGACTTAATACATATAATATCATTTATACATACACATGCATGTATAAAGTAAATCACAGGAATTCAACCAATGTCAAATTCATATAGACTCATGTACATGTTTCAGTAAAATGAACATATTGTGGTGTTTCTGATCAATTTTCTCTTTTATTTTGCTGTAACTCGATGGTTCCAAGGAGGAACATTTCTTTATTTCCCATATAATTTTTTTTAACTTTACTACACTAAACAGAATCCTTTCAAATATCAGTTACGGTGTTCAACTGATTACACACCTGGGGGTAGTGCCCTGGTTGACAGCCCCGCCTCCTCTGAATTGTGCTGAAGTTGCTGCTCTAAAATCTCCCTCTCCCTCTTCAGATCTTTTATCCTCTTCTTTTCCATGTACTTCTCATACCTTTGTTGTTCTTTTTCAAAAGCTTTCCTTGCAATTTCCTGAAAAAAAAAATGCAGATTGTGAGGGGATATTGAGAGATTGTACTTTTACATTTCAGACAGGATTATGTTCAATGCAAAACTATATAGAATCCCAAGTTTATCACATATCAGTGTGTAATGATAAAAACCGTATAGCAAAATATTGTACATGTAGTTGGCACTGCAGATCTTAAATACTGCTGCCCTCAACCCAAATCAATACTCTGTACAATTTACAATATATACTTCTTGGTTTTTTTTTCATTTCCATTGACAAAATTATTCATGTTATGCTGTGAAGCTGATTAACTCCAACCTCATCATGCAGTTCTCTCTGTCTCTTCAAAGCTGTCTCTTCTCCAGCGAGATCTTCCTCCAGTCTCCTGGCAAGCTCCGCATCTTCTTCAGCTCTGATATGTACATTTACAGGAATTCAGTAGTACAAGTACACATTGTTTAAAAATTTTACTTGTGCTTGTAGTGTACTTTATTAGTAAAAAATAAAATAATTTTTTTTTTTTGGCACTGCATAGCAAACAAAGTTAATGCAGAAAAATTAATTCAAATATGTTCAAAGCTTTGCTGTGCTTATTTGCTTGCAATACCAGAATAAAGCCTTTACTATAAATACAAATAATTCTGCACAATTTATAAAATTTCCATCCAAGGTCACTTGACTTAATATCATGCGACTCACTGTGCATTTAGGGCCTGTAACTCTTGGTATCTCTCCTCTTGCCGCCGGCATTCCTCATCGCTCTGTACAATGCGGGCTACTGGAATGTCCTCTCGTACCGTTCTTCTGTTGAATCTATTCAGTCCATAATGTCTCTGAACTGGAACATATCACCAGTGTACCAAGTTAAAGTACTTAAACTACATGGAATGAGAGTTTGACTTACAAGTATGAATCACAAGTAGTGCAATTCCTTACATCATGCACACATTATCCAAATACAGAACATTTCTATTTTCTATTCTCATTCACAAGAAAAGTACATGTTATACAAAGTGCTGATTCATTATGAAGCACTAACACTCTTATTTCAAGTGACCATTCTACAGCTTTCATTTGCAATGTTCTCAATCATGTAAATGTGTTTTAATTTAAAAAAAAAAGAAAGAAAGAAAATTCTCTATGTAAACACATGTAATGTGCTTAAATCTATCACTGCTTGACTGTGTACTGTGAATTGCATGTTTACAGTTACATAATAAAACATGTCATTAGAGCTCGTGTAATTCCTAAATAAACGTAAGGCATTGTAAGAGCTTCAACTGTCACATGAATGAATCATATATATATGAGAATAAGGACATGCAGCAAAGATTGCATTATGTTCAAAAGTTAAGACAACCCAAAAATAGAATATCAGCTTCACACAGTGCACAGTGATTGACATGATTTGTTAACTACGCTTATAATCTTGGAAGAAACGAGGACAAATGTTTCCTTGGTTACTCACACTCTTCACTTTGTTCCTGATATGCTATTGCCCCATCTTCATGAATCATGAATTCTTGGCGGACTAAAACAAAAACAAAACATCATTCATGTTGTGCAGGATTACGCCTACCAAGTGGACAGATCATGGACAAACGTGACAAAAATATTAAACTCTGATCACAAAAGCTCACTCGACATTTCTTGCCCACGAAAGCTACTAATCTCAGGATACATGTACCCAGTACAGTTTGTTAAGTTTATAAATTTTGATGTGTATCCACTTTTTAATACAGAAACAGTTTAACCGGTCATACAAAGCTCTATACAATGAAATGAATTTCATTTGTAAACCAAAGGCATGTTTGAGAACTGTAACAAGAGTATGCATTTGTTCAAGAACATGTTATAAAGACTCTTTTCTCAGCACTGGTAAAAGATGTACTGTACAAAAATACTGACATTTCACAGGAAAAAAGTGAAGAAAAAAATGTGTGTCCTTTGACATCTATAATCATCCAGGAGGAACCATTCAATATACATGTATGTAGCAGTAGAATCAGAATTTCAAGTATATTATAAAGTGTATATTACTATGCATCATGGGATGCATGCAATTACTTCATTTTAATATTGTTGGAAAATTAATAATGTGTTCCTCTCTATAAATGCTTCCCAGTTTTTTAATTTCACAAATTAGTACCACCCCACCTCCAACAAATTCAGTCCTTCGATATCCATTGAATTGTTTTGTTCACTATCTAAAAATGAAACTTACAGATATTGTATTATTTCAGTTCAGTGAAATTATATCATTTTATCTACTACTGCTCTCAAGTGTCATGATAAATGCTTGTCAAATGATCAATATTTATTTTTTACTTTGATATTATACGAGTCTCAATCTTTAAAATATTGTATGCATTAAAGTCATTTTGATATTATATTGTGACCTAAAAATTGCCTAAAATGTGCATAGGCATTTGGAAGCCGATATTTTGTGTGAAACCATGAGAAGAAACGTATCTTTGCAAATCTTGCTTGTGAAGGTAGGATTAGTTCAATGTTGTTATAATCAATTATTTGTTTGTGAAAATACCCTCAAATTTGACAATGTTCGACATTTCTTGTCAAATATTTATGAATCTGAGGATTATTGATATTCCCCAGTATTTTTCTGGTATATTTGGCCTCTTTGATTACTTTATATTTCAATGCTATGACAGCTTTCACTTGCACTAAAGTGATTAACTGCATGAACTATGAAATGTATAAATATCGAATCATGTGACTGATACAGTACAATAAAACGGGGGTCCTCTATGGTATAGAATAGACATTCCTAATTTGTCTAACTAATGGACATATGCATACATTGCATTGTGATATCAATTTTGGCAACATAATAACAGATTTGTGATATTTTTAACTAACACTCTTGTGACTGATAAGGCTTGTGGGCCTCTTGCTTCATTTTCTCAGAAATTAATAAAAATAGATGTTAATTTTGAGACGTTTATAACACTACGGAACATACTTGGCATTTCCAAACTTCAGTAAAGCTTCCTAAAAAATTTATGGAACTCTGATAGAAAACATTGTTTTTTGGAGTTTTCAAATAATTTTTTGTAATTCAGTAGACTTATATAGTGCTCTATTGACCTGCATTTTCTAAAGCGCTTTACAGATAATATGATAAAATATATGTGAACATGCGTATACATGTGAATAGAATAAAATTTAGTGCCTTATGTAATAAAATGATTACCACGCATAATAACATATAAAACAATTTAAAAGAATCCTGGTAATATCGCACTTGCTTGCAAGTTACCAATGACACACAAGAGTCATCAATGCGCGATAACTGATGGGTTGGTAATAAGAAGCATTTGAAAAAGATATTTGAAGATGTTAATTCTCTTCTCCTTACACATTTGATCTTTTTGTTCTGAAAATTTCCATGTGGTTGATTCAAAACTAAAATCATAGATTGAAGAAACAAACAGGCATGTTTTATTTTTTCAACCATTATCACAACTTAATTTTTTCTGTAAGATCAAAATCAAAAATCAATAAATACAACCACTATTTACAGATTTTCTTCATATGTAGTACAATTTTAAGTGTCATTTTAAAAAAACATCACACTGGCTTAGATCTGCCATAGAGTATCCACCACTTCGCTCCCTTTTCAGCTATTTCAGGATATTTTACAGTACTGTTATAATATGGTTTGTCAAAATGGTTAGGGGAAGAAATTATGAGTAGTACTGTGTCCAATTACTAACTTTAACCTGACCAGGCAGAGTGACCTTTACAGTTTTATTTGGACAATTCTATTCACTTTTTGGTTATAAAAGGTTACAGAAAGTGACCAAATTTCCCCACTTGATACCTACTGATTTTATTGTTGAAAATATTGTATTATAGTACCAGAATAATCTACATTTCTATATGTAAGTAAAGCATAAAGAATTTATGGGAATACAAACTGTATCACCTTTCTTAAAGCATTGAAAGAACAATGGAAGCAACTGTGCTCAGCAAATCTACAGCGCCTTACCTTTTTTTTGTGAGGGAGGGGACATTCATTGACCTTAACTTCAGCTTAGATTGAGTTACCAATTCAAATATTGACTACAATTTGTTTTCAGTGATACATATAAAATTTGGAAATACAGTACTCAATTAACTAAAAACCTTGTTAATATCAATTGCTACAGTAAGACTGAGAGTCTTAAAATATCAATATATTGGAAAAATTATTCTAATTGTCAAAAACAAATTTTAAACATTACATGTGATAGCAGAAAACACTTCAGATGGTAAATCACAAGTCAAACTATTATATATATACAAATGTGATATTCAAGCATTTACCATTTGACTGTCTATAATTATACACACATTTTACCAGTATCTGCTAAAATCATCTTCCATAACCAGCATTGATCCATTTGCAAAGAATTATAGCTTCTCTATGCCAAACTTTCAAAACAAGGATGTTACTCCATTTGGAATTTTTTGTTCTTCTGTATTGCAATATATAGTATTGTGACTCATCCTGGGTAAGAACAGAGTTCACATACTTCCATCCTATCAAGGCTATCATGTTATAATATTAAAACAAAACACAATTTATTGAACAAGTTCACATACCTCCACCCTGTCAAGTCACAGTAACATGACAATACAATTCATAAAATGATTACACTTACTATAGGTTTCAAAGCATCATTTTTGTTTCTGCATAAATTTTCCTCCAAAGCATGACATTTGATCTTACTCAATTTTAAAGACATTGTCACTGAGGCCAAATAAGACTTGAATGAAAATAAAGAAATAAATGTTCTTGAATTGAGGAACTTTTTTCCTAGGTATATCGAAAACAAAATTTCATTTCAACATTTGTGTAAGAGTAACCTTCCCTTGCAATGTAATTTCTCTTTAGCCCACGACACTTATTGTCTTGAATAGTTAAGCGTATTGCTTGTCCTAATATATTAAACGATGCCATTTCAGTAAGTTGTATTGCATGAAACTGCATGATCAACACTTTAACCAAAATAAATCACACACATACCTTACCTAATATAAATCAGTCAATCAGAAAACAAAAACACTGCGTTAAAAAAAAAGGGGAAAAAAAACCCCAAAAAAACTGCATACACTGTTTAAATATTTGGCAATGATTTTGTTGACCAAGTAAGTGGCATCTTGCCTTTTTACTGCAGGCCAAGGGTGACTCAGAGTCAACAGACCGAAGTCTTGACAGATAAACATCCAACAGGCAACCACCTGTGTACTAGGAATACAGTGTAAAATGAATATCTAGTATACAATCTTGGAATACTCTTATTTATTATCAATAGAAGTAAATTTCCTCGATAAATATGACTTTCAAACTTGAAATATGCTGTAAAACCAGCAACTATTGCTGTGGTTCCAAATGAATATTAAACGTTACCTTTTGCCACTTTTCCTCTTTGTGGCATTGTCCCTCTGTCCTGACGCTCCGAGTCCGACATATTCTATTTGAAAGTTTAAACAACAAGTAAATTCACATCAGTCCGCATTATCTATCCTAATTTCTACACTTGACATGAGTGGACTTTTCCTTAACGCTATTTCTATTTTCTCCATTCACAAACCGGAAATCAAAGAAATTCAACCGGATGTGACTAAACTGGATTGGCTAATAACCAGCAATAATATAATATAGTGAATATACATCATTATATAAGATTTTTAAAAATAGGCCTATACATTGGTGATTTTTTTCAAATGCAAGGGAATTTGTAACTCTCTCTCTCATCATCATCATACGGGATTCTACCTGCAGAACTGTAGCGTTATAGTTTTATATTTTTGACCATAACGGTCAAAGACCAAGATATAAAACCATAACGCTACAGTTCTGCAATTAACGAGATTCAAATAAAAGTTTCAAGGAAAAAGATTTTTCTGATATATCATTTGCAAAGGAGCAGATTGTGTACATCTTTATCAAATTAAATATGGAGAAGGAAAAACAAACAAACAAAAAAAACAAACAAACACACACACACACACACAAAACCAATAAAAAAAACCAAAAAACAAAAAAACGAAAAAAAAACAAAACAAAAAAAAAAACCAACAACAACAAACAAACAAAACTATCTATATACATTTTAAGATATAGTTAAGATGTATTGTTTTATTTCTGAGGTAGGGGGAGGGGGCTCTGCTCAACTCTGTGAGCATTGAACACACACATACTATACTCTTGAAGAATTGAAGAAACTAGTCGAGTATACACTCAATCGGTTTTGTGATAAAATTTTTTACTACTATACTTATTTCTGGATTACACACACACACACACACACACACACACACACATATATATATATATATATATATTACTGAAAGTACTGTAAATAAGTTAACAAGGTGTCCCGTGGGGATCCAGGCTAGAGTAGATCCTTGTCACAAGATGCGACGGAATGGGGCGGTCCTTCGGATTAGACGCATAAACCGAGGCCCCGTGTCACAGCAGGTGTGGCACGTTAAAGATCCCTCCCTCCTCAAAGGCCGTAAGCGCCGAACATAGGCCTAAATTTTGCAGCTCTTCACCGGTAACGGTGACGTCTTCATATTAGCCTAGTGAAAGATTCTGGAGAAGGACGTTAAACAATATGCAATCAATCAATCAATGTCACAAGGTGACGAACTTTTCAAAATGTCAATTTTTACCCAGTTATCGTTCCTTACTCCCATATGGACCTACTACGATCTGTTTTTATATACCTCATTTCACTTATTTTATTGTTGTTTAAATAGCGTTTAGAGCAGTATGGACTTTACGCTTTACAAAATAAATTTATTATTATTATTATATACCTCTGTCAACATCTCAAAATAAGCAGTGTTATGTAAATCCACCTTTTCACGGTTAATAAAAATAAAACAAAGAACTTGTTTATGAAATATCAAAAAAATGTAGGCAAGCAACTCATTTGGTTTTTATTTCCCATTAGACCATGCATATCTACCTACATTGTAGTGCAATCGAATATTATATATCCGCGTTTCATAGAATGCTTCTTATGTAACAGAAAGACCTGACATATGTTTAGTATTGATTCATTTACGTATATTTTTGCCACTGAAGTCAAAACCATATTTTATTTGAGCATTTTCATCGTTTTTACAAGAATTCTGAAAAACCCTCGAGGCGTTGACAGAAGTATACGAGAGTACAGGGAGCAATAACTCTGGGTAGATATTGACAAAATGACTCTGTAACAATTCTGTTCAATTACTATGCTGCTCCTAAATTTTTTCGAAACCAATCATATTTTATTTAGTATACCGAGATTAAATGGCTGGCATATAACCCCCAAACAATCAACCTATGCTACTGGGGAAGAATCCACATAATGTCATTGTTTGGATCGGATTTATTTAGCACTGAACTTCACAACCATACGCATGAGGATCAAATACATAGGATTTTAAATCCACTGGTAAATATAGCAGCTGAACTGCCCTTGCATGTAAAAGTGCACCATCATTTTTGATTGCTCTGCAAAGCAGAGATTTAAGGTAGAAGTAAGAGAAAGAAAGGGGCCATATAGTCTTTTAAAACCACCAATCATATTATCCGTGTGAATCGATATCCGTGTAAATAGGCCTGCAACTTACTCAGGGCTGTATTTCAGTTCATGTCTATCTTAGTGGGATGCAAATAAGATTCTATTTCGCATGTCCATCATTCGCAAAAGTAAATCATTTGGATTCCCCGGGTGCCGAGTGGCACTGGCTAGTTCACTGTAGAGTTCTGTCGCATTTTCACTGTGTAGTGTCCTAAAGAATGCTCCGCAATGTTGGGAGAGTGATGTGTGGCCGACCGTCAAGGTAACTTCTACGGACGCTTAGCACCATAGCTCTAATCACCCCATCTACAACATCGTCTTCAGAATGGCCTTTCTTTGCTCCGGCCTCTATCTGTCTAATTAAACTGGTGTATGAAATACCACACTTACTGTCAATTTGCCCTGATATTTTAAAAGTCCTCGTGTTTGTTTGTTTTATGTCCCATGGAGAATTTTTCACTCATATTGAGACGTCGCCAGCTGTAGGTGAAGTACCAGAAATTTAGACTTATGCTTAGCGCTCCGGGCCGTAGCAGTGAGGGTTCTTTAACGTGCCAACGCCTACCGTGACCTCCGTTTTTAAGGTCATATCCGAAAAGTCCTTGTGAACTTTCACACAGTTTGCCACAGGAATTTTATCTGTCGATGTTAATTATCTCGAATATTTGTATCTCGAGAATAATATTTCTGTTGATAAATGCTTTTCCGTATTTGATTCAATCTTTTGAAAATTAAATTTAATGTTAATCAACTTATGGACCTTTTTGCACTGCATGGCACAATTACTGAAATTTACACAAAAATAATTATCAGAGACGTAGCAACAGAGGGTCTGCCTTTTTTATTATTGTATGCAAAGTTGGTTACTTTTACGTGCAGAGTTCAATCTAGAGAAACACTATACCCCTTTCATTTTTTTTTAAATTAAAAATAGCATTGTCGTAAATTGTAGTAGAAAAATAAATTCAACTTATGAATTGAACTGTACGATCAACCCTTGCCCTCTTCCCTCACAAATCAGGATTTAGAGTTCAGAATTTTGTTTGTCAAAAATTGTCAGGCAATATTGTGAAATCAATTTCTTTTCTCCTCCCCCCCCCCCCCCCCTTTTTTTTTTATATTTTTTTTTTTATATAAACGATCCTACTTGCCCGATTATGTCACATGCTTTCATTATGCTTTTAATTCCAGGTGTCTGTTGCTTTTTAAAACACGTTACTTCTGAAACCATTAATATGTGTTAACTGCCTTGTACCATGGAGAGCAATAAACGTCAATACCCCAACACTACAAAGTGCACATTTTAAAGAAAAGTGTTCTCCATAAAATCGAAGAAATTAAACCTTATTTTTTTTATCAAAGATATAATACAACCTGTTAAAACTCAACACAATACAGAATTTGGTGACGTAAACTTTACCACATTGTTTTATAATACTATTTATGCGAAGCCTAGGACTATAGAGCTTCAATTAACATAAATTCAAACAAAGATATCTTTAATTATTTGAAGATATCATCAATTATTGCGCTCACCAATTCAATTAATCCGCGCATCAATTCAATTATTGCCATCACTAATTTAATTAATGTGCGCATAAATTGGATTTATGAGAGCAATAGTTTATTTGATGCACGCATCAATTCAATTATTGCTCTCATCAATTCAATAGATACGCACATTAAGTCAATTATTGCTCTCATCAATTCAGTTGATAAGAGCATCAGTGTGGTGGAAATGATTTGATCTCTTCAATTCGATTGAAGATATCTTTACTTTAATTATTTACAATGCTTTTGCATACGGAATTAACGCGCGCATCAATTCTTTTAAAGAGAGCAACAATTCAATTAATGAGATCATTAATTCAATTGTGGATATGTTGAATTGAAGATTTTCTAATTATATAGTTGCTCTCTCTCTAAAAAAAAAATTATTGCACGCATCAAATAAATTAATGACACAATTAATTCTACTGGAAAGAACAATAATTCAATTACAGCAAGCATCGATTGAATTAATGATATCATTAATTCAACTGAAGAGAGCAATAATTCGATTATTGCTCGCATTAATTGAATTAATGCGCATATTGATTAAATTATTGCTCTCTTCAATTGAATTGTATCGCGCATCAATTCAATTGTTGATATCATCGATTCATTTGACGAGAGCAACAATTCAATTCGTGGAGACAAGCGACATTATGTGCCTATTACCAACTGGCTGTGGAAAAAAGTATTTTTTTTTCAGGTGATACGATTTCTTTCTGATGACCCCATCGCCATCTTCATGAAACGGAAATTCCCTATCCCACAATGCCTTCATAGCAGAGGTCGGTTTGTGTGCAAACGAACTCTGACGGAAGTTTTTGGAATTACTGCGCGAATATGTGGTGGTCAGTTTAACATAACCTCAAATATTCTTGAACTATTTAAAAATTGAATTAGTGGGCACACCATATCAATAATTGCTCTTGAGATCATCAGTTGAATTAAATCAACGCGGGCAATAATTTATTTTATGCGCGTATTAATGCAATGGATGAAAACAATCATTGATTGGATGCCCACATCAATTCAATTATATCTCAATTGATGCCCGCATCAATGTGGTGGAATTATTTCTCGCAAAATTTAATTTAGAGCTCGGTATAAATGATTTGATGATCTCTTTAATTCAATTCAAGACATCTTTTAATTATTTACAACGATTTTTATAAGGACATAATGTGTTCATCAATTACTTTAAAGAGAGCAACAATTCAGTAAAAGAAACCATTAATTCAGTTGTGGATAGGTTGGATTGAAGATATCCCTAATTATATAGTTACTCTCTCTCTAAAAGAATTATTGCGCGCATAAATTGAATTAATGATATCATTAATTCTATGGAGCGCCAAATTAACATAAACTCAAATAATTAATGATAGTTTTTAATTATTTGAAGATATCAGTTCATTTGATGCGCACACTAATTTGATTAAAGCTCTCAACGGTATCTTCAATTCTGAATTATTGGGCGCATTAATTTAATTAATGATAGCATAAATAGAGAATCTTGAATGAGTGCTTATGGCATTTGAAATTTCTGAAATGAGTTTCCAGATCTAATGTTTTCCGAGCCTTCGCGAGCTATTTCATTATACAACAACAACAAATGAAACGGGAATAAATGTGGTAGACTTAAAGAACGTTTGTAGTAAAAGTTGTTCTATGTCAGCACGCGCTTACCTCACATCACCCTACATAATCTGCATTGTTATTAATCTATGCTGCGAGTTCATATCGTTGTTTTTTTTGTGTTTTTGTTTGTTTGTTTGTTTGGTTTTTTTGTTTTTTTTTGGGGGGGGGGGGGGGGGGGGTCCGAACCTGCGTTATGAACACGGAAACAGAACTGCTGTGTGATAAATTATTCTGCTAAATTCGTGCGCGCTATAATCGAATTGTTGCTCTCTTCAAATAAATTGATGATATCAACAATTGAGTTGATGCGCATTACAATTCATTTGAAGAGAGCAACAATTCAATTAATGCGCATAGTAATTGAATTATTGCTCTTTTCAATTGAATTAATGATATCATTAATTCATTTGATGCGCTCAATAATTCTTTTAGAGAGAGCAACTATATAATTACAGATATCTACTATTCAACATAACCAAAATTTAATTAATGATCTCTTTAACTGAATAGTTGCTCTCTTTAAAAGAATTAATGCGCGCGTTAATTCCGTATACAAAAGCATTGTAAATTTCTATCGAGCTCTAAATTAATTTTTGCAAGCAATATTTCTACCACATTGATGGGCGCATCAATTCAATTAATAAGATGAATAATTGAATTGAAGTGCGCATTAAATCAAATGATGAGATCAATAATTAAATTGATGATATCTTCACATAATTAAAGATATCTTTAATTATTTGGATTTATATTAATTTGGCGCTCCATATAATTCGATCTAATACAGTAATAATTAAAAATATTTTGCAAGCCCTACAATTTAACTGAAGGAAGCAATTAATTTTATCATTGCGCGCATTAATTGAACTGATGCGTGCATTTATTGCATTATTGCTCTCTTCAACTGAATTGTTGCGAGTATCAATTCAATTCAATCAATGCGCGCGATGGTGTAGACGTCGTTCCATTTCATCCCAAACATGTTCTATAGGCGATAAATCTGGCGACATTGCAGACCAGGGTAGGACATCCACTGTTTTGCTGCTGTAAATAGTCACCAACAACGCGTGCAGTTTGCAGTCGTGGGATGCCTTTGCAGCAGAATGGCATTTCATTGGTTGTTGTGAATGAATGGAATGATGAGCTGATGTACAATTTAGTCACGGTAGCATAATTCTCCCTCCGCCGAATTGACGGCGCTGAACGTAGGCGTCAAGTTAACGTTTTCCGGCATGACAGTAAGCCCGAACACGACCGTCACTGATGTCGAGATGAAATCTCGACTCGTCCGTGAACAGAACTTCCACCCAGTCTCTGTCATTAAAACGGCGATGCCTTCTGCACCACGCTAACCTCACAACACAGTGACGCTAGAGCAGTTTCAGTTTCTTTATTTCCGTGATCCACAGGCTCATCGGATGTACATACAATTATATATAACAAAAACAACAAAGTGAAGAGGGTGTAAACTCCAATATCACATAGATACACAGATATTATTACAATATATGAGGATATCTTAGTTTTGCCGCATATTGTGCAAATTTATTAAAATTAGCCAGTTCTTTGGTATTTTTGACACTCATGATCAGCAATTTAATAAGTTTAAAAACACTGGGTTTGATATAATAATATTTCTTAATACATTTTTTTCTTAAGTCACCATACATAGGACATTTTAAAATGAAGTGGAACTCGTCCTCTACATTATGTAGATCACACACAGTACATATCCGTTGTTTTCTGACAATATTATTATGTCTTCCAACTTCGACATTCAATTTATGGGATGATGTTCTACAGCAAGTAATATAGGTTTCTTTAAGTAAAACTGTAAACAAAAGTTATCAATCAATCAATCAAATGCCGATACAAAAAACCTTTTGGTGAACATGAAATGTCTTCTAACAGTTTTTGTTCGATTATCTTGTATTATTATTTACATTTGAGTCATTCCAAGATAAGATAAATCTAAATTTTCTAGTTCTCTTTCGAATGTTTACAATGCAGCTATCACTACATAAAATTCTTTCATCATAACATGCTTTTACAAGGGCTGTTCGATATGTACTGTGTATTGTCCAACAGCGCGATGACACTTTGTACGATTTCGTGGATGATGGTACTTTTGAATAGCTCTATCCAATACCTTTCCAATGGTATAAACACAAGCCTTCAGTTCCACATAGTTTTAAACTTATAGTCATTTCATTAGAGCCAGTCGTTGACCACTGTTGTAAAAATGATTGGGAAACGGGTTGAGAATATTGAAGAAATTAAAGCTTAAATTAAAGTTCACATAAAACTAGGTCATTCGGTAATGCAGATTTTTACCGATTTGGGGGAAGTTTTATGGGTCTGATAAGGTATCTTATGAGACAGCTCATAGGTGGAAAAAGAAATTTGTGACTGGCACAGAGTCCGTTAAAGATGCAGCAAAATCTGGCCGACCTTTGATTGTAACAGACAAGACAAATGTCTCAAAAATCAAGGAAATAATTCAAAATGATGGCAGGTACACGATACGTGATATTACCAAAGCTGTTGTCATATCGCTATCGCTGGTGCATTTCATTTTGAAGCGTATTTTGAAAGTAGGAAATATTTCTGATAGATGAATACCTCATATATTGACAAATGACCAAAAACGGGTACGAGTACAAACCGCTAAGCAATTGCTCAAAATGTTTCCCACATTCAATTTACATACATTTTTACTGGTGTCGAAATATGGGTTCACTATTTCGAAATACTACAAAAATTGGAAACAAAATATGGCTAACTAAACACGGTAGAAGGTCTGTAGTTGCCAAAAGAACTATAAGCACAAAGAAGGTTCTTTAATGCATATTCTTCTCATATGATGGTATAGCCGTACAAATTCAGTGCCGAAGGGCAAAAGTGTTTCAGGTCGGTATTACTAAAAACACTCAAGAAATATCATAAATAAACGACGCCCTATGTCAGAATTTAGACATGTTCGTTTAATTCATGATAATGTTCCATCACATACATGTATCTGAGCGTGTTAAGCAATTTTTGAAGTTGGGGAAGGTTACCGTCTTGCTACACCCACCATACTCTCCATATATAGCCCTATGCGACTTTTGCCTTTTTACAAAACTTAAAAAGTTTTATCTGGTCGTCGTTACAAGTCCCGACAAGCCCTTGGCTCAGCCACCAGTCAGTGCCTCAGACGTCTACCTAAATCATCGTACCGTGACGCATTTCAAACTGAAATTATGTATTTCAAACCGCGGAGAATACTTTTGAGGGATGTAATGTTCATTTCACTATTTGAGTCCAATGCTTTTGAGATATCGTATCATACACATTACATGTCGAATAACCCTCGTATATCACTACACGAATTTAAGCCAATTATATATATATATATATAACACAGAGGAGGACTGATAGCAGCCAAGACGTCTGTTGGCCTCGCGCAATCTGTTCCTTATGGTACGAAGACTTATCCATCGATGTCCATGCTTCTAACGGTCAAAGGAGCCTATTGGAATCGATTACGCAAATGTGACGTACGTAATTACGCATCTTGCCATTGTGACGTCACACGCGGACACTAACGGTACTGATATCGTCTCCATAAAGCATTTACAGTGTTAATACGAACTCCAAACTGCCTTACCATATTTTTAATACACCCCAGCTTCCAGCATTCCAAGAGCACGCAAATGATCATTTTCAGTCATCCGAGGCACCTGTCAATCGAATTTTATTCCAGAAATCAATGTATTAAACACTGTCAATAAATGCAAGAAATTTTAACTGATTACTAACCACATGTCGCTTAGGCTCAAACCGCCAAACAACAGGCCCATGGGCCACATCGCTCATCTGAGTCACCTTGGCCCATATTAAAGATTTTCACTATATATTCGCATTTAAAACTTTGTTCCCTTAAGGTTGCTACAATGGAAAGGTATTCTCACAAGAAATGCACGTGCTAAAGCCTTGCAGTTTAAAAGATATGTAGTATATTAAAATGTTCTAAAAGTAGGTCAAAGGTCATTGTAAATATCATCAGGTCAAATATTTTGGTACCAATGGAATGGGTTTACCACAAGAAATACACATGCCAAATACGAAAACTCTACCTCTTACGGTGTAAAAGATATGACCACAGTTGAAGTTTGAAAATTTCCAAAAACTAAGTCAAATGTCGATGTCACCAAGTCTGGTATCATCGGAAATGCAGTCACTAAATGTAAAACCAGTACCTCTTACACTGGTTTTCTAAAAGTGGATCAAAGGTCAATGTTAAGGTCACCAGGTCAAAGATTTTGGTGTCAATAGAAAGGTCTAGCCACAAAAAATACACATATCAAATATGAACGCTCTGCCTCTTATGGTGTAAATAGCATGGCTAAAGTTAAAGTTTTTTGCCACAGACAGGGCAAAACTTGATACCCTGAATTGAAGTCTGGAAAACTAAGTGGTGACAGAAGGGCAGACATCTGGACAGACGTGCAAACTAATGATTTCCTTTGACTCCATTGGCAGGGGACTAAAAATATATTTTATATCACTGAAAATTTTATTTTGCCCTTGTCTATACTTTTTAATTGTAATATATTAGAAACATCATGGGTTTCAAGATTTCTCCAACAAACTGCAAACAGCCAATTCAAAACAAACATCCCTACCCTCTAAGAAAAGATATATCAATTCCCAGATTGATTAGTGTGACTCCATCTTATTCTTAAATAAATGAACTTTTTTTTTAATACATTAGTAATTAAATTATGACAAAATATTCTTGCAAGTTTATGTAAAAATGAAATTCACATACATCTCTCCAAATTGCAACATGATGCAAAATATGCCTGTCCAATATATTCAGAAAAAAAATTGATTTCCATTCAAATAATCATTCAAATTTTGTTAATAAGTGGTTCCGACAGTGTTCTTTTAACTGGCATTTCTTTTAATGTCAGAGAATATTAATAAAATGTTAGTTTCCAAGATGACTTTGTTAAACTTGAGAACATTATTACTTTTCAAAATATACTTTGTACCAACACCATGAGAAACATATGTCACACTATTTACTCAAGATAGGAAAAACTCCTCCATTTCAAACTAAATTCTGACATGTGAAAAAGAATTACAAATGAGATAACTTTATTTACAAATAAACGACTTAACTTCTCACAAATAAAATATTCACACACTACACACTCACTAATTTATGACACTCACACACTCAAAATACACAAGATATGACAACAAAACAATGAATTTTGCTCAAGACATACACTCTATTCCATATAAACCCCGACTAGTACAGGTTGATAGTCAATAATACAATGCGCTTATATAGTAAGGATATGTGTACATGTTCTACGCATGCTGTTCATGTGCCACTTGGATTCCGTAGTTGTATAGCATATTACAGAGATTTCTCAGACTGACACTTCCAGGGTACTTGTAGAACAAGTTTGGTATTGCTAGCTGTATGGGAACACTCACACATAGTACAAGCAGTGAGAACCAAAACATGAGTTATGTGAATCACCTCAATGAATACACATCAGAGGTCACAGTCATTCCACAAAGAAAAAAAATAAAAAATGGCACCACCACCATTCAGAACAGTATCACCACACAGAATAGTTCTATGACCACACAGGATAGGTCCATGACCAAACAGGTCAAGTATACGACCACACAGACTTCAGAGCTTGCTGTATGAAGGACACACCTACTCAACAACTCATGCTGAACTGAAGCACTAGTATAGAACTGGGCTTTTTTAAAATAAAAAAAAATCAAGTGACCTTACTTTCTACTAAACACTCTTCAATACAGGTTGTGGTGTGAAATTTGGGACAAATAAATGACTGCACAAAAATTGTGACAATGCATAGATCAAGTTAGATGATCCTAGCATTATTCATTAGTAGTGATTACCCAAGTCAAAGTGGAAGGCCTCCCCCAAGCAGTTTCTTAACCTTCACAGTTCACTTAAAATAAGCAGTTCCTTAACCATCAACAAGCCTCATTAGTATGCATGTCTCATTTGCATAAGAGCATTCATCTATCAGTTTCTTGGCAGTTTCCTAGCCTTCAGAGTTCCTTAGCAGTTTTCAGGCAGTTATTTTGGCGAAAAAAATTTAAATTGGATACTTCTACAAGCCTTCATCCATGAATATTCATTTGAACTGCTTAAAAAACTGCTAAGGAACTGCTTACTTTGACCCTATTCATTGTGCCATATATGGAATACCAAACTGCTTATATTTATTCTCTGTGCCATATATGGAATACCAAACTGCTAGAAAACTGCTTATTTTTGTCAAAGTGCAAAACAGTTATTACTAAACTGCTTATCAAACTGCTTACAAATAATAATAATTACCAAAACAGCAACATAAATAAGAATTAATTTCTTGAGATAAATGATTGTACAAGTTCAAGCAATTTATTTGAAACAAACTAATAACTATATAAAACAAACTACTATCAATTCTTAGTTAACAAACTAAAGGTAAGAAACCACTAACAAATCACTAGAACATAGTGGACTGAAGATATCAAATTCCTAATATATCATCATACATTAGATAATTAACAAACTCCTAACAAAGATAATATTGAAACAGATCAATTACACTGTGAAATATGACAAATCTTGAGTGCACTCATGAAGAATTTACATTATATGATCATAGTAAAGAATTGAATCTTTCACTTGTTAGTTACTTGATATTTGGTTACAATTATCACAGTTTCCTCTGCATCAATTCCACTGTCATCTATATCCATAATTGTCACAATACACTGCAAAGTTTTACACTTCAGAGAACCTGTACACAAAAATACATATAGCTGATTCTTCAGGTTGATTTGGGCAAACACTGTCCAATCGATATTGTGGAAATTATTTGTCACAGAAAATGTATTCACAATATCACAATGACTGCATGCTTCTGACTATATCTGTACTCCAACAAGTTAAAGCCTTGATTAATGTTCCTTAAATACCTCCTTGTTGAGTGGTGCCAAGTCAAAAGTATCTTGCCATGAACCTCTAGCATGCTGTAGTAGGTAGAGGTATAGTCAAAGTGGTGACTGCCTTTGTCAGGATTGATGTCTATATGGCTTGAAGAAAAAAAAAAGTATAGAAAAGAATTGTGTTCATATTTAAATTTACCACATATTTTTAATATCCATTCAGTCAAAATAACACCATGACATAGTACATGATTTTTGTTCTTAACTTTTGAATCTTCAAATGATGTACATAAGATATTGTACTGTATTTTTCCTATGTACACCCCCATACAAAAAACCCCCCAAAAAACAACCAAAAAGAACAAAACAAACCAAATACACTGTTTACTTACCAATAGACTTAGTACTTAGAGCCTTCATCCTTTGATATTATAAAATCCCCTCTTTAGCTACTGGAATGCTATTTTGTACTGGAAATCTCCATGTTTTGTGACTGTCTGTGGTTTTGTAGAGGTCTCATTGAAATATCCAGCACCAGCCAAACCGAATTGGAAATAGTATTGATATACCGTGATACAATTCTAACGACTGTCAGATTTACAAAATTTGAATATGAGAATAGTGATACTTGGAATAATTTATACTTCGTAAATGAAAACATCTTGGTACTAGGAAATAAATAAATCTGAGTAATATTGTAATGATGAACTTACCGGCGCGGCTTTGCATGCCGACTCCTCAGCCATGTCTGAACGAAGTATCTGTATCACAGTATTCACAATGCTGATCACGATAATTAAATCTAAACAACTATAACATAAACGCACTAAAACTACAAACAGACAATATAAAATAAGGCGAAATTCAACTGCTGATCTACTTTTCCTCTTTCAACGTGGCGCGGTACCCGTTACTCCGTGTGACGTCACAGCGATTTGGCGCCAGAACCCGACATGCACTCGTATGTGATTTTGGAGGTTTTTTTTGCAAATATCCCTGTTAATTCCGTTTATATATTCGTCAAATCTTCAATAAAGTTTTAATTTTGATAAATGTTTATTTCACCGAAAAAATGTTATTGCAATGCATAGCCTCTTTAATAATAAATTCGAACGCAAATGGTTTTCGTCTCTGTCACGTATTCTAAAACAATGGACTTTTAATTATTAGGAACATGATGTACCTAGCCTTACAAGTACTATTTAATCTGACCCACAAAGTATAAAAATAACGAATTGTGATGCAAGTAACATGAGAGCATTATTACATATGTACTGGTACATAGAATTTTGTGGCATAAAATTACAAGAGTAGCGCAAATGGTACACCATATACCCGTCAGACAGCAAAATTCATTCAGTAAGCATACTATGCACTCCAAGTTAATATCACACATTTTGAATAGTTCAGCCTTTAAGTACGTCACGGTGCACCAATCCAACTGACATATGAACCGATTATGTATTTCTCCGAGAGGGAGGCTGTGACAAAATTTCAGGAAAAAAAAAAATCTGGAAAACTGTTTGATCTACTTTTAGTCCTAAAGTAGGTCACAGTGCATCAATCCAGTTGAATACAAACTGAACTTGTACTCCTCCAAGAGAAAGTTAAAGGCAATAACTATTTCAGTAACAAAAAAAGTCTGTGACCGTTTTACCTACTTTTAGCCCTAAAGTAGGTCATGGTGCACCAATCCAAACTCACTCTTGCACTTCTTGAGGGAAATATTATGACCAAATATCAATACTGTACATCATCCATTACAGAAAAAAGCCCACAAAGCATGACCAATCCAACTGAAATGCACACTGCACTTGTATTCCTCCAAGAGGAATCTTGTGGCTAAATTTCAAGGCAATATCTGTATCCATTATGAAAAAAAGTCCGGAAAAGTGTTTCACCTAATTTTAGTCCTGAAGTAGGTCATGGTGCACCAATCCAGCTGAAATGCAACTTAATCTTACGCTTCTTGAGGATGATATTGTAACCTATTTCAATGCTGTACATGCATCCATTGCGCATAAAAAGTTCAGAAACATTGGACTGCCAGCCAGATGCACGGACAGCCTCAGAACATATGTCCCGTCATATACAAACACTATTACAACAGTCTTACAAAGTCCATGTTTTCTTAATTGTTTAAATACAGATAACTGTGCTCTTCAAAATGCCTGCAACCAACTTAAAGGAAGGACTACACACCTATTCAGTATCCATGCATCAAATTTATTGTTTGTAGCATGCATCCTTTATAAGTATAATAAAAAAATTAAACACTATAATTAGAACAACCACACAAACAACTCAATATTTTACAACACAGGAATTTATTTACCTGAGACAAATATATCTGACATATAATGTACATTCAAATTATGTGCCTTCTTTTGATAGCTATCAAACTCTAAAGGCACACAAATCTTGAGGATCTCAAATTTACTACATTCTTTTAACAGTCTGAATCTAAATAGCGAACCTTTCCACAAAGTTTAAATGCAAATTATTGTATTTACATATCTATTATTTATTATCGTATTTTTATAATCACCTGCATTTCAAAAAGAATTGGTTATAATATGTCTTTCAATAACCTTTTTTATGCACCAACAGAATATAATTTTGAACCAATGTCTGGTTCATGGACAGAATAATGGCAAAAAAGTCAAATATAGTATTGGTGGTTAATAAATACCAATGACCCCTAAAACACAAGTCAAATGAACAAGTAACTTGTGTCTGATAATCTGTACAGAAGAAAAAAAAAAAAAAAAGAGAGAAAGAGTCATACATAAATTTTGGAATACATGCATCATATTTCATGAATTTTAATATATAAATACACATTACATAAAAACAGGTTTTAATAAATGTATGTATTAGATTGAAGTAGTCAACATATCAAATAAAATACTGAAGGATCTTGTGCTGATAAAATAAAATTGTTCTTCTCAAAATAAAGCACTATTAGCAGATGCAATCACAGGTTTGCTTGTCTAATTTTCCATATAAGCATGCTAAACATACCAGTATATTTCTTAGTATTTTTGAAAGATGTCAACTCCTATTATCTTGGATTTAAAAACCAAAACAGAATATCTTCAGTTCACACCAACATACATGTACATAAGGTATTTTATCCTTTTATATTTGATCCTGCATTCAAATAAAAATACATATATTTCCATATTTAATACATTTCCCTTGATGTTACTCTGACATAAATACAATAAAATACATATATGTGTACATCTTTCAAGCATTTCTATACATTTGAATCTAATAGCACTTGCAAGACCACTCTCTCAAATACAATCATGACATAAAGTTTGTCTGATATCATATCTATCATATTTCATATAGACAGGAAAACTGAATCCGAAAGAGTGAAATTTTTGATTTTAATGTATTTACAATAATATATAAATAAATTTGCATATTTTCTTTCAAAGTAGTCTTAGGAGACCACAAATGCAAAGTACATGTACATTAATTAGAGACATAGTAAAATGCTCTCCAAATTTCAAATACATGTATCATAACTTTCATACCATGAAAATGCCAACATGTAATTTGAAAATTATGTTTTGCATATAAAGAATGGATTTGAAGTTCTGTATGATATTAAACCAACAACTCTCCATTAAGTCCTCATGAAACAGGAAATGATCACAGGGATGTCAATAGTTCTGATGTGAAGCTGAAATGAGAAAGAATGATAATTACATGCACAATATAAAACTATCAAAACACTTTAGAAATACACATTTCTATTCAAAAATTCTAATACTCTCCACCCGATCAATGGGCAATGACTCATATTTACACATCTTCAAATTGCAGCTCCAAATGTTCTATATACATTGTTTTACATTCCATTTGAGAATTTTTCACCCATGTTGAGAAGACACCAGCTTTAGGTGTAGTGTCACAAATTTTGACCTGTGTGTGGTGCTTAGTGCCATAGAAGTGGGTATTTTTTTTATTGTGCCAATGACTACCATGACACAAGACTTTGTTTTTAAGGTCACATCTAAAAGATCCTGCAAAATGTTCTACCCTTAAAGTCATCGTTTTGTAATTCAAAATGCTCTACACCTAGCCTTTATTGCGATCATAACATACCAGTTAACACTTCATGTTGAATACAGTATCCGCCGTAAAACTTTTTACCACCACTTCAGTACAAAAGCAAATGTAAAAGTGAATACTGTAAAATCAATTAAATTCCATAGTTCCAATTTACACAGTTGACTCATTTTCCTTTTTTGTGAGCATAAATTTAAGGACTGTTAATTTTTTTTAAATTTTAAATTTATGACATAAATTATGATTACTAGAAAAGTCTGAAAATCTTCATTCATTTTATGAGTATACAGTACCCAATAAATCTGAAAAATTACGTCACATGGAAATCAATGATGTCCAGTATCCTTTACATTTTCCTCATATCATTCAATTGAAATTTCATCTATATTATATTATTTACAAGGAAGTCAGCACCTTTTCACCATCATACCCCGAAAAATTCAGTATCAATATTCAACGTACATGTAGTGGATCTATAAGTAAGCAGTGCCGTATTTAATTATTCATGACTGTAATATACAAAGGATTCAACTCTTTGAATACCTGAATGTTTTCTATAAGAAATCATCTTGACTCTTTCTGACACACCGTGCTACACGTTTTTTGAAGTCGTCTGGTTGTTCTCGCCACATTTTCTGCAGAAAAAGAGACAAGTAAATTTCATTTAAGTCAATCATCATAATAAATTATAATATCTTTTTCAAGTTCTAATCTGGATCTTTATATTTTATACAATTTAACAAAATATTAGGAGTTTTAGGAAGGAATAACACATTGCATGACGTTTTCAAATGGAAATAAAAAAAACTTTATTTACTTTACGATGACTAACGAACAAGTTTTACAACTTATATTAATGCTACTCGTCGGCTCAGATTTTGGTGTGAAGGGAGGGTGGGGGGTGGGTGTGTTTCATTGATGTGGGAGGAAACCAGAGTACCCGGAGGAAACCCACGTGTCCGAGTGGGCGACCACAAAACCCTCTCACATACGACCACTGTCAATCCCAAGGATCGAACTCGGGTCACAGCGGTGAGAAGCAAGTGTGTTAACCACTACGCTTCCCGGACACAAATGGAAGTACATCATACATTCAAAAATAAAATTAGAAATATACAGTCTTTATCCTTTTATCTGTTTGATTAAAGCTCAATGAATAAAGGCATGCAATCTGTCGATCACGAATTCCAAGTCCCACAGAGGTTAAAAATAATTAATAATAATAATAATCAAGATTTCAGACTTAAAATCACAAATTTTTGTTACAAGAGGCAACATATTTAAGTTATAACACCATATTATTACAAATATTTCAACTTTTAAATATTAGAAATTAGAAACCTATCCTATACATTACTATAGTTTCAAATGTTGGGTTACTACTTTGTATGCCAAAGAACTACTTTTTTTTTTTTTTTTTTTTTTTACAACATTGTATACTTACAGCTGCATCTACATTGGCTGGTGATTCATCATTAGGATCAGAAATCATGGATATAACACTGACTAAAATAGTTTCCACAGTATGTACAGGTAACCAACGTTCTGAGGCTGTTTCATAGCCATATTTATCATCACCTGGTTCATGAAGGATAGAAATGCACACGACCCCATCAGGACCAACTGAAAGAAAGAATTAATCTATTACAATGCCTGTATCAAAAACAAATGACAAATCCAGAACATGAAAAACGACATCAACCAAGTATGACAACTCTCATCATGGAATTACTTGTTCACATAATGTTCTCAAAACTTTTCCACTGGCTTTACTACATGCACTTTATCCTTAAACATTAAACGTCATGATATTGTAACTACGACATCGGTAAATTATTGGCTCCTCACTAAGAATGAAGTTGTGGTCTCATAAAGTAGTATGCATTTGTCTTTATTTTTTTCATGCAACAAAAATTATGCAATAATAATTATGTGTGATAAAATAGTGATTATTGCTAAGACGTCTCCATATGAGTGAAAAATTCTCCAGCGGGATGTTAAAGCAATAGAAAATCAATCAATCTAACATCTTTGCATGAATATTATTGTATTACATTTTTCTATAATAAAATCACTAAACATATATTGCAGTGTTTGTTTTAAATATGCATGTATTTAAATATATTACATAAAAACTACTGGTTGCAGTAGCTCAATGATTAGAGCATTCGCTTTGTAACTGGTCACGAGTTCCAGCCCCACTCATGCCATGACCATGTCAAACCTAAGACGTAAACATAGGTAGTGAACGCTCCTTCGCCAAATGCTAGGCAGTTGGAAATGAGAATCACAGGTCTTTCAGATATGACCTTAAAAATGGAAGTCCCATGTTGTGGCAGGCATTGGCACATTAAAGAACCCTTAATGCTACAGCCCTGAGTACTAAGCATAGGTTTAAATTTGTGGTACTTCACCTATAGCTGGTGAAGTCTCAATATTAGTGAAAAATTCTCAACAGGACATAAAACAAAACAAACAAACAAAAACTATTGATACAATGCCAATGGCATATATAATTTGTATCTAATTTATAATTTAGATTAGCACTGGTAGTTCAGATTAAGTCTGCTATAAATATCCGATTCATGTACATACCCCCCCCCCCTCTCTCTCTCTCTCTAACACTATAAATATGCATGTAATAAATTAAAATTCGCAAAATTCTATCACTCTGAATATACATTATGACTTCATAGTCGGTTGCTTATTAGTTTCAGAAGCAAAACATTATTATGATGAATTAACATGGATTGTACCTAGCTTGCAAAAATTTGTCGTTTTTTTAAAACTTGATAAAGGCCAAGTGGCTGAAAATTTGTGGAATAGAGTGTTTGTGTTTTTAATTGTTACATACTTCCCTTAGGAGGACATAAGTGATCAGTTATTGATACATTGAATTGTACACAAAAAGATTTTTGCAATGTTATTCAAGGTTATGTTCCAAGGAAAGGAGACCTATCAATTATTAATAAGAAATGTTTACGAAACCTGTATGTCCCCCTTGCGGCAATATTGAAAAGGATCAACTTTAAATTTAAATTGACTAATGGCAGTGAAAAATATGGGTGATCTACATTTCAGGGGCAACCACAATACTAAGTTTGATATTTAAAAAATGACCCAGTTATTTGAGTCATGACCTTTGACACTGTGACTGGAAAACCAAAGGGAGTCTACTCATTATAGGGTACCAGTGCAGGGAGTTTGATGTCAGTCAAGTATTATAGGGTTCTCTAGATATTTAGTGGACAACATCTTACTATGATATTTCCAGAGTAGTTTGACCTGTTACCTTTAGCTTTATGTCCTCAAAATCAATAGAAAACACCCACTTCTTAGGGGGAACCATTGTAACAATTTTGATGTCTGTCAAGCAAATGGTTTTGAAGATATTGAGCAAGACAATATCTTACTATGTCTAGTTTGACCTTGACCTCAAAATTAATAGGGGTCATCTATTTTTTACCCTTGACCTTGTAACCTAAAAATAAATATGGATTATCTACTCCTTAAGGGAAACCAGTATAACAAATTTAATGTCTGCTGAACAAAGTGTTTTTACAATATTTTGTGGGACAATGTCTAACTATGTCCAGAATAGACTGACTCTTAACCTTTGGATCTCACATCTACTTTTAAGGGGACATACTGACTGACCTTCAGGTGCTAAACACCCCCCCCCCCTCCCTTTTCAAGGGGGCATAATAAGGGTGTAGATTGAAACATTCCTTCTAAATTATCTTTGATAGTTAGCTCCTTGAGAAGTACAAAAATAAATGCATCAGACAATTCAACTTGACCATGTTGACATCAGCAGTAGAAATATGGTGACTAAAAATAACATCTAAAACATGTACATACATGTATAAATTACTAAACCAGTTGTAATAATTGGTGTACTTATAAATATTCATAAGATACATATCAAATGTTTAAAGTAGGAAAAAAATATTACTGTTTGGATGCCACATCTCCGACTTGAAGATCATTTTTGGAGGCCGATGAGGGTATTCCTTTGGAAAAATAAGATGGGCTTTGAAGAATCCTCCTTCACTGAAAATTGAAGGAATATCAATTAGAATTAAAAGAAGGATATCAATAAATCTCAAATCACTGAGCACATGAAATTATACTTGCACTTGAAATTTGTAGTAAATCTGAAACTGATTTATAAGTTATCATGTTCATAGTTATACCGTAGTTTGACTAGTTTCTGATAAAAAGATGTCCAAAATAGTAAATAAATCTCAGAACAAAATGGTATTCATGTAAGATGCTAATGAGAAGTTCTAATTTGTATTTCATGGTATCTATTTCTTAGAAATATTTACAAAATGCAACACCTTATTTGAATGCTTGCTATCTGATATCCTTACTAAAGGTAAATACCTTCATAATCATGACTACTTACTATGGGGTATCCTGAGGACCTATTATGACTACTTCCCACTTGTACATATCATCATCATCTATCAGGCCTGCTGAAAATCCTTCCACTGGATTTTTATTCAAATCTAATAAGACAGTGCAAAGTTGAAATGTATCTCAAATATAAATCCATACACTGTAAAATCAAATTTTTGTGGCAATTTCATTTTCATTGTTTTCATGGTATGGACATTCCCATGAAATTAAACCTTCACAAATGGGACAAAAATAAAAAACAAAAACTTGGTCAGCATCCCTTTAATCACAACACAAGTACTCCACAAACCACAAAAATCTACTCTAACGAGCAAGTAACTGATTGTAGTGTTCCTACACAACTTAAAGGGGAGGGTATGTAGGAAAGAAGGTTCAGGGCAGAGCCAGTGGGGCTCAGAGGGCAAACACTAAAGATTATCTACATTTATCTTCTCCAATACACCATGGCAATAAAATTAACTAAAATAAAAAATCAACATATATCTTAAACCAATACTTTTTTTGACTATAGTCTGGCTACAATTTAAAACTACAGAAATAACAAAAAAGTTTAAATTACTTTTTTTAAAAAACAATTTGAAGAAAATGGTATGATATCACCAACTTTGTTAAGTCATTCTCCAAAATAGGCCTCACCTGAGGTGAAATTAGAAATATTTGTGTTTCATTCTTTAAAATTATAGTGACACGAAGCATAAATGGCATCAGAAATGCAGCAATATGAAATCTTGTTGAATACATGAAGAGGTCAATCAGAAATGTGGACACACTTTAATGAAGACAATGCAAAAAAAGGTAATTTGCTGGGAATTATGTCTTATATAAAACGTATGTGTAATCAGCAATTTTTTTTTTTTTACACAGACACAGAAATGAAATATTCAGATAAAATTCTTTATTACCTATGCAGCTTGTAAGTGGAGTTCTGATTGGTTAAAATACCAACAGATGTGTAAAATTGATCACCCTTGGCTTGATTATAATGCTGAATATTTGGGCTTGTATATTTTTGGACAATTAGCAATCTATGCTTTTTGTTACAAAAACCAATTATTTCCTATATTTTCTTAGTAATACCACTTTTTGTGTTAAACTTTTCAAACTTACAAGACCTTAGTAAAAATAAATACTTTTGCAAAAGAATTTAAAGAAATAGTTAGTTCTAAAACTCGATGAAACACTTCTTTGTCAAGTACAGTACATGCCCTGTAGCGAACTGCTTTTATACCCCAATCTGAACACTTTGTGAAACTCAAACAGATAAAAACTTTACAATTCATAAATAAATATCATGGGATGAACTAAATGAAAAAATTACACAAAATTTACTACAAAGTATGGCTATTATTCATGAATGACGAAGTATCGAATATTGTTGGTGAGCAGTCGATAAAAATGAAGGGGGGATGATGATATTCATCTACAATTTTATAGATAAATGTTCTTTGTACCTTTCTTCAGTTCATACGTTCTTACCAGCTAATTGCTTTTTCAAGAGGAGAGCTGATTGTTCGTAAGCCATGAAAGAAAGTTGTTGAACAAAACTTTCACGTCCAACGATGAATGCCTGGAAGTGATTCTAGCGCACGCGCAGTAATAGAAATAATGCACTCAGCTGAGAGACAAGGGCAGGTAAATCAGCAGAAAGTTCAAGGTGTTTTATTTTTAATAGAAATAAACAAAGCCGTTATACTTTAATTTTTGAAATTTTAGAGAAGGTTATTATTTCATTAATTTCGTAATTATCCAAGCAATATTGTTACATTGGGTTCTCTCTTAACATTTATTTATTATCATTTTTTAAGTAATTGCGCGGTATAGCGAGTGACGGAACAAACCTAAATTTATGTACATATTGTTGATTTCCGGTGTAGTTTTTGCTAAAATGTCAATATTTTGACTGTCCGTGATAAAGATGTTTCTAAGAAGAAGTTTGATAATCATAAGGTATTAATCTAGAATGATTGTAGTTCTAAATATTTCAATGGAAGTCTTTTATAAAACTGCATGAATGTGTATCAACTGTATTTGCTTGAATCTTCATATACGTATGTAAATAAACTAGTTTATTTACTTATGTACATGTACCCTTTAATTATTATACTTATTTAAAAAAAATGCCATGTTACATTTTCATAATAATTTTAACATGAGCATAATGAGAAATACTGAATAATTATTTTATTGATAACACACACACACACAAAGAATGATGTAAATTGCTGGGTTTATTAATCAAAGCACCACAACCGACAACCACTAATGATAATTGCAGTCATTAATAGTTGAAGGTCACCCAAATTCTGTGCCACCCAATGACTGCCTGATATTGCTTTCCCATAGACACAGTTAGTTAGGGATGTTTGCCACTCGAACAGCAGAGCTGGAGCCAGTTGTGCAGAGTCTGAGGTTGTGGTTGTTTTTGGTGGATGGGTCTATCCAGTTCATCCCATGCTTGTTCGCTAAGGTTCAAATCTGGTGATTTGGATGGCCAAGGAAGAACCTGGATATATTGTGTCTTTGCAGAACATCACATGTTAGATTAACAGTATGTGGTCTGGTGTTGTCATGTTGGAATACTGCTCCGGGATGCTGCATTGTTGGAACCATGTGTGGCTGTATGATTTCATCAATATACTTTTCAGCCATCAAAGTACCCTGTATGTGAACCAAATGCTGTCCTGCCTGAATTGGATATTGCTGTCTAACGCTACCCCCTCCAAAGTGGCCAGCCTCCTGAATGCAATTTTGTGCAAAACATTCATTTTAGTACCTATACATTGAGTCTTCCATCAGGCCTCATCAGTAAAAATTAAGATTCATTGCTGAACCAAACTGTCTGCCAGCATTGCTGTGGCCATACTCTAAATAATTTTATGTTACAAAATTTCATTTGAACAGATATTGTTCAATTTGGTTTGGACAATTCACACATGATAGGTCTTCTCACAAGATCAATAATTAAATATCTCACAAAAGTGACAGACAATATTATATTCATAGTCCAGATTTTCAGATGATGTGAGAATATGTTATTTTAGATTTTTGTTTCACTAAACTCTTTGTTTACACAATAAAATAATTTATAATCATATTATTACATTTTGTGCAATTCTTTTTCTAGTAATGCAGTCAATGTAAATTGCCACAAATTAACACAAGAAAAATGCCTAAAAATAGTAGGAAGTTCCAAATTTCTTCTCGAGAAGCGCCTTTTGACATCAATTGCTTCAGGTAATTATCAGAACTTAATATTACTTGATATGAGTAATGAATTTTCAGAAACATGTTGATAAACTGTAAATTAATCTATTAGTCAGTAACTTTGAGAGCAGTAAATAAATTATTTAGCTGATATAATGAGCATTCCATATTCTTAAAATCTTGTTTGAATGAAGTAAATGTATACTATACACTGTGTAATAGAATGTATGTGTATATTTATTATAAACATGCTCACCATGTAATTGATTTATATTGCTTTTGTTAATATTTCAATATGTCCAATTTTATAGCTATTATTTTTAGGTCATGTAAACCAAATGCTCAATTTAGCATTTCTGATTGAAATTTGTTATGTAAACTGTCTGTAAACGTTTTGCATTTTCATATTGTCAGGATTAAACAACTATTGGGCAAATTTCCACTCAACATGCCACAAAGCTTCTAAAATTATGTAATGTTCAAATGAAGGGTCATTCTTTTTGTATGAGGAGATAAGTAAGAAAAAGTACGTAGAAGAGTTATTGTAAATAAGTTTCTCAAAAGCCACTGAACCAGAAAAGTAGAAACTTGTTAAAACTTTCTTATGTTTTGTAGATTCCTAAATATATGCATTAGGAATTTATATTTTCATAATTTAAGTGAGAAACACTATTTGTGAAGTTGAATTAGTTTCTTTCATTTTATATTGCTGAAATACATATCAGAATTCTTTATCAAGGACCCATTTGTTAATTCATATTTTTGCAGCTTGATATCTATAAGTTATTTCATGATATTAAATACTTATGTAAAATAAAGTATAAATGTAAAATAAAGAATATACATTATGAGGATTCAAGTTAATTATTCAGATCATGAGTCCAGAAAAAGGATTCAAAGTTGCACATATTGGAATATATAGAAAAAGTCTTTAAAACTCTTCTTTCAGAGAACCACATGGGTATTGTATGTAAAATTCATATATAAAATTTCCTTATATAATTGTAGATTCAAGTTTGTTCCCACTATGATTCCCGGGGCCAGGGTGAGCCCACAAGAGGGGTTAAAAGTAATATTACATATAATTTTACATGAATTATATGTAGGAACATCAATCCCATGGTCAGGGCAGGGCAGAAAGATGAATCAAATTAAAGAGGAATATATTGGAACTTAGAGAAAAAAGTCTTGTCTGACTCAAAAACCACAAGGTTGTATTATTTTAAGTGATGTGCAAGCATCAGCATGTGGTTTAGATTTAAGTTTCTTCATGTCATAACACCCAGGTTCAATGTGGCTACAATGTACAAGAGGGGTAGGGCATAATTGTAATTTATTATTTCTCATGAAAAATTGCAGAATGCAGTAGATCAGCTGTACAATGTGGCCCATAGGCCTCTTGTTCATTTATCCATTTACATTAACGTTTTATTTTTGTGTTTTAGCACGAGAATCTTTAAAAGATCTGGTCGGAGGAACACAGAAATTGATTGGGTAAACCATTTAACAAACGGATGAAGTAGCAAACCTTTCATATTAATCATGAGCTGCTAGCATAATTTTGAAATACAGTGTACCAATATTTGAGAGTTTTATTCAAATCCTCATAAAGTGTATTTGCAAAGATGATGAAATAGCACCAGTGTAGGTCACCCCAACATTTTTAACTATGAGGTCACTGATTATCCAGGATATCGATGTAAAATACTGATAATTAAACTCATCACTTTTGTCTATGTAAGTTCACTTAAGCCATAATCATCCCCAATAAGTGTAAAGTGTCTGTTCTGTTTGAACATTTACCCTTAGTGAGACCACAACAGGATACACTTTTGATATGATTAATGTAGAAATTTTAATAAAAAGATCAAAACAATAAGTCTCCTTTTTATGCATGCAATCTCGTAGTAAGATCAAATTTTATTTAAGCAACCTCTTTGGGCAGTTAGGTGGGTCCACAGTTAGAGTACATATGGGCATCCTTTTAAATTCTTCTCGTCAATAAAGCAATGCAATTTTTCAAGTATAGATAATATAGATCAAAATTTGAAAGGATTTATTATGATGTTTAGGACCATAGTAGGCTTGCAGTAGAAATCAAAAGATTTTATGATGTGGGAATAGCAAATAGGTAATTTTGCTGTTTTTCAAAATAATTTACAGACATTCTGAGACATATCATATATATGGTTGTTGAATTAGAGGCTTTGGGTTATATTTGATTGTAAATCCACTGTTAGTTCAAAAGTTTTAAGAGTGATATCTCTTGATTCATGTCAACTTTATGGACCATGGACCTTTTGTTTTTTAACTTTCAGAGTTAGTAGTGGCTCCAGTAAATTTGAGTTGGCAGCAGTGGCAGAATCTCAGGATGAACTTCCTGTACGTAGGATGTCCGACAGCTTTTCAGAACTGACTATTCCATTGTCGGATATTGCTGCAAGGCAAAAGTACCTTAACCCAAGTTTAAAAGGAATACGATTTGGAAGAATTCTGGAAGATTTGGATACATTTGCAGGTAATCACAGATTCAGATATAAAAGATATTTAATAAATACCAGATTAGACTCACACTTTTCCATGAACCACAAGAACTTGATTTGGCCCAGGTGATGCAGGTAGACTGCATTGCATTATCTCTTTTTATTATATATATATTATATAACACAGAATTTTTAAATCCCTGATATGAACACAGGCCTCTACTACACACCCTGTATCATCACCCATCACCCTTTATTTTCCTTCTGTCTCACTTTTTGGAACACCACTGTAATTTTCATTTGGGTATCTCTGATTTTTTTTTCTGCTTGGAAGTAGTTGTATTGCTTTAGGATATACAAGATGAGAAACTGATATTCAACAAAATGGTACATTCAATGATTTAAAATGCATCTATGAACTGTGGAATACATGTAGTAAAAACAATAATACATGTCAAAATCTGTTTCCACATCTTGTCAACCCTCGACCAGTGTCAGCCCTCAGACTGATACTGGAGTCTCGGGTTGATATGAGGTGTGTTGCAGATTTTGCCAGGTGTCATTCTTTAATTATCTTTCAGTCTTCATTGGTTATAAACACACTACAGTGGACAGATCAAAGAAAGCTGCTATATCCATAGTTACAGCTCTAGTGGATAGAATTGGTGAGTATTAACATTTAGTCTTCCAGAAGAATATTTTTAGTCTTGATCACAGATGTAATTGAAAAATTGTATATAATCTGAGGGAACCTCTGAGAAAAAGAAATATTGAAATGATTATATTATTAATACAGAGAAACAAACTGAGATTGTGCCAGATATAGACGTCAGAATGACAGGAAATGTCACATGGGCAGGACGTTCTTCAATGGAAGTCACAATGAAACTACAGCAGGTGATGCATATAATGCAAGAAAGGAGAAATAAATCCGTACACTTTCTAAATCACTTTTGAAAAAAAACCTGGAGAAGTGCTAATTGAATTTTGATTTATGATTTTCATAAATTTAGAATCTGTTGATATGCAGCTGTAGAAAATCATTCATTCATTGTAAAACAGGGAAGGCCAACATCAGTCTTTCTGTACAATGTTTTTTGTCACAAGGTTATCTTAATGCAAAAACAAAATTCTTGTCAATAAGTTGCTGTACACTGTACATACAGTAAAACTCTGGTTCAGTGAATTCCTGGAGTTTTTTGGTTTTACTTTGTTATATCGATAATTTGCTATACCGGTATAATAGATTATTGTATGTGTACTTATTTTAGCATTATTTTACAGTCAGATCGGATGCACTATTTGGCATAAACAGGATTTAGCTCTTCTACTATATATGATAATGGATAGATTGAAAATTTCATATTTTACTGTAATTATAAATTAGCAATCTCACTTCACTGCCAAAGCAACTAAAATCCTGATGTAATTAATTATGAGTTGTGAGGGATATCCAATGGTAAAAACGAAAGTAAAAATAATTAAACAAATATAGTAGATGAATTAGATGCATTAAGAAAAATGTCAAATAATATTAAAAATAAGAATAAATACTCTTTATTATTATGGCCCATATGAAGAATGGGAACACACCGCTCTGTATCTATTGATTGATCTGTGGACAGTGTGTCTGATAGTTAGAGAGCCCTCAGTCCAATGGTCATTTAACTTCATAGTCAAGTGGATTAGGACTAGTAAATGACACTTATTGAGGATACTCTCATATTGTTTTAACAATTGTAATATTGTTATCCCCAGGGAAAAAAATCCTTATTAATTTTTGGATTCTATGTAAGTTACAGACTTTCTTGTATGGCAATTATTGTCCTACTAAGAAGTGCAGAACTCTTTGTCCGATGGTCATCTAAATATTTATTTGGTAGGTTGATCATTACTAGTAGATGACTCTGATTGATTTTCAGGTCAAAAGTTCAAAGATCACAGACCTCTTTAGCATCCATATAACAACTAACCAATAACTAGAAAACTCTTTGTCCAGTGCTCATTTTATATGACTTGTTGATGACCGCTACTGATTTTCAGATGAAAAGGTTAAAAGTCCTGAGGTTTATCCAACTGATAGTAATCAAATTTCATTGTTGATTACTAGTGGATGACTCATACTGAGTTTTAGGTCAAAAAGTTGAAGGTGATTGGGCTTTTTAGCATGCAATACAGCAATTGTTTTCTGACTATTACTTAAAGGTTGACTAGGAGATGATTCCTATTGACTTGCTGGTCAAATGTCATGGTACTTTCTAATATGTATGCAACCATTTCTGTCCAGCCAACAACTAGATAACACTTAACCTGATATAGTCGTGGAACTTTAATTAAGGATGTTGGTCATAACTATCAATTTTCAGATCACAGGGACCTTTTACTTGATAAGTCTTTAAACTTCAGAGGCAAGTTGATATACATGTACAAAGTGTAATCACTATTGAATGACCCCAAATCATTTTCATGTTAAAAGGTCATCATGCATATCTTCTTAACAAAAATTTGAATTTTGGAGAAGGGAGGCAAGATTTTACAAATATGGATGTCATCTTTTAGTATGTAGTGTTATACAAATACAAATTTGATAAAAATTAATGTATAGTTTGTCTATTCTGTTGATTGATACAAACTAATGTTTAGTATTTCACAACTGATGTACAATGGGTCTTCTAGGAAGTCAATTCTGTGATGCAAACCATTCTAACAGCCAAGTTTCTGATGGTTGCAAGAAACCCTGCAACTAAGAAGTAAGTTTACACAATTTTTAAAAATGAAATGAACTGCCTTCTTCAATTTGGCATAAAATGAAATTTTATCAGCATTAATTCCATTCTCACCATTTTATTTGCAGAGCAGCAGTTGTATGTGCCTTAAAACCCCAGACTTCAGAGGAGGAAAAAATATTTCAGCTCGGAGAAGGTATTTTGTATGATAAAACAGTAATCATTTCCAATATTCTGTTGTTATGACCCAGGCATTTCTTTTATTCTATAAACCCAGCACTATAAGTGAGGGAGATTTTTGTTACTCAAGTTCATTTTAACTGCTTAGAACTGTAGTCCTATTTTAAATAATCAAAACCTGAAATCTCAATGTCAAATCTTACTGACAAATATTGTCAAATATCATTTTAAATATTCTAGAATCCAAAAATGAGTAAACAGATCTGAAATGATACAAGGCATGTACGATATTGATATAGGGATCAGCTTTGTGTAATCTGTGTAGCTTTAAATAACAGTAATGCTTTTCTTCAGCAAACAAGGTGGTCAGACAAGAGGAGGCCAAGAGAAACCTTCTGAAGACCCATCCCTCTGAGGCAGAGAGAGAAATTATCCACCAAAAGTTTCTTCAAACACTGGATCCTAAGTAAGGATCTTGATGACATCAATGAATAGTGCTGTATTTGATAATAACTGAGTTGTTCTGATAAGGGTAGTACTGTACTTGTGCTCTATTAATGAGTATTAGTTGTACCCCAATATTTCTCTACACATTGTGTTTCTGTGAGCAAGACCATTCTTTAGTTCCCAACTGTAGATGCCCCAAATATTGTATATATCCATCCATCTGCCTGTTCATCATTATTCTGATGAAATGGAAATGTTTTAGCTACAGCAGTTAAGGGCATTATGTTTAGACAAACAGATGAGAAGGTACATTTAATCCTAAGAGACTTGTAGGAGTTATAACCCCTGAAACCACTGTGTAGAAAAACTAAACACTTCACATTTGGATTGCTTCTCACTAAAGAAGTCCTTCCAGAGTAACCAAGGTTATCATGTTCCCCAGATGAAGTTTGGGAACATATTGTTTTACTCTGTTTCTTATCATGTTCCCCAAACATGGTTTGGAAGCATACTGGTTTTACCCTGTTTCTTCTTATAACTGCAGGGAAACACAAATTTAGTAAGTGTATAAGTATCTGAGAATAAAAATAGCTCAAACAGAAGTAGAATATCACAATGTTTCTTTGTTAAAAGTATTAAATGTGTCAAAGAGGAAATAAATGATAATTTTATATTTAATTTTGTGGCCCAATTCAAACAAATTATTCTTGATGTGATCACTTTCATGTATACCTCAGACAGATATAAACAAACCTCACGCTATTATGACTTTCATTCTAATTTACATAGCCAGTCTATAATAGTCATATACATACTTGTGTCCACTCAAGCATTCAATAGAATACTGAACATATATATGTACCTACATCACAGAAGAGCAGATATCTAGGAAACTGCATATTTTAAAAAAGCTAAAATAGAATGAATATTTTGTTGTAGGTTTACATTATGAATGCATAATGAATGATGTAAACCACAGATGCTAAATCAAATTTGCATGTGCATGAATGTGTGTGCATTGTAAATTTCAACTTCTTTTATCAGGTATTGATTTATTACATTTTGAGGTTTCAATGAAATGTTTTGAAATTATATGGCAGATTTATTTTTATACTCTGTACTTTACAGCTTTGTCAAAATCACATCCACATACACATAAACGCGTGTGTGTTGATTTCTTTGCTAATATTCAAATGACCAGTAAATCTCTTAAGAATGAGAAAAATGGACTGATATTGACCTCATAGGTGCATACTACAAAAACTTTGAATGTAAGATGATTGATTATGATGAAGGACATTTAGACATTTATTAGGGAACATCTGTAACGGTCCCCATTACAATTAGATCTAGTTGATCTTGAACTTCACACTAAATGTTGCTGCTGCTTGGAGGGAAACTGTATCATTCACAATTCTGAAAGTTAATTTTCAAGGTTATCTCCCTGCATAAGAACCACGCTGGTGTCTTGATGGATTATTACTAGACAAGAATATGACAGGAGCTCAGTAGAAGGCATTGCTAAAGCAACACTCACAAGTCTTTTAATAATATTGTGATGAACAGTTTATTAGTTACATTCCATATTACTATAGAGAATATATAGGTATTAGTTTTTGTAGAAGTGGTAAACTATAAATAAGAGAGAAGTACTTTCATTACATAACTATGATGTTGTAGCTTCCAAACTTTCCGTCAACGTGTGAAGCCAGAAAACAGTGTCTGGATGGAGGATACTATTCTCAAAAATCTCCACATTTGTTTTCCAGAGGTAAGTTCTTTTCAGTATGTCACATATCATAATAAATATTCATGACTAAATACTCTAGGAAAGGGAAAAAACTGAAAAAAGAAAAATATTACAATTCTGCAGAACACATTAAAGGATAAATCAGATGTGCTTTTCTTTTTGCTTTCATGATTTTAACTATATCAAGTTATCATTAGCTTTATACTTTAGTCCAGGAATCTCTACAACAAGATATTTGGCGGATACCTGATGAGAAAGGCTTATGAGTTAGCTTGGGCTAACGCTGCATTATTTTGGTAAGTCTAATGCTGCACTGTATCAGTAAATATAATGCTGCACAGGGATAAAAATTTGTTGAAATTTTCAGGGGTAAGTGGACCCTCAAGTCTAAAATTTTAGGCACCCACATTGAAAATAATTAGCCCACCTCCAAATTGATTTTTTTTTTTAATTTCATACATTACACTGATTAAACAATATGCAAATTAACTTGTATTCCTGTATATCACCAATTTATGCTATGAAATAACCAATGTACATACATTATATTTATAATGATATTGCAAACTGTGGAAGCTTCTTATACATTATAGTTCTTAGGGTGGTGCTGGACCTCATCAGTGTTGCAAATTGCAATTTCTATTTCCAAATGGCAACAAAAATCATCTTCTGGCAATTTTGGGGGGCACCTACATTTGTTTTATCAAAACTGACTAAAAATTGAATGCACATCATTAGTTACTGATCTGTCAGTCAATAAGTAAAGTATTTTGTGTTGGCATGTTCTGTATATGAAGCTGCATGTAAAAGAAATGCTACAGTTCAGAAATGTTGTAGAGTACCTATCTAAAGGTAGCTTCATCCTCATGTGACTTATCAGAATTAATGGTTCAAAGTAGAAAACTGTATTGATTTCCATTAAATTAATATAGGTTGATTTAATCTATAGCCAAAGAAAAAGAAATGTTGTCATTAACTTTTTAAAGATGTCAGATATACAAAAACAAAAATTTTATATCCACATCAGAAAATCATACATTTTCATTGAACAACATGACAAAAATACATAAAAACGGGTTAGAATGACAAAATGTTAATTTCAATAGTTTAAAAAAACTGCTACTTTATAATATAAATAAATTAGATGTGGATATTAAGGAAATCCTTGTATAACAGACATACAATACAGAAATACTAGCATTATGGTGAAAACAGTTACTAACCACAAGATAAATATTCCTTTTACAAAACATTGTCAAAATTTGTGCCATGTTTGGATATAGAAGGCGGAGGCCGTCATTGTAAAATTTGTGCCATGTTTGGATATTAAAGGCGGAGGCCGTCATTGTCAAAATTTGTGCCATGTTTGGATATAGAAGGCGGAGGCCGTCATTAGTGCGTGCATGTTAGCCTAGTCATGATGTTGCAAATTCATAGCGACAGCTGTATCTGATTTACTTCTACTATCTAAAGAAGACTCTGAATTAAAATGGGGAAAATTACCAATTGCAAAGTGGGTGATCAGAATTACAGTTTTAGGAGCTTACAGAGACTTTTAGTTGCATTGATGAGTGGGTGAGCACTTTTTTGCATCCCTGCTGCAGTACACCAGTAAGTCCTAATGCAGCACTACCTCAGTAAGTCTAATGCTGTACTACATCAGTAAGTCTAAGTCTGTACTATATCAGTAAGTCTAATGCTGTACTACATCAGTAAGTTTAAATCTGTACTATATCAGTAAGTCTACTGCTGTACTACATCAGTAAGTCTAAGTCTGTACTATATCAGTAAGTCTAATGCTGTACTACATCAGTAAGTCTAAGTCTGTACTATATCAGTAAGTCTAATGCTGTACTACATCAGTAAGTTTAAATCTGTACTATATCAGTAAGCCTAATGCTGTAGTATTTTGAAGTCTTATGCTGCACTACATTAGCAAGTCTAATATTGCACTATATCTATAACAAGTGAAGGAATCTCTGAAGATTAGGAATGAGAAAATTTAAGCTACATATACATCCAAAAAATTCTGGCATCAAGGAAAAACTCCTGTAATCCTAATGACAGCTCTTTTTATCATTCAAGTCACATCACATTGACATCTGATTTTAAGTGGGTTATCTCAATTTCATCTTAGTTTTATTAATCCTTGCACAATGTAGTTCATCATACTGTTGGGAAATGAGTAGGTCTGTAAATGTATAATGACATGTAATACCAGTCATAGCTGGGGCATGAGGTTGTATACTACACTGTATTGACAAGTGTGATACTGTATTGATAAGTACAATACTGTACTGTATTGAGAATTGTGATACTGTACTGTATTGACTAGTGCAATGCTGTACTGCATTGAACAGTGTGATACTGTACTGTATTGACAGGTCTAATACTGTACTGTACTAATACTGTACTGTATTGACCAGTGTGATACCGAACTGTATTGACTAGTGTAATACTGTACTGTATTGACAAGTGTAATACTGTACTGTATTGACCAGTGTGATATGGAACTGTATTGACTAGTGTAACACTGTACTGTAGTGTAATACTGAGGTTTCATTCAATACTGTATTTTAATGTAAGTCTGAATAGTATATTTTTAGAATTATGAATTTCTATAGATTGAATAAGATTTGTTTTAAATAATCCTTTCAGTTCATCAAGAAATTTCAATGTAATAATTGTGGATGACATTGCCTTTCTGAAGTCCGTGGAAATTAGGTCACTTCTGTTGATGTCGAGTCAGGTACATTGTTTGCTTGTTATAGTTATAGTCTTGTTATAGTTATAGTCTTAGTCTTTTTTAAGAGGTCGAATTGTGAATTTGGTTAAAATGCATATATTTATAAACTGCATATTACATGTTACATCAATTAACATTCTGCAAATATGCTTTATATATGTATATGTGTGCATGTATGTTTAAAAACAATAGTATTTCTGTGTTAGTATAAATTCTTTGTTTAAAGTGGAATGCTTTGACCATTGCATAACCTTACTTTTCCATGCTTTTTATATAAATTATAATCATGAAACTTTAAAACAAAATATTCTAATACTTCATATCTCTTATGAAAATTTGAGTGTTTTTAATTTCTTTGTGAGGTTGTGTACACTCGGGACACAAATTTACAAATCCACGTCCACGCTGAGGTCATAGACCCTGATGATGGATCTCGGAGCACAAGCAATAACTTTCATTTCGCTTTTCGATGCCATGAGCCTAACATACCATCTGTCATGCCAAAAACTTATGCAGGTATAACACCAACGAAAAATAAACAAAACAAAACTATTCACATAAAATCTATGTAATAGTATCTAGTCTGATTTTAGTTGAATTTTATGGTGAACATTACAGTCATACTGTTACGTTCAAATATTAAAGTGAATGCAGTCATGTTCCCTTGGTTTGGTTTCTTCCATTATGTGGGCAAAAAAATATTTTCAGCTATGATAACAATAATAAAGAATAAGCATTGTCATTAATGAAAAATACCCACACATAGTTTGAAGTGGAAAATGTATTTTGTTCCTCTAACTTTATTTTGTTCTTCATTCTTTTCAGAATATATGTTGTACTTAGATGGGAAAAGACATTTTGAAAGCTGATATGGTGTTGATTCAAATTATGCAATCATTAATTTCCTCTCTAAGGGGAATAAATATTACTTTGCAATAAGCATGAATTTGTTTTAAGTGTGTTTTACTGTAGTATGATTAAGGAAAAATTTGTCCCCATTGTAAATTCAGATATTTGAATATATTGTACCAGTAAAAATGAAATTATGTTAGAACGGAAATTTCTGACAGGTACTATTATTTGGTATAAATTAACAATAATTCATGTTTTGATTTTTTTTCAAAGTCCTTATAATTTTAAGGATCATCACAATGGCTGACAATGAGAAGTGAAAATACATGTAATTTTTTTTCTGTTTTTTTTTTTTTTTTTTTACTAGAATTGCAATTTTTCAAACTGGATAAGGCAAATTTTAAAGTTTAGATTTAAAATATCATTGTACTTATCTTCTAATATTAATCATTTATAATTTTTTTATTTGGTGTGTTATGCCTCAAGGTTGTTTACAATTTTTTTTTTTGTTTCTACATTTCATTTCATTTAGCAGAAAACCTATTCCATATGTATAGCAAGAAAAAATGTCTACTGTTATGAAGAAAATGTGGCATTTGCAAGGGATGGGGACCTGACTAAACTGCACCTAAGGTTGTCAACTTTTAACATGAACAATATACTGTAAACGATTGATCCCGGTTATCATAAACTGATACATTTTTCAAAAATTTATGTTTAATTCATGCAAGGAATGTGAGCTAAAGATATTTTGTTTCTGTTTGTATGCTAGTCTTGCAATACAAGTGTAGTTTTGTGTACGAAGAAAATGGATTTCATGATACTGCTATTGAAAGTGAGCATGGTGATTCCACCTCCTATTTACCGTACTTTTTTCCATCTGTGGAATTTTGTCTAGGCCATAACTGTGTAGCAAAGTAACATTATATTCCCATCTTGACAAAAGACTGCTTATATGGCCAGAGGTTATGAGATCCTGGTCTAAGGTCATTTAGACAAGATCACTAAAAGAAAGCTTATGAAATTTCATTTTGGACCTTAACAACAAAGCTACACTACTAGATCAAATTTGGTTGCAATGCTCTGAGGGTGTGTTTTACTCTGGATGAAAATCATTAGCAAATGGTCAAGGTTACTGAAAATATTTTTGTACCAAAGACACATTATACATTCATATTACAGATGATCTGAGCGTTTGTCCATATTTTTTTCCTCAAAAGTCACAAAAGATCACCAGGGGAAAAGTCCAAAATTATTGTTCAATATCTATCTTTAAGGGAACTCCACACACACATTTTTATCTAATAAAAGTATAGAAAGTGTATTTATTTCAATTTATTAGAGTTAAAACTAATAAATTATAAAATAAAATATGTAAGTCATCACACTTTTTAAGATGTGAGACTTACATTAACAGAATTATGTATCAATGTCGGAAAATTACAATTTTTCTTAATTAGCATTATCAAAATTTCACAAAAACTGGTTATAATGATATAATAGTAGTCATAATAATTTAATGAAACTGTTTCTTTGCAAAATATACAAAATGTCTGTGAAATATAAAAGAAATCTATCACATAATGGAATTGATAATGAATCAATAGAAATAGAGTTATTGCCCTTGGATTCAATATTTTGAAACATATCATTAATTTTCCATTGATAACTTAGACTTTTGAAATATTTTATATTTAACAAGATTTTTTACAATAACTTTTGGAAAAAACTTCAACACAATTTATGGTCTTATCGTGCATAAATCTAAACAAATCATTGATTTTGCAAAATCTAATGACATCACAGGACAGTGGAATTACTTTAAAACAAAGAACCCTTGGTCAAAGGGTGCTTGTGATCTGTGTATGTCTCATCCATCATCTTAGACCAAGGTCACTTGGACAGTAGGAAAACCTGTAAATTTTTATTCAGGTGATACCAACGTAACAATTTTATATTGTGCACAAGACCCGAAGATTGGTACTGATATTTTTGTCCTGATGCTTCGTCAAGGTTATATACAGAAGGTCAAAAGAAGTAAAGTTATTGTTCTATATAATGCTGGAAGTGTAGAGGTTTGTAAGAATGTAAGGTTCAAATCTGCAATATTCAGAATAAGCCCAGTATGGATGAGCCCTGTGGGATTGGAGATCTAATTTGATTTTAATTATGATCTGACCTAATTTTATTTTTTAAACAATTTTTTGTTGTATTTGAAATCTTTTCATATTGATATTATCATAGTTTTAGTTTTATTTTCTGTATGTAGAAGTTCTGTTTTAGATATAATAAAGAATTACAATACAATACACGTCTGGTTATCATTGCAGCAAAGAATTCAACATGTTACCAGCTCTGCATGTCTGTTATATACCACCTTTTAAGAAGTATGTGACCCTGTTCATGATAACAAGACTGAATTATGTCAGATTCTGAGGTTCTCTGGTAATAAAGTATCTATTTTTCAAGTATAAGACTTTAATTTAATGTGTCTATCACAGAGGCTACCTGAGCCCAGGCTATTTTATAACCTGGAGTAAAATGTAATTACATGTATATACAGCTACAAATTTTCCATCAACTCCCAGTCACAAAAATGGACTTAGTACCCATGTTTCTTTATTACAGAATTATCATGAACATCACAAAACATAGGCAAAAATATATGATATTCTCCTCTTTTAGGCAATGGAGTGGACTTGGGATCATGGTTTGAAACGATCACTAAATGTAAACTCATTATTACTGAGCTGAAGTCTTTTTATATTTCTTTTTTGAAAATACATGAAGGTATGAACTGCAACATTTCACACTGATATACTTTATAAAATGTGTTTAAATGTGAATATTTACATTCTAATTTTATTTCTTTTGGAATTCCCAGCCATTAAAATAGACATACTATATTTATCTGTATTGATTTATATGCACATTGTTTACTACTGCAATGCATTCATGAGGAAATGGCTATCATAATTATATCACAGGCAAAAAAACATTGGAAATGTATATACATGTATAAGAAATATTAAATTTCCCCATTGTTTTTTGTCTTTAATACCTTTACAAATTGACTTGGAACCACTACCCCTGGGGTTGCAAAATTCACAATTCTGCTTTTCCTAAATATGCATTTAGTTTTTATATAGTATCATCAAGATTAAAGAAGTCTAGACATTTAACTACTATGACCATTTTGGACCCACTCTGCTACCAAAACCCCTATACCTCCGATAATGAATTGACAATTTTGGTAACAGACTGTTTGCTCTTGAATATCCATGTAGTTTCAATAACATAAAGAAAATATTATTTAAATGTTTTACACATAAACAATTACAAATGTATATATAATTATGCCAAGTTTGGCCCCACCCTGAGTAAGAACCTCTACCCTGGAGATCATGAAATTTATGATTTTAGAAAGTGCCTTTTTGCTCTACACAGACTATGCATTTAGTTTTTCTTACAAATGAAAAGTTGTAGAGAAGATTTTTTGAAAAATGGCAAGTTTTTGGCCTGGGGAAACGGGGGTCCAAAAACTTATTGATTTTTGTCCCCCTTGTCACAAAGATGCTTCATACCAAATTTGAAAAGAATTGGAAGGGTAGTTATCAAGAAAAAGTTAAAGATGCATACACATTTAATTACTTTGACCATTTTCCCTCATCTTGCACAAAGACTTGACTTTCTGATTTTTTTTTTAATGAGAGGAATGCTACTATATGTAAAGATTTGCATCCTGTTTAATATCTGAGTCAAGGTTATTGATATGAAAATTCTGACAAGCTTATACTGTTAAAAGATTTCCTATTCTGCAGAATTGTTTTATTATATGTATCAAATTTCCCTGTACTGTAATCTAGAATTAGATGTTAGATTCACTCACCTACTTGCATCCATGTTATGATGCAAGCAGATCAATAGATTGCCTGTACCCTTGCAGCCTCCAACTTTGGTATAGAGCTATTTAATTTGTAAAAATGTTCAAAACTGAAGGTTAAAGATCTGTACACACACAACTATTTTGCCCAATCCTTTTAGGGCCTCAATTTGACCCACACCAAGAGTTTAATCAAATAAGTTCTTATTACATTCACATTTCTGTACATGAGTCCAGATTTTTAAATAATTCATATTTTTGATATTAGACCCATGCACACAAAACATGATCAATTTGCATTTGCTTTACACTTTTCAGAACATGACATTCATAATTTTGCCAATGCTCAGTTTATCAAGATTGTCAGCATTCTTTTACAAGATTTTACAAAAAGTTATTGATGATTACATAAGCAAAGAACAGACAGCATATATCAAAGGAAGATTTATAGGAAGTAATGCACGGTTAATATTAGATATTTTTGAATATTGGGAAAACAATAATAAAGAGGGATTATTATTATTTCTCGACTTTGAGAAAGCTTTTGATTCAGTCGAGTGGAATTTTCTATTTAAAACTTTAGAAACATTCCATTTTGGTACAAATTTTATTAAATGGATTAAAATACTTTACACAAACCCTATCTTCCGTTTAAAAAATAATGGATGGTTATCTAGAACATGTCAGATGCATCGGGGAATTAGGCAGGGCTGTCCTATTTCAGCGATTTTATACCTCTTTGTGGCAGAAATTCTATCAGATAAAATAAAATCTAACAATTCAATTCATGGCTTCACAAAAAAAAATTTAGAAAATGAAATAAAAAATATCCAACATGCAGACGACATGACACTGGCTTTAAGTGATACTGAATCACTAACACATGCATTAAAAACTATTAATAAATTCTGTGAATTAGCAGGATCAAAAATAAACTTCACAAAAACAGAATGTATTTTATTCGGAAACCTAAAAAACCAGTTCGAATCAAGAGAAGGAATAAAGGCAACCAAGAAAGCTGTAAAATGTTTATAGGTATTTATATTGGTCAAGATAGAATTGAATGTTATAACAAAAACTGGATGAAAATATATCACGAAATTGAAATGTTATTCGAATCATGGAAAAGAAGAAAATTATCACTATTTGGTAAATGTACAATTATTAACACTTTGGCTTTATCAAAAATGACCTATGTCGCGAGTATCCTAGAGTTACCCGATACTAAGTATATAAAAGACATTAATAAGTTGTTATTTAATTTTCTATGGAATAAAAAAGATAGAATTAAAAGAAATACATTAATAGGGGATATAAAAGATGGAGGGATAGGTATAGTCGATACAGAGTCTAAACTCAAAGCATTAAAATCAACATGGGTTCCACGCCTTATTATAAATAATCACATCCTAATGAAATATGTAGAAAGCTTTTGCAAACCATTGGATATTGACATTAATTATCTAGTTAAGACTTCTGAAACATCAGCTGACGATTACGGCATTCTAAAAAAATTTCCAGTATTTTATAAACAGGTATTTTCCTGTTTCAATCTCTGTCAGGATAAGACAAACCAAACTTTTAAATCCACTGAAAAATTCCTTTTACAACCAATATGGTCTAACAGGAATTTCCTTTTTCAAGGCAAATCAATTTGTTTTGATGATTGGATTAAAAGCGGGATATTATATGTTAAAGATATTTTTAATGAGGATGGGCTATTAAAATCAGGTAAACAAATCTGTGATAATCTTAAGAAGAAAACAAACTGGCTATGCGAATATAAGATATTACGACACATTTTCAAAAAATTTGAACACCGATATGATTTTGCAAAAATCCCCTACGTCTTGGTAAAACAAATTGAGAAAAAATTCTTTTTACAACAAAAAACTAAAAACTTATACTCTGCCTTGATAAAACACAAATTCCAAATACCCTCTCTTACAAAGCAGAGTAGAGAGTTCCAAATAACAGATAAAAAGAAATGGGAATCAATATTTTTATGTAAAGTTAAATGCATTAAAGACAAATCCTTAGCAGAGTTTAATTACAAGCTAATACACAACTTATTGAGTAACAATCTCCTTATCAGCAAATGGAATAAAAATATTACTAATAAATGTAAACAGTGTCGAGATGAAATCGAAAACGCAAAACACCTAATTTTTGATTGTAGTAATGTACAACATATTTGGAAGATTGCAAGCATCTGCATTAATTTCACGATTATTTGGAAACATGTTGTTATCGGGTTTTATTTTGATAATAACGAACTGTCTAAGATATATAATTATTTTATATCTTTCATTGCATTTAGAATTTACAAATGTAAAATGTATTGTAGAGTTGTACAGGTTGATGAAACAAATGATTTTGTTATTCGCTCTGTCAAGGAATACTTGAGAGAACATTGTCAAGTTCTAAAGCTTTTGCGTAAAAACAAAGAAAACTCTTTTTTTCAAAATTTTATATCCAAGCTATAATTATTCTCTGATTTTTCCATATAAGATTCAAACATAACTGCATGCTTCTACTTAACTTTGTTCACATATATGTCTGTCATTATTATGAATCTATAAATCCACAAACTGTCCCTGAATAGAGCTGCCCAATGAGTCGGTTATGAACTGTTGTGATATGTGTGGACTCATAGTGGCAGCGTGGCATTTATAAATACCGGATGAACAAATAATCAATTTACATATATGATTTATATAACGCTATCAATATGCTATATATATGTGTATCTATACCTTATTTATATATTATAAACACCATGTGTATGTTGCTTTATATATGTTATGTCATTGAAATAATAAGTTGGACCCTGCGTGGTACCTTAGGGAGAACTATTTATGTATTTTGAGGGAGCTTAGTCAGGGCCCCATCCCTGGCAGCTGCCCTATTATGTTAGTTAGATTTGGATGATTGTTATAGAGTAAGTTCTGGGAAATAAAAGATATGAAAATTTAAAAAAAAAAAAAAAAAAAAAAAAAAAGATTGTCAGCAGTAAGGAATGAAATTTTTCATGAAAGATTGTCAGCAGTAGGGAATGAAATTTTTCATGAAAGATTGCATAGTTGTGTCTCCCTTCTTCCAGGGGAAGACATTGTTTTTGTATGCTCTGTCCATTTGTCTGTCACAAAATTTTGTGAATGCTTCCCCTCCTGTATGGCTTATCAAATAGACTTGAAACTATGTACAATGTTTCATTGCCATTTGTAGATGTGCATAAAGTAGGGACAGGAGGATCCTTTTGTTATCCTCAAAGTTATAGTGGATCTAAGAAGGGTGGAGGGTGTAAAATAGTTGTGAACACTTCTATATGGCTTATCAAATAGCTTTGAAATCATGTAAAATACATGTTCTTCATTATCATTTAATGATGTTCACATTGTTCTGACTCGGGGATCGAATATTTTCCTACAATTTACAGTGGATCAAAGAGGAGTGTTTTATAGCTTTTTTTCATGTACATGGGTATGTTCACTTTCCTACTGGTACTTCAGCTTAACAGTCATTATTTTTGTATCATATACAACAATGACACTGGTCACATCGATGTTAATCTCCATACCATGCAGTAAAAGGGAGGGGTGTGTGCTTTGGTGCACCTTCAATTAGACGAGCTAGAGAGACACTTGTTTTTAACAAAAACAAATCATATTTTTCTTTATATAATTTTCAGTCTCAAAATTGGCTACAATTGCAAAGCTTATTCTATACATTATCAAAAAAGTACCATACCAATACATATTAAAATTAATTCATTAGTTACAGAGATGTTAAAAATGTCAAAAGTTTTAAACAAATAGTTGTTCATCTGGGTATTGAACATCTGGGTATGTCAGTACTCCTCAAAATAGAATTTTGACTTTAGAAGTTGCATGTTTTATTGAACACAATAGTCATAACCCGCTAGAGGCCTGGACACTGCATGTTCTGTTTCTCTAGTTTGTGCCTCTTATATATATATTTTTTTTTTTTTTGCATGATAAATGTATATGTACTTGGACAAATGGGAAGAAAGAGGGAGTGTCTCAACAATTATAAACTACACTTCATCATCCATTTTTATTATTAAATACATTACTGACAAGACCTATAAGTTCCTGTCAGTATTGATTAAATCAACAAGTGACAAAAATTCTTAACACACCAAAGAGTGCTTTAAATTGTCAAAAACAATTGTACAAATAATAAATTATTCTTAGTATTAAAATCTTGATCTGTCTCAAAACATTTGAAACACAATAACCCAGACTTAAATAATTGCAATTCTATGATTATGACATTTAATAATACACTTTTATGATATATTTTATCATGAAGGAAAAGGCACAGATATAATATATTTGCAAATTTCACACTACCATGTTAATAGCCTGCTATCGAAACATCAACTACGAAGTTTTGAAAATAATCTTCACCCAGAAATATCCATTGTGTACAATGTCTGAAGTTTACACACAACATGTGGTATGAAGGTACATAAAATCGATCCATTACATACATAACATACTTAATAATAAATAGAGCAATATCACTGGTGTCACCATCTAGCATAACCATCGAGTTCTGTAATTCATTCCCTTACAAAATTTTAACTTTCATTTTTTCTATTTACGTATATTGATTTAAATGTATGCACATCTTTAATCTTTTCAAGTTTCATGTTTATACTGAAGATTTTAAAAAATATTTTCTAGGGTAAAATATGGCCACAATATCATTAATGATCAATTTCCATTGTAGTTTTTGGATGTTAATTATTACTACAACAAGTATGTCATAAACACAATAAAACACATTTCTTTCCATATCACACCCCTCTACTAGTACAACCCTGGGGCTGATAATGGGGTCTTGGGTTGATGTGGAAAAGGGCATGCATATTGTACATGTATCATTGTCTCTAAATAAACTACAGTTATAATAGAATTTGGAGATTTTCCCCAGGTCTGAGACAAATCACCATTAAATCAGTTAACCATAAATTTGATAGAGGTATCACATTCGCACCAATGGCAGTTGTGGCTTTAGAGGAGGAGTGATTAACAGGGTGCAGTCTCCTCCCTTTAGTTTGGAATATTTTACATGAAAGATTATATTGTGCCATCTTGTAGAGCTGCAATGTCCTGTTTGAGGTTTCAGTGGTCAAAGTGCCATCTTTCCTCCTCCCCCCCACCCCCCAACTAAAAATTTTCTAGACCTGTCTCCCTGCAAACACTATTTCTTCCTGATAAGAACTTGTTACAGGTTTCATTCATTCTGATTTGTACAAAGGAGAAACATATGTACGAAAATTAAAAAATGGAAAAATATCTACGTAAAAAAAAAAAAGAAAAAGATAATATAAATTTCATAAATCACAATATAAACAAGGATTTGTATCTATATAGAAAAACTCTCTATCTTACATTGTGTCCCTCTTGCCTAAATCCACAGGAATAAACATCACTTTTTAAAATTAAAGGAGATTTTTACTTTTTACCTTCTAGATGGTGGTTTGATGACATATAAAAAGGAAATGTCACATATTTAGGACATCTCTATCAAAAGCAAGCATTGGTATAAATAGGACACTGATATCAAGTAAGAAATCGTGAAATTTAAAGAATTTCATAAAAATTGTGCAAATAATAATAAATAAATATGCTTCTCTGAAAAATAAAAACACAAGCAAAGTTTAACACATAGCGAGGTTATGTTAAACACTACATGCTTTCATAGAATTCGAAAATTAAATTACAGGTATGTTGAATTATTCTAATCTAAAGCATGTAGTATTGTTTTTCAAGGGTGGGAGGAGGAGAAGGTAACTTGTCTAAGCTGGAACAGGTGCTATTAAAAATGCAACACTTAAATACAGTTTCTTGACAAAGAAGTTCATGGCAACCCTACTAATAGCTCTGCACCTAGCAGCTGTAGTAATTGTGTATAGTGTATGTACATGTCTATCTGTGGGTACAATTAAAGACAGACAGCCTCAAGATATTGTGAATATCCAGTAGATTGACTATTATGGATTTCAGAAAGAAATTTATATTGATGGCTGTTATTGGAATGTAAATATCTGTTTGAAACCGATTAAAGTTTAATCATGTGTGCATACAACTGATATATACATGGAATGATTTTCAAGTAAAATGAATCATTGAGATTTTTAATGATGTACCCTTTAATTAAGTACTATTGATCAGCAAATGATCTGCATGGAATGGCTTTGAAATAAAATAAATAACAAAGACAATCAAAAATAACAAAATATAACAATGAAAATAATAACTTGGACGGAAATAATTATGTAAGCGCATCAATAGAAATATATTTTACTGTGTCAAAAAAATATAAAAAATAAAATAGCTTTGCAAATTTGTAACTGTAAATTCAACTACATTCTACATCTTTCATTATATTCTGTGTCCTTGCTTACATTCTGTGTTATGTGTTTAAGCTCTCTCATAAGGAAATAAATATCTTACTACTTGTATTGTAAGCATTACCGATTTAAAAATACTAATTATTCATTCAATATTGAGGAATGTTACAATGTTTTACAGCTGCTTAGCCTTAAACACAAACAAAGACAATGTAAACATAATCTTATCACAGTCAAGGTAATACTAAAGCATTCTGAATCAAAATCAATTCAATAGCATAATATGTGTGGCAAATTACTATTACAGCAAACACAACTACAGTGAATAACAGGTTACAACCCCATCCCTCCCTCCCTCTCTCTCTCTCTCTCTCTCTCTCTCTCTCTCTCACACACACACACACACAAACAAACAAAAAAAAAAAACAAAAAAAAAATTGTCATTCCAAAGTACATGTTCAGTTTTAAAGTACAGAAATAACAATCTGTTTATGTCCTTTTTCATTTCCCAACAGACTTCCTACAATGTATTGTGCTATTAAATTTGTGATACTTACATTGTAAATATATTTCATCAATTACTGTGCGCTTAGGTTTGTGGTTAAAAAAAAACAAACATGGAAAAGCCAATGGGAGGTATAAAATTGGTACAAATGTACTTGTATGTACAAATATACTCAGAACATAATTAAATGTGTATCTAATTATCCATAAGTAAATTAAAAGTACATAGAAAGAGCTCAAATTTCAAATTACTACATATAATTTGATAGTGGAACACATAAATAAACATCAAGATAGACTCAGCTACACTCCACAAGAGACAGATAATATTTTAAAACTGACTAGACCTCAGTATCATAGGACGATCTCTCTGGAATTCCTCCTAGCACCGCTCGATATGTATCAGATGATCTCAAAGAGCTAACAGGCTGATACGAAATACTCTCATGGCTTCCCCTCAAGGCCCCCAAATCTAATTTTGGCACTTCTAAAGGTCTAGGATCACTGGTATTCCTGTGTTTCCTTAACTGAACAGGTGTTAAAGGTAACTCTCGAAAACCATCCTTGTAATTCAAACTACCATCTTCATTAAATTTGGCTGTACCATTCACTGAGAATATTGTGGTGGAATTCAAGTCTTCATTTTCTTCTTCTTCCACATCCATTTGTTTTGGCTTGCGATATCTTTTACGTCTGACTCGTTTACTTTTGCGGATTGAATCCTGTGAATTGATGCCAGAGTCTGGACTTACTTCTTGAGAATTATCTCCCTTTAACACATTCTTTGGTGAAGCCTCACTGTGAGAATCCTCTGTGTCAGAATGATAACTTTTATTTTCATGAACGCTAGGCATAAATTTCTGCTTTCTCAGTGAAGCATCCATGTGGGTCTTTAAAGATTTTGAATGGTACAAAGAGGGATTGTCTGAAATAGAAGGATGTCACATCACATATTATACATTAGTACAAAGTACCTCAACTACCCTGTACAGTAAGAAGAGTTCCCATAGTCCTATCATCTTCAGAAATTTCCAAATTTAGAAAACGAACAAGATTTAACCTTGAAAATCCATTTCCAGTCCCTTTATTTTTTATATCATACAAAATATCAAATAGCAATCCCAACAAATTGTACATATATCTACCCTAAAACTTCAAAATGTCAATTATATCATTTAAAGAGCATGGCCACACTTAATTTGACCTTTTTCAAGTACAAGTATTTGAAATGCAACCAATGATACAAAATATAAATTCATTTATAACTTTACCAATGGTAGATATTTTATTGTCAGATTCTTGAAATTCTCCTCCACTGCTCTGTCCAAACTGAGCACCCCTAACACTTCTCCTCTTTTTCCTCCTTAATTTTTTTATTGTATTGCTTCCATCACTATCATCAACTCGAATGTACTTATCAAACTGAAATATTTTAACATAAATTCATCATGTACATGAAATACATATATGTCTGCAGGTCTCTGCACTGCCATGTAACAAAAATTCTGTTCATTTGTACAGATATTTAAAAAAAAAGGTTTCTGTAATTGTTTAAATACTGAACCATGGTAAAATTTCCCTTCAATTTTTTTTTTGTCCATTTCACCTTAATTCTGAATAGATAAATTCTAAACTCTGCAAATTTAGCTATAACCATTACCGTAACATTGCAATAGATGGACTTGGGCAAATTCAACATGTCGGCAGCATTGTTTTTCAATGTGTCTATGCAAAAATAACATAAATATCCAACATACTTTAATCAAGTTACATATATGTAGAATTGACCGTAAACGTACAGTGTTATTGTTGTCAGTATGATGTATGGGGGAGGTCAGAGGGGGTGGGGTCTCTCCGTCTGTTCTCTGACGCTCCGCATCCTCCAACATTCTCTGGTAATTCAGTCCACCATTGTCATTTACATCAGAGGATGATGACCTGTAAAAACACAATGAAACAAAATATCAGCCTAAAAGAAACTATACATGTACAAACAAACCTATACATGTATATGAAACAAGACATGAAATGTCATGTTTAATTCTAAGTAAATTTCTTTCTTGAAAATCCCATAAGGATCTTAGATTTGATTTAGATATCATCTTTGCAAATATGATTTATGGATAATTAAACATTCTATTATCTAACTCAGGAAAACTCAATATCTACATCAGAATAATAAACCAAGATGAATACAAATTAAAGATAATTACCTAAAGATGTGTTTTACTCTATATACCTTTATAAAGTGAGACTTTGACCAAAAGTAAGTCTATTTAACTTTGATGGCCACAGGGCCTGATTCTACGTAGCTGTGATTAGTTACCAAGTCAAAACCCTTGACTACTTGACTGTGGTGTTTTTAAAAAATTCCTTCAGATAAATTAATGCCAAACCATGAAATATGGTGCAAATGTGTAGGATGAGCATTAAGACTCTCCTTCAATCCAGATTTTTAAAGAATACTTACATTTTGTCTCCACCTCCTCTTACATTGCTTGGTTCCACTCGGTTTTTCATTTTTGACTGAAAGTTGTGAATGAAAAAAAAAAAATTGTTAACTTGGCAAATGATATTCAGTCTCAAGTTCACACTCTGGAGAAATATTATCATACTACGATTTTTGTAATGTACAGTAAAATCTTGTCTAATTCATTTTGTACAATCCAAAATTTTTGAAGCAAATCAACCTTGAAGAAATAAATTTGTAATTCAGATGTTGTCTAATCCAAAGATTTTTTTTTTTCTGATACTAAATACATCTGGATTAGATAAGTATATTTCTTCCTTTCCTCTAGCAGATCTTTATCCTTCACTTCCCACACTTTTACAGTTAATTTTGCCCTCAATCTACACCCCTACCCTCCTTTAGAATAGGACTAGTTTGCACCTTTTTCTTCTCCCTTTGACTGCTTGGAGGTACATCTGTGTTGTAATCATTCTCTTGTCTTTCACGTTGATGAACTATGTACTCATATGTTGTCATTTTATTATACACTGCAAACACAAAATAAAAATATTTATCCTTAACCTTTTTCATGTGATGTTTAAAATACATAACAGTATATGGCTGATAAACAGTCACACTGTAAAGATTTAAAACATGTTGCTTTATAGCTAATTTACTGATTACTTTGTCTCATTTTCACAAATATACAATGTAACCTGTTTATGATATTATTTCTTCCTGCTATTTGTGAATCATGATTAACAACAGAATTATGTTGGAAAACTATACACAGGTACTTACTTAAGTAACAATGGAAGGCAAAAAGGTGAATAAGCAGTCCTAAAGCCAGAAGCAAGAAAATGGCTGTCATGCCCACTAAGGTCAGGAATCCATAATCAGACACCCCAACATAGCAGATCTTAAACTCTGCAAAACAGTTTGTTACATATCAGGAAATGCACTTAATGGCTTGTTCTACTGGAAGAACATTTGGGAGAGTATTTGATAGGACAAATTATTGCATTTACATTGCAAATCTATTTTATGAAATATATGTACATTTTATCAATCATTAATTATTGATGTCATGAATGAAATTAGAAATGTATGGAAGATCATTTGAAATATGCCAACATACCTGCATTACTTGTTTTGTCTGAAAATGAATGAAAACAACAAATCAATTTAGTGAAAAAGAAAATCTACAGCATCCCTCCAAATGAAAAGAAACCACTACTTACTGTTCCACAGATTTGTCTAGTTAATTTTACAATCAAAATAACTCTCTTTTTTTTATTGAATTGAACTTAGTACTCATAACATTGTTTCTCATGCAGGTACTGAATCACAATGGGACTAATAACATTATAGGACTCAAATCAACCATTTTGTTCATTAACTGATATTACTTTTACAAGTATAAAGATTGACCATCTCAACAGAAATAAGCACTTACTTGCTTTGAAATCTGCAATAGTAAGAAATAGAACAATGCCTTCATTCATTATTCATTATCAATAATTATGTCATGCATATCATTTTATAACTTCAAACTTTCTAAAATATTTTCTCTTTTGCTTAAACTAGATAAAACTTACAGGTTACATTTCCTTTTGTAAGACTTGGCTATAGTGCCCAAATGCTGTACCTACCTATATAAGGCAACATAACTTTGGCCTCTGTCTTATCACTGTAGTATGACACAAACTCCACCAGAGACAAGAGAAGGACAAATAGGACACCCAATATCCCTGTCACCAACACAGCCAGAAACCATCTGAAACACAAATATTGTCTAACTCCAAAAACAATACCTATGGAATTGTTCCTTTGCTGATCAGTGAAATTTGAGTCAGCGATAACTGCATCATTAATTAAACTTTGGCAACATTTGTTTAAGTGAATTATACCTGTAGTTCTTGCCTCCCACACAGTTGTTCAGCCACTTACAGTGATGATCAAATTCTGCTACACACTTATTACAGGCACTGCAGTGCTTAGATTTTGAGGCCCTAAAAATATATCCAAAATTCACCTTCACGGGATTCAAGTAATAATAAACTGTAAAATATTTTTCCCTTGAATCCGAGAACAATATTCAGAGCATTATGATTCTAAATTCCTTAAACCATGAATCCATTTTATAGCCACAGAAACTCACTACTGGGCTGAAAGCTGTTCAATAGCCATAACATATGTTAGTTGTGTATGTCCTTGCATGTATTTAAAAGTAGCCATCATCCCTAAAACACGACAAATGTATCACTTCCAGAGTGACAAATCATGCTACAAGTCAGAACATTATTTCTGTACCTTTACCAGGGCATGAAATGCAGTGATTATGTGGTGATTATGTGATCAAATATACTAATTTTATTACCATTCTTGAATGCCAAAATATGAACATTAAATAATGAAGTGTTGACACGGTACATCATTGATAACACAAAATTCATGTAGAAAATTCAAATATGCTAAGTCCACTTCCAATGTATGATAAATTTTCCTTGACGAATATTTACTTACACATCTGTTTCACATATGTAGCAGTGCATATTTTCATCAATAACATGAGGATGTCTTTTTCTGTCAAACGGCTTCCTTTTTTGACTGCCTTTAAGCACCGCTGAATCTGCAGGGTCTATAGTGCTAGCCACAATGTGTGTAATAATGTGGGATAACAAAGCAAGCCCTGTGATCTATCAGCCTGTCAAGGGTCATTATCCCAGTATATTGTGATACTCAGTACATGTACAATAAGAAATATTTTCAATGATTGGAATATCACATTTACCTTTTTTTACTATTTAAGTATTAAGAATGGTATGTATTGAAAATTATTGCACACAGCACAAGAATTCTTTTTTCCGTTTTAAGTTCTAGTATTTTCTCATTTTTCTGCTACATGTGTATTCTTGTTTTCATCATTAGGTAGTGCTATGGAATCATTAAATCTGAAATTGGGGGGGGGGAGCTCTAAAGGATGTCCAAAATTTTACAGCTTAACTTGGATGTCATTTTATGGATGTAGTTTCTGTAAATTTCCACTTTTTTGTTGATGTTTAAAATCCAAGTGATACCAACAAAACCCATGAAAACTGAACCTCCACAAAATATGATAATTCCACAGTACTATTGGTGTAGGGATTTTTATGTACCATTACACTAGATGGGCAGTATTACACACTTTTTTTAGTTAACAAATATGCATTTTCAATATGGATCTTTTGAATATGAGTACACCTACAAATTCTGACATGTGAAGTCAATATTATTAAAGGATACAGCATAAACTGCTGGCTGAGCATCTGAATGCAAATGTGGAACCAGGGTTGTGAAGTTTACGAAAGAAAAGTAGAGAACAAACAGCCAGGCCACAAACTGTAGTGGGTGGGGTGGACAAGTCCATCCATTCTTTCTGCTGATTTGTCGATACTGTGGTCGAAATAATTCTCGAGACATGTCTGACAGATTTCCTCTGGAATTATTTCATCTGCAAATAAAACATCATAAAAGATCAAATCTTCAAAAATGGTCATTTACACAAAATTATGATAATTCATTATTGTATACTCTGTTAATTATGGTGTACAAAAAAAAAGTTATGTTCATAATTTCCTTTTGGTATTCCTTAAAAACTATTGCAATCAACAATTAATATAATTTTAATTCCTAATAACACCTCTTAGTTGGTTATTCTTCGCTGAAAGTGAGGATGCTGTGTATTGTAAACAAACTAATTCAAATAATACATGTATTGTTCATGGAAACTGAGCTTTATAGCTGTTTGGGATAATATGGGGCAAAATCACTGAAAACTGACAAAAGTTTAGGGGTGTTATCAGATATCTTTCACAGGATGAGTTTGCAAATACATATGATATTCATTTCAAATTTACCCCGTAGGGATCCGGGTTGTTAGAATAGATCCTCAGCACCCCTAACTTGTCATAAGAGGCGACTAAATGGGGTGGTCCTTCAGATGAAACTGCAAAAACCGAGGCCCCATGTCACAGCAAGTGTGACACATTAAAGACCCCTCCATGCTCAAAGGCCTTCAGCACTGAGCATAAGCCTAAATTTTGGAGCCCTTCAATGGCAACGTCTCCATATGAGTGGAGGATTCTCGAGTGGGACAGTAAACAATATATAATCAATCAATCATTTCAAACTATGAAATGGCCATAGAATATTTAGTCTATAATATCTAAAGATATACCAATGCATATTTTGGTAAACAATGTTTAATGCTTTCTAGACGCACTGTAAGTATTTCTATTACTGAAAAACACAGTGTTAGGAGACCTTTTAAAGAAAAACGTTGTGCCATAAAATGAGTTTGGACTTGAGGTTTGGAATCTGTGTGTGTTGATGGAGTGATAATTACTATCATATCAGGTAAAACACAAGATTACATCAATTAAATATCGTTCATAAAATCAAACAACTTACATTTTTAGTAAGAAACTCATAATGCCCCTAACACAACAAATTTATGTGCATTTACATTATCATTTTTCTAGTACATGTTAAGCAGTACATTGTCGCCATTTTGGTTCCAAGGTGATTGTATAAACTATATTATTCCGCCAAAGCGCCGTTACGTCAAAGAAATATTTTATTATTTTCAATAGCATACTAAAATGTGATGAATAGATGGATGCTTTTAAGAGGGATTTCCTATAACCGAAATATTGAACAGAATTGTTAAAATTCCACAATACTTTCTTTTGATATCATATACCCTGATTCAAAATAGAACTATTTTTTGGTTCTATTTGAAAGTGCAATTAACTCGGACGTATTATATTTCGTGTTTTGTAGATCGCAGTGGCTCCTTCGCGTTTTGAATAGGATGAAAAAATTTTGGTCCGACATAAAACGTGAAAATAGATAAAGACTGCTTTTTAGAATTGAGAGTTGTAGGTCCTTCTGAAGAAATGTCAATTGAGTCATTAACCATGATATAAATCAAACCTCACGGCCACAACACAAGATACATATAGGTAGAAGGGCAATCTCTAAGGCTGACAAAAAGCGTGAAACGATTTCATAAATCGAAATTGGGATGCGATAGATTCACACATTTCGGGAAAATTATCGCAAAAAAAAAAAAAAAAAAAAAAAAAAAAAAAATCAGAAAGAAGGGATACTAGCTAGTATATATCCATATTGCCTGTATGGAGCGCCAAATTAATATAAACTTAAATAATTGAAGAGATCTTTAATTATTTGAATATATCATCAATTCATTATATATTAATATAAACTTTATCTTTAATTATTTGAGTTTATATTAATATGGCGCTCCATATGTCTGTGCTGCTGCGGCTTTGAGAGCAATACATAGGTCCAAATGTGTGGTTCTTCACCTTCATCTGGGCTGCATTTGTGGTAGTATTAGATACATGGCCTTCCTACTAGCTCGGACTAGTGGATTAACCCTTTAGCTCGATCGGTAGAGCACTGGACTGTCGTGCCATAGGTTTCGGGTTCGATTTTCAGCACCCCGTGGGGATCCGGGTTGGAATAGATCCTTAGTACCTCTTGCTTGTCGTAAGAGGCGACTAAATAGGGCGGTCCTTCGGATGAGACCGCAAAAACCGAGGTCCCGTGTCACAGCAGGTGTGGCACGATAAAGATCCATCCCTGCTCAAAGGCCCTGAGCGCCGAGCAAAGGCCTAAATTGTGCAGCCCTTCACCGGCAATGGTGACGTCTCCATATGAGTGAAAAATTCTCGAGCGGGACGTTAAACAGTATATAATCAATCAATAATCGATTCTCAGCAGAGGCACAAACAATTCAAGATTGTAGCGGCTACGCATTGCGAAGTTAATTTACAAACTCTATTTTTATGAGATAAATGATCGCCTTCCACTCGTGCTGAAGATTATATTGCTAGATAAATTGAACATGGTGTGCTTGTGAATATGGCCAAACTCCAAGGTCAAATCTATAAATTTTCCTACGAAAAGAAAGGTCTTGTCACAAAGATTGAAAGAATACACATGTGAAATATGAAAGCCATATAGACTAACCGTTTAAAAGTTTTGTTTTTCAAAGGTTTCTCAAAATCCAAGGTCAAGGTCATGAGGTAAAATAAAATGCTATCTGAAGAAAGATCTTATCAAAAGGAATGCACATGTGAAATATGAAAGACCTATCGGACAAACATTCAAAAGTTACTGCCAAACAGATGAACAGACAGACCAAAAACTATATGCCCCAAATCTCCGATTACGGGGATACAATCAAATGATTTTATGGTTAAAACTAATATTACAATGCAAGAAGTAGTATAAAACTGAAATGGTGTCGCACAATTTACGTTCCGGCTATTTTATTTCTCGTTATTGCGACTTTTTATCTCGTAATAACGACTTTTTATAAAATCTTTTAACACTCTATTTAACTTCACTAGGCTTTTGTAGGTTCCTTACACCAGACAGAAACCATTAATTATGCAGTGAAATTCATCACTAATTTTTGACGTATATTTGGGAGGGGGGGGGGGGGGGTCATTTCGCCAGCGTCCAGTTTCGGTGTGGTTAGTGGTGATTAAGGGTTTGAGATTTGCAATAAGTTATATAGCATCTTTTTATTTCTGGGTAGGATATTTAAATATTTTTTCGAATTTTAGTTCATCTTTGTACATTCTATAGTTCGTAGTTTTTGATAAAATCTGAAGGTTGGAATTCGATTTTTGTTTAAATTGATCGAGTGGAGTAAGTTTTACTTTTAACTACTTCCAATTTGGATTACAAGTAGTATTGTGCCAAATGTTTAAGAATCTCTGTCACCTTTTGATTTATGAAATTATTACTAGTTTGAGCAAGAGATTCGATTAATTTTGATTGTTAATGAATGAATAAAAGTACTTCCCATGTTTTATTCATAATTTTTATATTAATTCAAAACTATGCCTATTATGGTGTGTGTGACTTTTTTAAATTGATGATCGACAATAAATACTTCTTTCCATATTTGGAAAAGTTGCTATGCACTGGATCTACAGCAGCAATTAAGAAAATGTTTGATAATTACTATCCTTAATACTGACATAAGGCAAAATTGACTTACATGGTCAAGGGATATCCCGTATAATCATGGACAATGCGTTTCTGATATATATATATATAAAGCACGCACCAAGCATATATAACACCCGAAGTTTGGTTGGAAAAAAAAAACAACAAAAAAAACCTTCGTCATATATATGTGACATAACAAACTAAGGCAAAAATTGCGGAAAAGTTCGAGTATGTCGTTGGGACCGTATTAACCAGTTGCCTCCAAGCTGAGTCTATACTAATAATTACTTCCGGATCCGGATTTGGATACAATTCCTGAAAATTAAAGGGTATTACGAACAGAGTAATTGTTACTATATATGGAAGGTTTAACCGGAACCCAAAATTATGACCACAATTGACGTGCCTGGTACCATGAATACAGACAAATGTTATTACCCTTTGATGACAATATAAATCTAAGTTTTAACAACCCGGAGCCCATATGTTCATATTCAACGTACAGGATACGTACAGTCAGTGGCGGATTTAATGGGGGCGTGGCGCCCCAGCGCGCCCTTCTAAAATTTTCAAATTTAAGGTAAATCGTGGTTTCTTGTTTAGAAAAACATAAAAGAACCAATCATTTTTTCCCACTCTTAGACAAATAAATGACACGATAGTTTGATCTTTTGTTAGTTTTATCGGGCGAACCTATATTTTATTTCGAAAACCCTTAATACTTGTGTCATTTTCTTAATTTCCCCCACATTGAAAATGACAGTAAATAGTAAAAATTACTACTTAGGAGACATATTCCAAGCCATATAAATTTTTTTTTAAATCCAGCAGCTTTAGTGCATGAGGCCTTCCGCCTAATGACGTTGCGTCCCCTCTAAATTCGATTCCTGGATTCGCCTCTAGTTGAACCAACGTTCTTAACAACATAGTAGATATAATTACTACTATAAAAAACAAAAAAAACAACCCAAAAACCAAAAAAAAAAACAAAACAAAAAAAATAAATTGTGGCTTTAAGTAATCCGAAACCCAAATTATGGCCATATTTAGCGTTCCGGGTACAATGGTTGAAGACAAATGTTATTAAAAACAAAAGGTGATCTTGAAGATGGCGAACAATGATTAATCTCGTGATTCCTATAAAGAATACAAATTTAAGAGTATGGCAAACATGGAACCCTGGACATACAAGGTGCCTAAGAGGAACAAGCATCCCCTGTAGACCATCACACCCGCTGTTAGCCCTATATCTTAATCAGATGAACTAAGTAATTTGTAGTCAAAATCACTGTGCAAAGATGCTTTGAAGCATGTCAGACAATGTCAAGACAACAGAGTAATTATTACTATCTAATCGATGGTAATATATAAATTTTAACAACTGGTACCGAAATTATGGCCATATTTAACGTTCTGGGTACAATACCCGAAGACATTCGTCGGTTTGACCACGCAGCAGCGACACTCTGGAACAATCTACCAGACTCGCTGCGATTCCAGAAATCAATTTTTACATTCAAACGGGACTTAAAAACGTATCTTTTTAAATTAGCATACAGTGTTTAATCATTTTACCTAGACGTATATCAATTTTATTTCATGTATTTTTAACCTTCAGTCATCTTGGTGTCCTTCTGAATCTTTTGTTGTTAATATTACTTTCATTTGTATTCTAGTGTCTGTAAAATTGTGTAATTTGAATTGAAGCGTTTTAATCCTTACCATGTTTACTGTATCACAGGCTTTTTGTTAATGTGGTCATGTGATATAATTTTTATCATGTTCAGCGCCTTAGGGTAAATTTATTTTTATATAGGGCGCTATATAAATGTATATATTATTATTATTATTATTATTACATGTTCTTAACAACACAGTAATTACTACCATTCGCAGGCAATAAATTGCAGTTTTAGTAACTCAGATTCCAAATTATGACCATAATTAATGTTTATGATACAATTGTTGTAGATAAAAAGTTGGAGGCACCCAGCCAATGAATTGATAACTTATTTTACGTTGACAGAGGTATAACTTTGGGTGTACGTGAGTTAAGGAACGATAACTCTGGGTATTGTAAGGAACGATAACTATGGGTTTAGATAACTGGTCCTAAACCGGAGTTTGTTGCAAAAACGTGGAACGGAAAATGGAATTTATACTTTTAAGGAGGAATGCTACACCAGAGAAATTTGATATGGATGAAAAATGGAGGATATGTGCAAAAATAGTTTTGAAATTTTCATCTTTCAAATTTACTTTTTTACGTCAAAAAATGCAGTTTTAGTAGAAAGTAATTGAAAAAACTAAAAACCCCTGCTGGAATAGAACCTGCGATCTACAATTCACCAGTAAACGGTTTTGTTGTTGTTGTTATTTTCTTTTTGTTTTGTTTGTTTTTGTTTTTTTTTTTGTTTTGTTTGTTTTTTGGTTTTTTTTTCCTTATCTTTTATTTATTTTCATCATCATACATATATGAGCTACTCAGCTCATTGAAATGAATAGACAAATATTAGTAATATTTATATTTTCATCCATGGTTTTATAGGAAGTCAGCCATTATAGACTACTTCCTTAATATGGTCAGCAAAAATACTTGGATATTAGTTGTCGAGTTAGAAGAGAAATATAAAGCTCACAATTCTTTGTTACGTAAACAAGGCTCGTGTCATGTTTTTGTTTACATAGCTGATGTATACTAGAAAAAGTTCCGTTTACAGCAGATTTTTTTTCCCATTTACAAGTTAATTCTGAACACAATTAAACAGTTTCTAGTGTTTGTCACACCTCATTTTGTTTTACACATGACATTTTCTATTAAACAGTCTACATGTAAACAAAAACATGGCATGAGCCTTGTTTACAGAACAAAGAATTGTGAGTGCTGTATCTCACTTGCAACTCAATAACTGGCATTCATTTTTGCTGACCATTAGAAATACATGCGTTAAGCATTGTAAACATTTAAAATGAGAAAATAAAATGAAGTTTTCAGTTCCAATCGTGTCCATGCCCCTAAAAAATTTGATGAGATACATAAATATGTATTATTCTACATGTTGAACTAAAATCAAATTGAAGTTCAATTACCTAAAAAAATATCTATAGTTTCATTTAAAAGCAAGTTCGATTTTAAAAGGGCTATATTTCGGGAGAATTGTTGTTTTCGTGTGGGGGGATGAAAACTTCCATTTAATTGGATAGGCTACTAAGGTGGCAGCCGGAATAAAGTAATACAAATTGAAAGGGGAAAAATCATAAATGAAATATTTATTTTACTTGTGAAACAACATACTATCACAACATAATTGGGGAGTGGGTGCCAGAAATTTACAAAGCAGGGAAAAAGGTGGTGATACTCGCAAGCGCTTGCTTAACATTTTTCATGACAAGTTACAATGGTTTTAAAATTGCGGAACGCCAAATTAACACAAACTCAAAAATAATTGAAGGGATCTTTAATTTTTGAAGGTATCGCCAATTCATTTGATGCGCGCAAGATCTCTTCAAATAATTAAAATATCTTGCATTAATTGATGACATTAATTATTCTGCTGATTGATACACGCTGCTCTCTTCAAATGAACTGATGATAAAAATTGAATGATGTACATGGTTGTTTGCCTGCTTTGACACATTAACATAAACTCAAATAATCGAAGAGATGTTTAATTACTTGAAGATATCATCAATTCATTTGATGCACGCAACAATTCATTTAAAGTTCTCTTCAAATAATTATTGATATCATAAATTTTGAATTTGTTGCTCTCTTCAAATGAATTGATATCAACAATTGAATTGATGCGCACTTCAATTCAATTTATGCGAACAATAACTGAATTATTGCTCTCTTCAACTGAATTAATGATATCATTAAATCAATTGATGCGAGCAGTAATTGAATTGTTGCTCTCTTCAATTGAATTAATGGTATAATTAATTCATTTGAAGTGCACAATATTTCTTTTAGAGAGAGCAACTTTATAATTAGAAATATCTTCAATTCAACATATCCATAATTGAATTAATAATCACTTTAATTAAATTGTTGCTCTCTTTAAAAGAACTGATTCCACATACAAAAGCATTTTAAATATTAATGATATCTTCAACTGAATTAAAGAGATCATCAAATCATTTATACTGAACTCCCAAATTAATTTGATGCTCTCATCAACTGAATTGATGAGTGCAATACTTGATTTGATGCGCACATTAATTCAATTGATAAGAGCAATAATTGAATTGATGATATCTTCAAATAAATAAAAATATCTTTAATTATTTGAGTTTGTTAATATGGCGCTCCATACAAAATACATATGCATTAGTATGAAGTATATGAAACTCTGGAATCTGAGGATGACTTCCCGTTCTCTCTGTAATTTCTGCTTCCCTTGTTCATAAAACCTTTTGATTTTACAAAATGCTGACCTCTTCATATTACATACAATATTTCTGTTTCGTTTCGCGTTTAAGCAATATTCCACACTGAGCAGTCATATATTTGCTGAAGTGAAGATATAAATTTCTTAAAAAATAAACAAGTCGTAGTAGCTCGGTGGTAGAGCGTTCCCTTCATAACCGGGAAGTCGTGAGTTAGAGCATACTTGTGCCAAGGCCTCATCAAACCCAAGACATTAACATAGGTAGTGATTGCTCCTTCACCAAACGCTCGGCATTTAGAAGTGAGAATCATATTTTAAAATTCAAACAAGTGGTCCATTGCTGATCAGAGTCACACTGACTCTGCTACTATTCATCATCAAACTTTTAAGACTTTTTACCCTTGGAAAAAAAAAGACTCCATATTATGACCCCAAAGGTTTTTGACTTAATCAAATTTGAATCCTAACAATATAGGAATGCATCTATAACAATATTACTAATATGGTCTGTGTTATGGAAAAGATATTTTATCTATATTCATGTACTATGCAAAATATTTGATCCCTGATTATAGTTCTGGTTATGGAGACAAAGATGAAATTATGAAAAGTTTACAACACAAAAGGACAAAGATCAGAATAGCTCACTTAAGCCTTTGGCTCAGGCTTGGAATTCTTGAAAAAATCTCAAACTTAAGTTTAATTCTTATCATGCCAATATCCTTATGAGTTTTGAGATCCATGAGAGATATAGATGCAATAAATATTCCATACTGTTATCGCAGACAACGACACAGCAAAATCTAATTGTACGAGTAATACTGATATAGTGACACCCCCCCCCCCCCCCCCCCCCCCCCCCCGAAATTGTGTGTACACAAATAGTAGTTTCAAACATGTAAAACAGAATCATAACACTGCTTGTTGTTTTGTTGATTTTTAATCATTTTTTGAACATCGCACTATTATAATGTGCATATACTGTTGCACTGTCAAAATAAATGCAATAAATAATGGCAACTCACATGGATTCCATGTGTAACACATAACATTTATCACAGAAGTTCAAGTGCACTGTCAACTGATATTGAGCATGATTTAGTGGTCCTTTGAATCCTCTTTTTCTGCAGAAATCTCCCTGTAGATAAAATTTCAATCCTTGGACAGATTATTCCTCTCTGTGAACTGTCTTTCTACAGCTTTGTTCAAACCATCCAAAAAATCCTCCAGAGTGACACTTGGACTCTGTAAAAGTTTATTTATCTTGTATTTACATTATAAGTTCCAAAGTAGATGTCTTTCATTTCGTTCATAATTAAATGTATGAAAAATTATGGACAATATATATGTAACCTTTATTCTGGAGATAATGATCAAAATGTCATTACTAATCAGAAACTTATAATCTGAAACCCTGATCAGTAATGGAAAAGAGCATGTCAGAGTATAATATGGCAAAATTTGAAATAAAAATTTACATTTAAAGCAATATTAGCTATCATTTTGGTGTTGAAATTTTGTTGTTGTAAAATTATGCTTTACTATTTCAATGGCAGGGGAAAAAAAAGGTTTATGAACCTTTGTTATTAACATTTTTGTTATAAAACCTATTCAGATGCTCTGAATGAAGCAAAATTACATTATTGTCTTCCAGTACAAAATCTGTTTTCTATACAATGCTATATATTCAACAGAACTGAAGTCTTTACTTTGATAAATCTTAATTTTAATTTTAATTTCATTCATGATTATGGTTAAAGTTACACACATACACATCATAACAGCACATTTTTTACAACAAAATAAAATTTTCAGATTTAGAGCTAATATTGCTTTAACACATATATAATTATACTCAAACTTGATCAGAAAAGCTTTTACAAATAAGATTTTGGCTCAAATACATGGAACTAAAATACGGACAGTCTTTTTTTAGGACTCATATGTCTGACACTGCTATTGTAAGACTAAAAATTAATAGTTTTTTTTTTATTCTTGGGAACCATAAGGTCAAGTTGACATTATTTCAATGTTCTCAAATTTAGATTTGGGAATGTCAGCAGTATATGTTTTTTCCAGGTTTTTTTTTTTGTTTGTTTGCTAAATATTAAATAATACATACTTACTCTTCAATACATGTTGATGGAAAGAATATCAATAATAAAAACTAATGTTGTATGGGAATCAAACACTGAGAATCCAGTTGAGCAATAGATATACCATATCATTTTAACTGTTTTGTGGTATTGTATAAATTGTATCATTTGGTTTCACAATAACAGAAACTAATTATTGCTGCTAAAAACAACAGTAAGAAGATGTAAAAAAAAAAATATTAATAAATGCACCCCCCCCCCCACACACACACAAAAGAGAGAGAGAGAGAGAGAGAGAGAGACAAGATATGTTTGTAAAACACTATGCCCCTGGATTACAACAAAGTGGAACTGTAAGGCATTGTATTTTTTATTTATTACCAAAAACTAGGTCAGTGTTGCAAGGTCAAAAAATCTGGTATCATTGGAAAGGTATTCTCACAAAAAATGCACATGCTAGGTATAAAAATGGTACTTTTTATGACTTGAAGGATATGACTTATATATTTGGATTGTCTAAAAGTTAGACAAAAGTCAATATAAAGATAAAATTTTTAGTGTCAATGGAAAGATCTTGCCACATGAAATAAACACACCAAATATGAAAGCTCTATCTCTTATGGTGTATATACTGACACATGTAATGTTTATAAGGGCATTTTACATGTTACTTCTGGTCCCGATAAAACAAAGAGAAGTTGTGCATTTCATACTACAGCTGGGTACAATCACTACTGTAACAGATAAAAATCTTGCCTTTCTGATTATTTAAATCTAAATAAAAAATTGTAGGTTGAAAAATGTTAAAATCTACATAGAAATATCATTTGTTTTTCTTAAAAACAAATGTCTCCCAAGCTCCCCAAACTGAAAGTGTTCCAATTACACCCTCCTCCCCTTAATGTATTGCATGGTATAGAGAAAGTATAAACAGGAACACAGACATTACAAACTGCACTTTGTGCATTGCAGAAAGATTCAACATTGATGTGACCTATGCCATTGTTGTATATGATACAAAAATAATGATGGTATACTGAAGTACCAGTAGGAAAGTGTGTATTCTTTGTACATAAAAAAACCTATAAAACACTCCTCTTTGATCAACTTTAAATTGTAGGAAAATATTAAATCCCTGGATGAAAACAATGTGAACATCATTAAATGATAATAAAGTATTGTGCAAAATTTAACGACTATCCATTAAGCCATATAGGAGGAGAAGTATTCACAAACTACTTTACACCCTCCACCCCTCTTTGATATGGAGCACCAAATAATCAACAACTCAAATAACTGAATATATCTAATTATTTGAAGATACCATCAATTCATTTGATGCACATAACAATTCAATTGAAGATCTCTTGCAATAATTAATGATATCTTCAATTCTGAATTATTGCGCACATTAATTGAATTGATGATAGCATTAATTATTCTTTTGAATTGATGCATGATCTAATTGAATTATTGCAAATAAATTGATGATATCAACAATCGAATTGATGTGTGCTACAACTCAATTAAAGAGAGCAATAATGCAATTAATGCTTACATCAATTCATTTAACACTAGCAATAACTGAAGTATTCATTAATTCAATTGATGTGCACAGTAATTCTTTTAGAGAGAGAGAGCAACTATATAATTAGAGATATCTTCAATGCAACATACTCTCTTTAATTGAATTGTTGATCTCTTTAAATGAATTGATGCATGCATTAATTCCTTATACAAAAGCCTTTTAAATAATACCTTCAATTGAATTAATGAGATTATCAAATCATTTATACTGAGCTCTAAATTAATTTTTGCAAGCAATACATCCACCATATTAATGCTATCATCAAATCAATTGATGAGAGCTATAATTGATGTGCACTTCAATTAATTTTTGCTCTCATTAACTGAATTAATGGACGCATCAATTGATTTGATGAGAGCAATAATTGAATTAATGTGTGCATCAAATCAATTATTGCTCTCATCAATTCAATTCAATTGATGAGAGCAATATTTGATTTGATGTGTGCATTAATTCCATTATTGAGAGCAATGATTGAATTGATATCTTCAAATAATTAAAGATAGATGGATTCCCCCTGTTTCAGCAATATGTACATTTGCAGATGGCAATGAAGTATTGTACAAAGCTTCAAGTCTATCAGATCAGCAATATAGGAGACATGGTCAATAGCTATTTTACATCCTTCAAACCCAACCCCTATATCCACTACAACATTTAGGAAAATTATTTAATCCTCAGGTCCCGGTGATATATACGAAGTTTAAAGAATATCAGATAAGCCATATAGGAGGAGAAGTGTCTACAAGCCATTTTACATCCTCCACCCCTCTTAGACTATAACTTTTAGGAAAACAATTGGATCCTCACACCCCGACAATATGCACATCTACAAATGGCAATGAAGCATTGTACAAAGTTTCAAGTCTATCTGAAAAACTATATAGGAGAAGCATTCACAAGATTTTATAACAGACAGACAATCAGATCGACAGATTCTACAAAAATAATGTCTCCCCCTGGAAGAGGGGAGACATAAAAAACACCACCTGAAAGTCATTATCTCATTCTGATGGATACCTTATATCATATGCTGAACTCATATCATATACAGGTCTTCCTCTGTCATCCTTAATGAATATGGAGTTTGTACATATATGTTGCAGTATACTAGAGAAAAGTGCATCCAGATATACATTGTATCAGGTGAATGCACATGTAAAGATGGACATGGTACTTTAATACAGAAGGATTCCTGCATTTCTTTTATGCCAGGCCCTTAAAATGAAAAATACCTGAACAAAAAGAGCATGTGCAATGAAAGGGAGTTTCCTTAGAGTCCTTCCACTTAGTCCGTGACTCTTCCTGCAAAAATATAAAATTCACAGAAATAAGACATTCAATCAAAAAATATTTTAATCTTTTTGTATGCAAGATAAAAATTGCTAGGAATCACATTATGGACATTTGACTGCTGCAGGATTTCCTTCATTTTCATACTGAACAAAAAAACAAAACAAATTCACTTACACTGCTATGTCTCTTAGTCGTAAACTAAGCTTAGTAACATTTTTTTCTATGAACTTCATGACCTCCAAGGTTCGTAAATCAAACAATTGTTGAGCTGGGGATATAATTCCAACCTAAATTAGGAAAAAAATTCTTGAACAAGTATTTTCACAAACACATCTGAAAAAAAAATTTACATAATACACATTTTAAAAAACAAATATCATTTGACATGTACATTATTTCAGCCTCTTATGAAATGGTGTAAATGTACAAATGACTCTTTATAACACAAAAGTTCAACGGGCCTTAATTAAACTTTGAGAGTGTATCTATAACATGTACAGCATTGGCATGTCTCTCAATTATTTTCTCAAAATTACTGTCTCATTATCGACATGGTCAAGTCAGCAAAAAGTTTTCATAATTACACAGCTATCCTGTCATTATTAACATTGTACAATTCAACAAATAATTATTAAACAAAGCACCACTGCAAAAATAAACTGATAATTAAACAATTAAGGTAAGTCCATACTTGCATTATTATTAGAAAGTGTCTTTATTTCAATTTATTAAATTATTTGTCAGAGAAACACATTACAAGAACGATATACTCCATACACACTAAAAATGTACGTTTCTGTCTATGTGCTACAATGTGGTTGCACATTTCAAGATATGTTAATTAATTTGTTATGTAACTAAAATGCTCATGATGGGAGCTATGTTAAATTTTGATTGCACCAAATTAAATACATGTAGTAATGTCCATCATATATTTAACAAGATATGACTATGATCTGCCAATTGCAAAGTTTCCCAAACAAAGTACTGACTGTGTTAAAGTGGGCTTTTTCTGAGTACTACCATTTCCCCCCACATTAATTAACTCCCTTACACAAAATCCATGACAATTTTAATTTTATTGTTAATGTTAATTTTATTTAAATTTAGATCACAAAGACCTTGATTTTGAAAATTAAACAAAAAAAAATCTCTTTATTTCCATTAGTAAAAATCACAAGGCCTCTCGCATCTAGTTGGGGAGGGTTCGAATCTTGCTCCCGCCGATATACGTGAGAAAGTTTGCCAGTTTACTTTCAGAAGGTCGGTGGTCTCTTCCTGGGTACATTGTATCAGGGTTCTCTCCTCTGCCAATAAAAACTGGACACCACCAGATAACTGAAAAATTGTTGAGTGTGGCGGAAAACAACAATCAATCAACCATTAGTAAAACTTGACCTTGATACTAGTTTGTATGTCAATATCCTCTCATCATTTCTGAAGATCCCATGTCTCTATCAGTCCCAGTTCTAAAGTTATACAAGTTTTTATGACTAACGTCAAAGATCAAGGTCACTGGAGTCACTTGACTTTGATATGAGTTTGTATGTCCCATCATCCTCTAATCATTTCTGAAGATCCTAGGTCCTTATCAGACCTAGTTCTGAAGTTATATCAATGTTTATGTTCAAGGTAAGAGGTCAAGGTCACTGGAGTCATTTGACCCCAGGACTAGTTTGTAAATCATAACATCTTTTTATTATTTCTGAAGACTCCATGTCTCTCTTGGTTCTAGTTCTAAAGTTATGCAAGTTTTCATGATCTAGGTCACTGGTGATACTAGTTTGTAGGTCACAACATCCTTTCATCATTTCTAAAGACCTCAGGACTCTGTTATATTTGTCAAGTTATATCTGCTGAATTTTGGAACTGATTTTTCCCCCATAGAGTTTTATGTTAAACCCCACCCTCATTTATTTCCCCCTAAATGTACCCTAACCTCCTTCAATCTGAAAAAAAAAATTCTGCACAACTGGATATATCAGCCCATCATATCCCTGAATATCTATTACTTTCATCAACAAGATACGAAGAACAGCTGTTGACAGTTTTAGGCATGAGAAAGAAGAAGAGGAACAAGAACAAATTTGATTGAAATTGGCACAGTGGTTAAGAAGATTTTTCAAGATATTTTCCTATTCATTTGCATGTAAAACTTTGATCCCCTATTAGTCCCACCCTACCGCCAAGGACCATGATTTCCCATGTAAATTTGAACTTTACTGGCATGATGGTTCTTGAGAAGAATATTTTTAAATGATCCCACCCTTTTTTTGCATTTTTTTTTATTATCTCCCCTTTGAAGGAGACATCCCTTCATTTGAACAAACTTAAATTCCCTTCATCCAAGTATTATTTGTACCAAGTTGACTGATATTGGCTCAGTATTTCTTGAACTTTCAGCTCAGGTGAGCTAAATACATTAAGTCTCCAAACTTTGTTTGGGAGACGTAATATACAAACTGCAAATTTTGAAATATTCTCCCTCATATTTTCAAGTTCTAGTTAACAAAAGATTATCTGACCCTCATAAGTTCTGCTATACAGGTGTGGTAGATCTTGAATATGGCAGCAGGAGATGGAGGTCCAATATACTGCTTAATGTCTGCTCTGTCTACAAAGGCCAGGTCAATAGCACCAGTCACATTAGAGGTGGTCAGAATCATCACATTAGGATATCTGTAATCAAAGACAGATTACTAAAGTTCAGAGTGTTTTTGTCATGAACTACCAATGTGAAACATTCATGTAATGATTAATATTTGTGAGTGAGCCAATGCATATATTTTTGTTGGTCAATTCGAAGACTGTCACGTAATCAAAATTGGTGTTCCATTACATGTTAAGTTAGCAGTAAACAAAGTATCTATGATGTCAGACTATTATACATTACATAAATATGCAATAGTGAGGAGAGGAAGAATAAAGATGGAAAACAATTTTAATTTCCATGTGACCTTAACCTTGACTCAAATCAAAACACACCTTTACTGCATGGGGAAAAAAATACTAAAGTTTAAAAATTGTTTCATGTGAAGGGGGCAAAACTTTTGGCCACATACAAGTTTGAGACAAACAACCATGCCAAAACTATCATGCCCTCCCCCAACTCTTCTAAGACAAGATATAATAAAGTTGCAATTCTGTATATATTCATGGGACAAATATTTACAACCCACAGATGAAATGAGCACTATTTGGTATAACTTGACCTCTTTATTTGATCTAACTGGGTCAACAGTGCATTCACCACTCTGATGGCATCAGATGGCTCACTTCCAGACATTGTACTCTTCCTAGCAGCAGTTAAGCTCTCAACCTGAAAAAAAACACCTCACTGCAGTTGTTTGAAATTGGAGATAAAATGTACTGTTAAAGGGGCATTAATAGCTGTCAACTAGCATTACTGGGATGTAAAATCTATTTTGTTCTAAACCATGATTAAATTGCTGGAATATGTAAATAAAATAAAGAAAAATAAAATCTGAGAAAAATTCACAACTCTATTTTCCAGGAACAGTTGATGGCAATAAATCTATCATAAATTTGAACATTTTTATAAAGGATGCAAACATATTTTTTCCATGTTGTCTGTTTTCATTAACAGCATTCCTTGAGGCAGACAAACACTTAATCAGATTCAACATAACATGATACATGTATATCCAAATATGCAGATTTCTTTTAAAGTACATTATATATTAGACATCTTCCAGCATGAGACGGTAACCCCCTCATTTTGTTGGACAAAATGGACTGTTAAAACAGTGAAACATAATAGAAAAAAACAACAAAGGAATAAAAATCCATTTAGTTTCTAACTAAACATACAGACCAAGTATAATACCCACTTTAAATGAACTACCAATCTACTTTAAAAATCATGCTAAGTTTAGCAGTCATCTTCAATAATGAGTAAAGAATAAAGCAATAGAATAAACAGTGACAAAACAGATATACCAGTCATGTGTGTAACTGATTTAAGTTACAGAAAATATAACTAAAATTAGTAACAAATTGTGCTTGTATGAGTTGTCTTTCCTTAGAAATAGTGACAAAACAGATATCCTGTTATATGAAGTCAGAAGATGTACAGAACTTTGTATTGAGAATACAATGTCAATGATTTTTTTCTAACTCACCTCATCTATCAACACAAAAACCAAAGCATCTTGATCATCTATCAGCTCTTGGATCTTCTGAAACATTTTCATAACAAGTTTTCCACTCTGTGAATAAAGAACAGAAAGAAATATATATATATATATTAAAAAATAAGTAAGTTTCTAGATTTAAAATGCTTCAGCTTGTTCAGTTGAAATTTGCGATCTCAACAAAACTCCAACACATTACCTCGGAGAACCATTTGGAGAAGAGACTGTGACTGTTAATTTCAATCAGCTGACCATAGCTGTATCTGTCTGATAATCGAATGACCAGTTTCTGGGCTAATGCTTTACAAAGAGATGTTTTTCCAGTGCCTGGTGGTCCTGAGAAGTATACAGTGTATATGATAAGTTTGTGGGAGGGCTTGTATATTGCAATATGAATTTAATAATTAATAAATTTTCATGACATAAAGTTCATATCAAACTCTAATAATCTGTACTTTACTGGGAATATTCACGTTTTGATATATGGTAGCAACAAACCATGCAATAGTATAACTTTGTTCCATGATATGATGTTACTGTCAACTGCCTTATCAGAAAACAGAAGTGTTGTTGATGCATAATTCAACAGCTACAATGGAAAGTTAAATTTTGTTAATTTGGTTTTGAAATATGTATATATACATTGCACTTTAATACTTAATTTTTAACAAAATTTCTTATAAAATTTAGTTATTTGTGTATTAATTAATATATACTTTCTAATCTACAACATGTTTAATTTTCGTGTGCATGACTCAACATCTAACAATGTTTTCATCCATTCTACCAACCCCCTTCTTGATATCCTCATCATAAACTAGACTATCCCACAATCCATTGAAATCCAAAGCAGGAAGTAGCCAATGATGAGCAGCTGCCAGATCTTCCTCATCGTCCAGTTCCTCTGTGCCAGGTCCATCCTCATTAAGGCGATAAACATGCAACATCAAGTTATCAGACAGCAGGGAGATCTGCTGCAAGTATACCATTAAGCAGAGTTAAATCTACTGTAATGAACGTTCTTAATTCTTTCAATGAGGTGTTTGACACAAATTTGGTATGAAACACATTAATTAGTTTCTATTTATACAAATATTGTATGTTAATATTCCATGTCTGTACAGTATTAGTGCAGTCTAAATTAAAACTGAATCAACCTTTTTCTCTGGTCCATAGTCTGTGTCGCACAGTGAAATAGATTTCACATTCTCTTGTAAAAACACATCATCAAAAGATGTCAATGTCAGATCACCGTACGCTACTCTGTGACGTTCCAACAATGCTAGAACATGCTGTTTTACTGTGCAACTCTCAGCCAAGCTGAAAAAGTAGGAAATTCAATAAAACTATGAGTATATATAACAGAGATTAACAAATTCCAAAAGTCTTTTTTATCTCGTGGTCCCGTTTTTCAGTAAAATGCACACACTGATTTCAGTTACATACACCATTTTAAGAATGAAAGATATCTAGTTCAAACCTTCCAAATTGTATTACTAAAACATTCAAGATATATTATTTTCAAAAGAGGTTTCATTTCAAAGTAAAATGAAAGTGAGATTTCAAAAGACAACACAGGATTTCAGGAAATGTTTATGATTTGCCTTCCCTTTTTTTTTTTTTTTTTTTTTTTTTATAGATTAGTATATTAATCATTTCAACACTTGTTAGATTTGATTCCAATTTATGATAGGACTAAGAGTGAAATGAACTTAAATCAATGCCAATAAATGAATTCATCAAACCAATAAATAGGAATTAACAATTTATAAGTTGGGACATTACATATTTTAAACTTCAAACGTGCTACCGTAAAATATGCCCATCTCTGTTCTATGGCCATTTCTCAGGACGGGTAAAAGTGCAGAGTGGGATTTATATATATATATATATAAATGCATATATATTAAACCACATATGCTAAACATAAAGAAACTTGAGTGCAACTTTGAATGATAAAAATAGCTGTAGATCTATATAATAGACTAAGCTAGAGATCTATTTTACTAACTAAGCTACCTTGTTGGTTTCAAACATATTTCGACGTGGTATTTTTCATCGGTGTCACCCTTTGGCAAAACACTTCCAAGACCATTTACCGATATATCACCCATTTATATATACTAATACACTTTTAAAACGTTCCAACTACAATAGTCTATTCTGATATAGAAAGATCCACTAAAAGTTTCATAAAATTCATAGGCCTTGAGCTCGTTTCAATTTCATGTCCGTCTTTGAACATGCCGCCATTTTAGTGTTTGATATAGTAATTTTAGAATGAAAAGTTCACTCAATAATATTCCGAGAAATTTTATTCTTAGTCAACGGGCATCGGAAATATTTTTGCAAAATTAGGAAGGTAATTCCCAACATTTCAGTACATTGCATTAGTATAAGCTGAATCTCGGCGAAGCATGTGCTTTCATCACAAATACGAAAATAAATAAATAAATAATGAGAGAGAGAGAGAGAGAGAGAGAGAGAGTAATTAGGCATTTTATGTACGGAATAATAATAATATGAGGTTACATTACGACATTGAGAGAGAGGGGGAGGGGAGGGAGGCAAACACTTCATTTCACTCCGTCTGAAGTGAAGCTTGTATCAAAACAGGCGCGTAAAACTTCATTAGGAATTTCATTAATGCGAGTGGGTGGTTCAGTGTTGGAGGTATTCCTAAATTTCAGGATGCTACGAGTTCCATGATAATATTGGAAAAAATCCTAATTTTGGACAAATTTCACTCGATTTATTTCACGGTAATTTGAATTCTAAGCAATTTTCGATTTGTCGTGCAAATGAAAATAATAATAATAATAATTTTTTAAAAAGGGCGAGGTAAAACTTCAGGCTGGTGTAAATGACGCGCCGATTTCACATAAATTGGAGAATCACCATACTGTTAGTCTCTGTTTTGCATCTGATAAAATATATGTAGGTCTATCCCATCGTTTAAAAAGTATAAACTACTGTTGGTAATTTGAATGATATAGTTTTTATCTGTGTGAAACTATATAAAATAATTTAATGATTCAAGGTAACTTGTATGGACATGTATACTTGATTCCTTAAAAAAAACAACCAACTGTTTGTCAAACATCTTATGAATGGTTTTGCTGATGAATATGGATTATCAGTTGCGAACTATAATTGCAGTCGTTTATTATATGGTTTAGAGCCATGAAACTGTATTAATCATTTTATTATGTATGTTTCACGCTCGTAAACTAAATGAATCATAGTTGTCACAATCTCCATCAATTTTGTAAAATATATGTCACATGTACGAGGGCTGTTCGATATGTAATGTGTATTGTACCACAGCGCAATAACGCTTTGCACAATTTCGTGGATGATGATACAATTCAATACCTTTCAAACGGTATAAACATGAGCCTTCAGCTCCACATACTTTTAAACTATCAGTTATTTCAATAGAGGCTGTCGTTGACCACTGTTGCATAAATGGTTGGGAAACGGGTTGAGAATATTGATTGACTGTTTGTTGTTTTCCGCCACACTCAACAATTTTTCAGTTATCTGATGGCGTCCAGTTTTTACTGGTGGAGGAGAGAACCCAGATACAATGTACCCGGGAAGAGACCACCGATTTTTCGGAAGTAGAGAACGTTGAAGAAATCAGAGCTTATATAAAAGTTCCCAAAAAACTCGGTCATTCGGTAATGCAGATTTTTAATGAATTTGCTGGAAGTTTATGGGTCTGATAAGGCATCTTATGAAACAGTTCGTAGGTGGAGAAAGAAATTTCTGACTGGCATAGAATCCGTCAAAGATGCAGCAAAATCTGGCCGACCTGTAACTGCAACAGACAAGGCAAATATTTAAAAGTCAGGGAAATAATTGAAAATGATGGCACGTGCATAGTACGTGAAAAGCTGTTGGCATATCGCTATCAATTTGAAGCGAATTTTGAAAGTACGAAAGATTTATGCCAGATGGATATCGCATATATTGACAGATGACCAAAAACGGGTACGAGTTCAAAAGGCTGTGCAATTGCTCAAAACATTGCCCAAATTCAATCAAAGACAATTTGCAAACATTGTTACTGGTGACAAACATGCTTTCACTATTTCGAACCAATAAGAAAAATTGGAAACAAAATATGGCTAATTAAACACGGTAAAAGCCCTGTAGTTGCCAAAAGAACCATAAGCACAAAGAAGGTTCTTTATTGCATATTCTTCTCATGTGATGGTATAGCCGTACAAATTCTAATGCGGAAGGGTAAACGTGTTACAGGTCGGTATTACCGAGATGTTATACTAAAAAAGCTCAAGAAATATTATCATAAGCGACACCCTGTCAGAATTTAGGCATATTCGTTTAATTCATGATAATGCTCCATCACATACATCTGAGCTTGTGAAGGAACTTTTGAAGTCGGAGAAGGTTACTGTCTTGCCACACCCACTATACTCTTCAGATTTAGCCCCATGCGACTTTTTCCAAAACTTAAAAAGTTCTTATTTGGTCGTCTTTGCAAGTCCCGACAAGCCTTTGCCTCAGCCATTAGTCAGTGTCTCTGAGATCTACCTAAATTAGCGTACCGTGACGCATCTAAGAAGTGTATTCAGAGATTGAAATTATGTATGTCAAACTGCGGAGAATACTTTGAAGGGGTGTAGTGTTCATTTTACTATTTGAGTCGAATGCTTTTGAAATATCGTACAATATACATTACATATCGAACAACCCTCGTACAGCTGTAAATTGTAAATTTCATTTCACGATCATAAGCTGAGCCTCGTGATGTTTGGATTCACACTCCCTTTGATCCACTCATTAATGATATCTTCAGATAAATTAAAGAGGTCATGATTTCATTTAAACCGAGCTCTAAATTAAATTTTGAGGGCAGTAATTCCACCACATTGATGCGCTCATCAGTTCAAATGATGAAAGTAATAACTGATTTATGCGGGCATCAATTTAAGTGGTGAGAGCAATAGTTAATTTAAAGTACGCATCAATTCAATTAATGAGAGCAATAATTAATTTGATGCACACATCAGTGGAATTATTACACGATAAATTTGAATTAATGGCAATTCAATTAGTTAATGTGCGCAGTAATTGAATTATTGCTCTCTTCAAATGAATTAATGATATCATTAATTCAATAGAAGAAAATGATAATTTAATTATTGCTCGCATTAATTGAATTATTGCCCCCTTCAACTGAATTGTATCGCGCATCATTTCAGTTCAATTGTTGATACCATCAATTTATTTAATAAGAACAACAATTGAATTATAGTGTGCATGAATTCGGCATAATAATTAATGGTATCATCAATTCAATTAATGCGTTCAATAATTCAGAATTGCAGATATCATTAATTATTTGACGAGAATTGTTGCGCGCATGAAATGAATTGATGATATCTTCAAATAATTAAAGATATCTTCAATTATTTGCGTTTATGTTAATTTGGCGCAACATAGTCACTACCCATATTAAATGGTTTAGGTTTAACGCGGCGCCGGAATTGAGAATCGAACTCGGCCTCCTGGTTGAGAAGATACCACGATCTACAATGTAAAATAAATGGCTCTGCACAAACACTCACAACCTGTTTATTTGGATTTAATGTTGATATCCAGGATACAGGTGCCTCAAAGTTTCGAGAATTAATAGTAAATATCTGTATGCATAGCGTTTGTGCTTACTTAGCTAAGTCAATTTTCATTTACAAGTATCCGAAAAGTACATGGCCACGTCTTTAAAGTTTAACCTGTATAAACGTCGAAAATCTTTAAGAATATTCTAATTTTCAGAATCAGTAGGTTTAAATAAGTGTTTTGTTGCTGACGGTGACTTAGTTCTTTTTAAATGGGGGCATATAGATATACTATTTACCAAGTTAAAACTTTGATTTCCGTTTACCGGAAGTACGGTCCCATTATGCAATCATACCAAGGTGTTTGGTTAATATTCGTCTTTCGAGAGTCAACAAAACAAAAGGAACCGAGTTGGAAACGCGATGTTGATTTGACCACAAAGGATTTTTCTTCTCAAATGATGACAGGTAAGGAAATTCCGTTTATTTGATTTTCATGGTCAGTTTTTGTGAGTGCAAATATATCAAGTACATCCGAGCAAGTATCTCGCAGTATATTACTATTATAGCTTATTCATTTCAATGTTAACGATGAAATGCTACAAGGAGATATATATTATTTTCCAAATTGCAATCTGCTTCATGCTTTTTATTGTTTATGTTGGTAAGTATTTGTAATGAAGTTTGCGGGTATAAAAATACGTTACATGTAAATACTTTAGGAAATTTTTTCCCTGGCAATTTAAAAAAATGTATTTCACATGATTAGCTCTTGAAACCGTTTTTCAGAATGCGCCTGTAATTTCGGCCAACCACCATCCGGAACCAATGTAATAGAAAATGGCACAAGTAAGTATACAATCTGAAAATCGATGTTGTCGAAAAAATGCAAAGATTTTGACCTATAGGTAGGCATAGGAAGAAAAAAAAACCATTTTAATTATTCATTTATTCATTCGACAAAAATTGTAATTGTAAAATAGTATTATTCAAATTAATGCGTGCAACTAAATTCGAGTCAACTCATACAAAATAAATAATAATTATAATAAAATATTAAAAATCGGGGGGGGGGGATTCGTAATTGTAAATTTGAAAACAAAATGTAGAAATGAAATTTCATAATTGTAAGAAATTATTTTTTTGTCAGAATATCATATAACTCCCAGTGGAAAGGGGGTAACAAATAAATTGTCAAAATAGATTCATTCATTTTTCACGTCTTCGTTAATCGTACTTTTCTATCAGCAGAAGTTCTTGATGTCTGAAGTTGCCGGAGACCTTATTTTTCATTCTGAATCTCAACAACCTTCGGCATAAATTGTTCGTGTACTATTAAAAACAAGTCTCTCACAAGTTCTGTGCATCAAAGTATTTCTGAATTTTATTGGAACAAAATGTACAAGGACCTACAGACAGGATATGTATGGGGGTTGAAGTAAATTACAAAATATTAGCATTTGCATGTATCAAACATGTGCTGATTCTATTTAAATATCAAAATTATCACAAAATACTTCGCGAGTAAAATGCGCATGTACATGCATATAAAGTGTGGACGAAATAAAATTGTCACCACAGAATCATGAGAATTCTTTCCAGACAGGTAACGTGGGATGGGGGCTTAAGCTTTCACAAAAAGCCACACCTATACACACTTTATACAGTGTAATAAAGTACGAGGGCGAGTCAATAAGTAACTAGCCTAACTGATTTCCAGTTGAGATCCACTTCTTTTTTTTTCGATGTAATTGCCCTATAGTATGATGAACTTAGACCAACGATGTTCAAGTGCCATCAGCTCAGAACTGAAAAAGTCAGGGTCCTTTCCATTGACCCACTCCTCAACTGCCTTCACGATTTCTTCGTCAGACCGGAAATGACGTCCATGGATATCCATTTTTAAGTTTGAGAATAGGGAGAAGTCGCTAGGAGCTAGGCCAGGCTAACAGACAGGATGTGGTATTAATGCATACCTGTTTCGCTCTACAGCATCTATTGCAACTTTGCAAGTGTGACCTCTCGCGTTGTCCTGTTGCAGCAAAACACCTTTAGAGAGTTTAGGTCGGAGTTTTTCACGGATAGCGGTTCTCATCTGGTGTAGCAAGTTTCAATAGTACGCTACAGTTGTTGTACTTCTCTTGGGTAAAAAGTCCAACATAACGCCTTTTGCGTCCCAAAATACTGTGGCCATCACCTTGCCAGCAGATTGTTGCGTCTTGAACTTCTTTGACCTCGGGGACCCCGGTCCTACACACTGAGACTTTGAGCTTTATTCCCTGGCTCATAACAATGAACCCAATCTCATCTACAGTCATCAAACGCAAAAGAAAATCATCTTTTGACCTAAAACGCCTGAAAGGCGTTGCATACTAATGCTCTGGTTGCAATTTGCTTATCTCTACGGAATTTGGGGTCCCAACGAGCTGTTAGCTTCTGCATACCTCAAAGGTCATGTAAGATAAGATTGTTGAAACGCTACCATGTGAAATGCCTAGTGCCTGCCCCATTTCTTCCACTTGAATTCACCTATCAGAGTATACAAAATCCCGAACTTTTTTTAGACATTTCTTCTTCGGTGGCATCCAGTGGGCGTCGAGACCTGACTTCATCTTCTAAAGACGTTCTACCGCGTTTGAATCCAACTATCCAGAATTTAACCTTAGCATAAGATTGTGCAGAAGACCCATAAACATCGGCTAACTCGCCGTGTATTTCCTTGCCTGTTTTACCTTTTAAATACAAGTACCGAATTACAGCACGGTACTCAATTTTAGATAAAAAGTATGCCTTTGAATCAGTAGCCATGTTTGACATTCAATATCTTATTAAGGAATGACTCGATACGCGTTTTCATAGATATCCAACGTTTTCATATCTATCTGTTTAGAGCTTGTTATAAAGTGTTTATAGTACAAGGATTGTGTTCATAATTACAGGTTATTTTGTTATGGTGCTCCTGATGTATCGTTATAGTACAAAGATTGTGTTTATAATTACAGGTATTGATCCGTGGGGTTCCGGGTTAGAATAGGACCTCAGTACCCCTTGCTTGTCGTAAGAGGCGACTAAATGGGGCGGTCCTTCGGATGAGTCCGCAAAAGCCGACGTCCCGTGTCACATCATGTGTGGCACGATAAAGATCCCTCCCTGCTCAAAGGCCATAAGCGCCGAGCATAGGCCTAAATTTTGCAGCCATTCACCGGCAATGGTGACGTCTTCACATGAGTGAAAGATTCTCAAGCGGGACGTAAAACAATATACACTAAATCAATATTTTGTTATGGTGCTCCTGTTGTTATAATACAAGAACTGTGTTTATAATTACAGGTTATTTAGTGATGGTGCTTCTGATGTGTCGTTATAGTACAAGGATTGTGTTTATAATCACAGGTTACCAGTACATCATACCAGCGTATAAGTCTTCCTGCTGTGGGGTATTAGAAAGGGTGGACTTTCGGAGTCGCAACTATGGACTAATCGATTTTCAGATCTGGACGGAAACAACCACGAACGACTACACGTTAAGACATAGTTACAATTATTATGTGCCAGAGGGTAGGTATTGTTTTCACGCTGTTCCTGTGTTCATAACTAAGAGTTTCCTATATTTCTAGTGTCTGTGATGTTCCTCATATCAATTAACTTTTTAGAGGTTTACTAAAAAAGGACCCTAGCTAGGTCTTAATGGTAACCAGGGTAGGATGTTACCTAAGAAAGACCCTAGATCTTGATAGTCAACTGAGAACGGCGTTTTGTTTTTAAAATCTTTTTAAATTCAATTTGAGTGAATGTAACTCGGAAAAATGTATACTTTCATAAACTCTTACCCCAGTACCAAATAAGACACCCAAACTTTCTCTAGTTCTGATGTAATAAAAGGAATATTGTATCTTTTTAAATTGAAGGCGAATTGCTACATCAAATTTTTTTATTTAATGGCTCGTTAAAGCATATGATATGGATTTTTCCAAAGAAATAGTGATACTAGCTCAATTATTTATGTGATTTTTTTCCGGAAAAATAAAAAAGTGTTTTGTTTGCAAATGATCGATTTTTAGTCTCAATTTCTCTGTGATTTGACGCATGGAATGAATATATAATAAATATGTCTAGCTCAAGACGTTGTAATTTTCTAAATGAAAAATACTTATGAATATTATTTGTTAATATTTTTAAATCTTCTGCTAAATTCTTCAGGAAGCATGTCAATTAGAAAATTAATATATTGGATATATATATATATATATATATATATATATATATATATATATAAGAAGAAGAAATATGAAATATATGAAATGCCGGTAAATGGCCAGAAATATTACGATTTTTTCAAACTTGAAGCAAACCCAATATAAATGTAGTTGTGACAGATCAAAGAGCCACAGATCCACCACTTATCATCTCTGGTCTACCTCAATATATTCCCCAAGAAAGCTACGCGTACAGGTCTGCTGCTAAACCCCATCAAAATTATAATCAAAGTACTGAAAGTAATCATAAGAGTTGAAGTGTCGGTAAAACATATCGTAGAAGAATTATTATTTTATTTTAATTTCAGTTTTCTATTATGGATATTTTCAATGTTTCGTAGAACATGTGTGATACAACACTTCAGTTGGTAGAAACATTTGGCACTGATGTTCTGATCATTTCATCGCGAAAAACATCAGAATCCATGCAGTAGCCTTACAAAATAAATGACCTTGATTTATCTTCACATTTTGAGGACATCTACTATTATATATATATATATATATATATATATATATATATATATATATATATAAGCGGGATAAAAATTCTGTCGATCTAACCTGTAATTCAAATAAACTGTAGTGGAAAGGGCGACTAGTTACTCTCTTGTCAGTTTTTTCACATTTTAGAAAAGATTACCAGATTACAGATTATAATACATGTACTTGAATTAGACTATGCGCCTTTGTTATTTCCTTTCAAATGTTTTCACAGTCGTGTAACAATTTTCTTTTATAGAAAAATAAGATATACAATAAGATATTTCTGTATGAAAAATTGTTGAATTACTTAAAATGAATCGATTTGTTTGATGTCTTCTGTAATATACACTCATACTTCGAACAAGAAATATTTTTTTAAATCTCAAAATCGCAGTGATCACACAAGATGTTGTATTTGTTTGGGTGAATCTCTGAAGCAATGTCAAATATCCTGGGGATGTCATATGCTTGGTTCTATCAGGTTTGACAAATATGGTGTCACAAGAACCTGTGTTTTGCATAATTTTCCAACCTCCATAGTTATCTACAACGGATGCATACATAGGTTACATGAGGAATATGTTTTAGTTCCTGCTGACAAAGCTTGTAAAACATTGTCTTTGTAAGGCTCATTATTACAATTGTATTTTAAATGAACTTGGCATTAATTTCACATTTAGTAATCACACTTATGCTCCATCTGCCCTTTCAGAAGATGAAATTCTTCAAAATCATGCTTCACTTTTCAATACATGTAATATCCCAGTCAATGGGACTGATGAATATGAATTACCGTACCTATACTGGATTTCTGAACTTCAGAAAAATCCTTACAAACAAAGATACATTGCTGGAAAATGTTCCACCAATCACCTATCTTTGCTTTTCACGAAAATATTAACAGCTGTGTTAGAGAAACTTGAAACATATTGTGTCACAACATATGACGGAAGTAGTGTAAATCAAATGTGAATTCTAAACAATTCTAAGAAAAGTTTTTAATAAATGTGAAATTTTTCATACCAACAACACCAAAACGTATGACTTTACAATATTTTACATGACCATTCCTCACGATAAATTAAAGACTAGGCATTTTGACAGCATAGACAGTTGCTTCGTCAACACAAATGGAAAAAGAACATAATCATATTTAATGATCAATCATCCCAAAAATTATTTTGTTAAACATCACTCTAATTCTACGTACTCCGAAGGTTATATCAAAAAATGCTGAAGTTCCTCATTGACTATATCGTTGTAGTCGTTGGTGATCACGTCTTCCAACAGTCTTTTGGATTTCCCATGGGCACTAATTGTGTTCCTTTGTTAGCTGACTTGTTTTTATAGACAATTTATTCAAAAGTTGCTACAGGAGAAGAAACAATCTGTTGCTGTGGCCTTCAACTCGCCATTTAGCTATATCGACGACATTTTGATACATTTGATAATATAGGAGTACTTGTTCGTAGACTCAGAGTGGTATTTAACAAAGTAATTTTCTGAATGACTGACCATAATATATGACTATTTTCGTGTTCCAAAATGTCAAGTCTCTAATCTATCGTAAAGGCTGGTTGTGTCAAGTGTTGAAAAGTCATACGTTTTGATGCTGTTGATTTTGGAAAAGTTTCGTGATTTCAAATTTACTAAAAGTTTTAGGATTTTTAAAAAAAATCCACATTTGATTTACACCACTTCTCGTATATGTTGTGGTACAATACCTCTGAAGTGTATTCTTCAAAGCAGTTAATATTTCTTTGAAACGCAAACATAGGAGCTTGTTAGAACATTTACTGGGTCCAGCAATGTACCTCTGTAAGAGTTTTTGTGAAGTTTGATATTAAGTATAGGTAGTCCAGCTGACTCAGATATTGAATGAATTTAAAACTGAAGTGTTATTTGGAAATATTTGTCTTTTGAAAGGGAACTTGGTGTAGAAGTTGGATTTCTAAATGTGGAATTGAAGTCAAGTTCGTTTAACGTACAGCAGTAATAATCAGCTTTACAAACAAAGTCAGTGTTGTTACAAGCCTCGTCAGCTGGAAGCATTACATATTCCTCATGTAACACATCTAATTCTTTCATCACTTTTGGTTTAGTAAACATAGAACGATAGATGGTACGCACTTTCATTTTGATATGTCTAATATGAGATTTTAATACCTCTCTTATCCTTTTGATCTATTCTGATAAGCTATCAAGTTCTTCCTTTTCATATTTAGCCCATCATGTGACATAACCTTCTACATAATTCATTATAGAAATGAAGTTCTGTCGTCAATAGAAAAATCGGGGCTCTCTGAATTTAGGACGTTTTTAAAATAAGTGATTTCAGCTGTCCAGTTGGACTATAGTTGAAAGAAGAACATGTAGGAGGATTATGTATAAGATGGTCTATATCTAGGCACAGTAAAGTTTGTATACATTAAAACGTTTAGATGCAATAGATGATGTATCTTTGTAGGAAATACAGGGTGTAGACTTGGACTTGATGGGACACAATACTGAACATTTTTATGACAAAGAATATTGCTTATGCTAATCATACAATTCAGTCTGTATTCTGGTGTTGAAAAATCCAAGTATGGACTAGCTTCGATTTCTCCAAATAACGTTTAAAAAACTTCCAATGGAACGTGTCTTTTTTACCTTTCAACCATTTTGATCTTTGTGTTTACAGTGGATAAAACACTCTCTCTGTACACTGGCAATGGTATGTTAATTCAACAAGATGACATTATCGGCTGGTAAGTACAGATATCCACTTCTCTCAATTAAATTGCTGAATCAGATGTTAATATAGTTCTATACATTTCTTAATGACGTCACCTAAAGTTGTTGACGTCTTCTGTGTAAGTGATTCTTTTAACAGGACATAAAACAATTTTGTTTTTTAAACAAAAGTAATAAACAGGCTTCAATAGTAATTTTTATCTGTGATTTTATAGGTTATTGCAAATTGATTTTCTGAAGTCATCTAATGTTCAGCATTAAAAATGCATATAATTTATTCATTATTTTAACAATAGTTTTATATATAGTACTGTATTTTACAAAAGTTAAATTCAATACAAAATTACATTTTTAGTGTTCTCTATATAAAAACAAGTGTTAGAATTTAGATTACACCAAATTGCAATAATTGATGTTAAAAAGAAATTATAAAAGTTCTCAAGGTTTTAAGTGCAAAACTGTCAAAATAATGTCGATATATTTTCAGTGGATATTTTCATCAAGTGTGATAACTAATATATTTCACACAACTTTAAAGAAAATTTTATCATCGTTATTGTAAGAAAATCGAATGTGGAAATTCGTACAGTTCAACAATAAGTGCAAAATAATGAAATTTCCCTAGCTCACCAGTAAGCACCATGACTCCCCATTTTCTGTTTTATTTGTGATTTGTCATAATGATAGATACTAGAAAACTTCTGTATGATAGATATTGGAAAATTTCTGAATGATATATATTGGAAAATTTCTGAATGATAGATATTTAAAAACTTCGGAATACATTCCTACCGATTAGTGATTTTCTTATCATTGAAACGATTATCATACACAATGCATACGAAAATGAGCACCAGAAGTAAATACCGGCAATAACAGTAGAATATCATGATATATAGATATTATGAAATGTTCATTGATCGAAGCTTCTTCATTCAATGATTGCACACGTTAAGAAATGTCTGTTGACCAATGCTTGAAACCTCTTATTTCAGGTACTCTTCAGATTATGAAATCATCCCTTACTCTACCTCCACATCGGATCAGAACATACAGTTAAAGGGAATTACTGGATTTTCCGAGGGAGACTCTTATTCCCTGAATACACCGTTTGTTCCAGATAGAAATTACCACATACGATACTTTGTAGCTGATTGTAAGTATTCAATCTCTTTACGAAATAGGAAGAGTCTGAAATCGTTTAGTCGAAATTTATTCATAAATTGTATGTTAGTGCAATTCAAAAAAACTTGTACATGTACACACAATATAATTTACTGACACATGTCTCTTAAGTTGAAACTCACGTTTTTCTCTCTTTGATTTGAAGTATTTAATCAAAAAGGAGACATATCCTTCTATCTACAGCCTGTACCGAATATAAAAGAATGGATAAGGATGATGAGAGGTTTTTTGGCGGAGTAGATTAATTGATTGATTCTTGTTTTCCGCCACACTCAACAATTTTTCAGTTATCTGGTGGCGTTCAGTTTTTGGTGGAGGAGAGAACCCAGATACAATGTACCCGGGAAGAGACTACCGACCTTCCGAAAGTAAACTTGCAAACTTTCTCACATATATCGGCGGGAGCGAGAATCGAAGCCGCGCCGACTAGAGGTGAGAGGCCTTGTGATTTTGAGCGCGATGCTCTAACCACTTGACCACGGAGGCCCTTGGCGGAGTAGAAGACTTAAGATCGTGAGAAATGAATTCTCTGAAGAGACACGCAACGAATAGAAACATATGTGTAAAAGACTCTAAATATTGATAGTAAGTTGGTTGGTTGTATATTGTTTAACTTCCCCCTCGGTAATTTCTTACTCATATAAAGACGTCACCATTGGCGGTGAAGGGCTGCAAATTTCTGAACCGCATTGATAGTAGGTTTTAGGCTACATCATTTATACTCTACATGTAATGCAATTAAACCAGTCGCGATACTCAGTGGGAGAGTGTTTGCTTCGTATCCGGGAGGTCATGAGTTCAATCCTGCTAGTACTAAACATAGGCAGTGATTGCTCCTTCGCCAAACGCTTGGCATTTAGAAGTGAGAATCACGGGTCTTTCGGAAATGACCTTTAAAACGCGGCAGGTTTTTTTTTTTTACGTTAAAGAACTCTCTCTGCTACGGCCAAGAGCGCTAAGCATATGTCTAGATTTATGGTAATTTACCTAGAACTGGTGACATCTCAGTATGAGTTAATAATTCTCGAAGGGACGCAAAACAATCAACCAACCAATACATTAAAACACGCCGATAGAAAAGTGCTGAGTACGAACAATATTGATTTGCTATAAGCGTAATTCGTTATATTAACCATGTTCTTAATGTGTTTAAAATTACAGTGAATGAAAATTGACTGTCGTTACTGAAATGTAGCCCTACAGCTTAAAAACCTGATCAGGGTATAGAGTATTGTCTTCAAGGTATACAATTTTTAAATGTAATTTTGATATATTAGTATCAACTATGTATTTATATGACCCCCACCACCCTCTGTGTTTACAGATACATTCTTTGTATGACGGTCCTTACCTGATGCCTGGATAATGGCAACGGAACATAAAACCTTAACTGAACCAACCCCACTCTTTTCTAACCTATAAACCTTCCTCCTGCATTTTTGGCATAAAATATCTCTAATACAAACATTTTCCCCGAGGAATGAACTGCACGTACCCTGCAGTATCTCTCCCACAACAGTACTATTTCCTAGTGATGTTCCTGAAAGACAAACGCATCAATTTTGCTAGGCATTATTTTTTTGTGACACTTGTATTGAGTTACACAGAGTGAATGATTCTTGTGCTTACACTGAGGTCTAGTTCCGGTTGATTGCTTTTAGTTACAGAGAATTTATGATCTGCATTCTCATAAAGTCTTTCATATCAAGAGCAAACATTCATTTAAGGAAGAAAATAAAAGTAAAATACACAATGTTTATCAGGCGGAAATTTTAAAAGAGTAAAATGTGTCAACAGGTAGGTAGATTCGAACCAGGGATCCCGTGAGGATCCGGCTTGTTAGAATAGATCCTCAGCACCCCTAACGTGTCGTAAGAGGCGACTAAATGGGGCGGTCCTTCGGATGAGACCGCAAAAACCGAGGTCCCGTGTCACAGCAGGTGTGGCACGTTAAAGATCCCTCCCTGCTCAAAAGCCATAAGCGCCGAGTATAGGCCTAAATTTTGCAGCCCTTCACCAGCAATGGTGACGTCTCCATATGAGTAAAAAATTCTCGAGCGGGACGTAAAACAATATATAATCAATCAATCGAACCAGGACACTAAAATTGTTGATTGTTAGCGTCTGAGGTATAACCATCTGAGCTATTCTAACTATGAATATAAATGGCATAAATATAAACCACCATGATAGAAATAGGTTTTCGCATTTTTCGTAATTTTTTTTTTTAGATTTCGACCCCAGAGCAGGGGTGCCTCTAAAACAAATCCTATTTCAAATTATACCTTACATCGAAACTTATCAAAATACCATAGTTTTTATAAGGGGCAGGCTTGCCCTGAATGATTTCTAGTCAAAAATTAATGCAAAAATTTGCGTTTTTCTGAGAAAATGCGGTTTCAGCTAACTTTGAAGTTTAATTAAAAATTGCTAATACGAAATTTGAAGTTCAAAAAAATTTTTTTAGAAATATATAAGTAAAAAATAACAAATGAACATTGATTTTCAAAAGTGAATTTTTCCGGGAAATCGTTCTCTCCTATAGGTCAATTCTTTTGATATTTCAAACACATCCTTTATCATCTTTTCAGTACAATTTTATGGTATGTTTTTTTGTCCAAATCTTTGTTATGTTTTCAAAAAGAAAAGCATTGAGGAAAATTATACATTTTATTGAATTCTATTAGGAGATGTGTCATTTTTTATGCAATGTACTCCAACTCATTGCAAATAATGGAGACATCTTTCATGAAACTGTTACGAACACATTTTTTTGGGGGGATAAAATAAAGGAAGATTGAGTCTTTTTATAAAGGTTTAAAATTTTGAGTTTGACGGGACCCCGGGAAAGCTGTTATAAAATGTGATGATATAGTCACATATTTGTAAATACAATAGAGTTTCATGATTATTAATTTGTTCATTTTACATGCATCTCTCTATGATAAGAAGTTTCCATAACACATTTAAAGATTTAAGTTTTCTTATTTAAGATACACCATTTTCTGAATAAACAATAAAAGTGTTTGCCATACTCATGTAGGTACGGCATTATTACTGTGTTCATGTATGCATAAATTAATTACTAATCAGTAGTGCAAATCCAGAACTCATTACGACATGTTACATCCTCACTTTTTTTTCTTATGTGCAATAATTTGCTGGTTTGATTTGCTCCACGATTAATCCCTTCACCAATACAATCATTTCAGCAGTTATTTTGAAAATATCAAGGTTGATTTCTCCGTGTATCGAAACATACGAGGGATGTTCCAAAAATAATGACATTTGGCTGTTTTCACCAACATTTATTAATCTTTGATCCTATTATTCTTCCCTGTCCTTCAAAGTACTCACCCTTGGCCTGGTTACACTTTTTAGACGATCAATCCACCAAACATTTTTCGTACTCCTCAATAGGAACACCCATCATTTACCGACACATTGCAGACCAAGGGCATTTCGTTATTTTTATCTTTTTCCGGATAGGTGGAGAAAACGGGGTGTGTGGAAGGACAGTAACCTTTTCCGTCTTCAAATACTCGGTCACAATGCGTGCTTTGTGTGCAGGTGTATTGTCGTGCAAAAGTCGGATACAATACCCTTTTTGGGGCGACGACTAACTAAATTATAAAAAGTAGTTTTGGTATACTTTGGATACAATTTTAATAATTTCTTTTATTTTCAACAAGGACTTTCTTTTGTTCGTCGCTAAGCAAATGAGGTATCTACCTAACGTTTACCTTTCTAAGCTTTAGATTTTTTTCAAACTACCATGAACACGTGCTAATGAGAAGTTTGTCATCTGAGCCATTTGCCTCATGGTATATCTTTCTTTAAGATTTGGTGGATTTTTACGATGTTATTATTGGTTGTAACTGTTGCAGGGCGACCTTGGCGAGCAGCATCTTTGAGGTGTTCGTAACCTGTTTTAAATTTAGCAACCCACCTACAAACAGACTTATGAGACATTTGACCATTCCCATAGATATCACAGACCTCGCGATGAATATCTTCAGGTTTAATGCCAATTAAGGACCTACCTTTTATATAGGCCCTATTTCAAGTGCATTGTTTACTCTTTTCCAATCATTTTGAGTATAGTGTAATGAATAATTTATAAAGCAATGTACACTGTAGCAAAGTCAGTGAAATTGTGAACATGAAATTTTCTTCCGATATGATTCCGTGATCAATCTAAAATGTCAATGTGGTTTCAGTAAGATATTTACACGATTTTCACTCGAATACATTATGTTTGGAATATCCCTCGTATCTACAAAGTCTAGGATTCTTTTTAAAGAATCCATTATAGTGCTTCCTCTACAATTGAATTGTAGATCTGTTGTCAATCAAATATCAAAACTGTATGCTGTTGGATTTTCAACCTTTTCATGCATCCCTAATTTAGAAATTTGCTGTAAATTTGTACATGTTTGTACATCTTTAGCTACAAGTCCACATTTTACAAACCTTCCACAAACGATACAGCTGTACGAGACAGTGGCGACAGGGACGTCCCTCTACACTGTTAGCTACAGTGATGCTAATGTTGGAGACATTCCTTATCTGACAATAAAGAAAGTCGCATCCTCTCAGTTTTCATTGGATACTACCACAGGTAGGACATCTGCATGTGTAAATAGATGTGAAATGTAAAATTTTGCTCACTTAATTATGACACGATTGAGAGAATTGTGAAAAAATGTTAAAGGATCATTGAAGGTTGAATTTGAAAAGAAAAGTTTTAACACCAATGCAAGAGCGATCAGAGAATGAAACCATCCACAAAGACGGATATTATTATGAGATCAAGAAAATATTTACAGTCATAGTTTGAATAATTTGAATACTTTATTTAAATGAATATTTGTAATAGTGAATAAGAACAGAAGTTGAAGGTCTTCAGATTTTAACTATTTTCAATTTTTCTTGACTATGGCTTAACCTTCATTTTCCCTATAGCAATAAAAAATATCACCAATTTGGTTATTAAAGATGGGTTCTTGTCATCATCCAAACATATTTGATATGCACCATATATGTGTGCATTTTCTTCTGTTATGAACTATTTGGGTCATGAAGGCACACTTTATCTTTCTTACAGTTGTAACATTGAGTTCTAAAATGGGGTCTGGGGAACTTAAATTATAGGGGACTATATTTTTGATGAATCAACGGCGTAGTTATATCACTTTATTCCCTCATTAAAAGAATGAAAGTACCAACTTTTGTCCATATTAGAACAAAATCAAAGCAAAGATTTTCAGAACTCTGGGAATAAATCTTAACTTACGAAAGTAACAGGGTATAGTAAATTTGTATATCATATATATTTAATTACACCAATGATATACGAATACTGTAAGAAATAGATGTTTGCCAGAAGTAACGATCAATGTGCAAAACTATAAAATTATCAGAAGAAAACACTGTTACATAATTATATCTTAATTAGATTATCAGTGCTTATTTTAAAATTCTGGTATGCAAATAAACAGAAATATGTTCATACATAGTGGTTATGTTCGCACACAAGCATCAACAAAATAGATTAGGAATATTTCATTACGATGAATGACGCCAACGACACTCTTTCTCGCATAATCATCATTGTGAGACAGATATTACATTACTCATGTGAGACAGCCGTATAAGATTTTCTGTCTTCCACTGCTGTGACGTCATTATCCCCTCGCAATTGTCCATTTTCGAATTACTGTATTCCGGCATAACATTTACTTTAACGCGGGCACATCAACATCCGGTTTTCAACATAAATTTTAAAGTACCAGAATTAAAGCGATTGAGGACTTATGTGTCACTTTTATAGAAAAGATAACATGTTAAGACTATGTTAACTTGCAGCAGAATTGAATTTAAGTGTATCAAGGAGAGGCGCGTCTCTAATTTCAATGACGTCATCATTCCGTTGATTGATCAATCTTTTCTAGATAGATAATACTCCTCGAGTTCCCTGCAAAAATTTGTAGTTGTTATACCGAAAAAACTTGGGGTTGAAGATGATGTGGTGTTGGCTCACAATCTACAAAATGTATGGAGCATAATCTGTCGTGACATGAGCGGTTGTAGTCTCGGCACCTTAACACTTCATGCTATTTTCCACAGAGCTTGGGCTGTTTAGATGTGGGAAATGGAAAGAATTTACATCAGGCATGAATTCATATCTCCTCTTCTTCCTCGTGTATGACGTACATCCTTCCACAACACAATAGAACTTGGGTATTTCGCAGCAGACGAACTCGCTACTAACAAGTTTTACCAGAAATGATATGCCCCTCAAATTTACAAATATCACGTAACTCAAGTACAAAGTAAATGTTAGAATACCACCGGAATACGGTAATTCGAAAACTACAGTAGGGGACATAGTAACAAAACTGTTCATGTGTGGGTGAATATGTGAGAATGTGTAACACAGAGCTTGCAGACACTACAGGTCATACTTTTTGCTCGATTGATTTGATACGTTACATGTAGCTTTGTTATCAATAGAGAATTAACCCTATTGATTTTGGGGTCAAAAAAGGTTGAGGCTACTACAAGATTTCGTAGAAAAGGTCTGTAGACACTTTACAGGCCACCTTATTTTTGCTCGATCAATTTGATACTTTACATTTAGTTTTGTTATAAAGAGAGGAAGAATTCTATTGATTTTTAAAGGTCAAGGCACAAGGTCACTACAGGACTGCGTAGAAAGAGTTTGTAGGCATTCATTGCGAGGGAATATGTCCCGCCTAGCTATTGTAGATTGTGCTAATCTGATCCCCTCGGCGGAATTTTCAAATCCCACACTTCTGCTAATGAAGGATTCTATTAATCTTTGTAGGCATCATAAGTACTGCTAGTCCTCTAACTACAGGAACTTATAACGCTAGAGTGCAGGTCCAAGATCCATGTGGAAAGAAAGAACAGGAAGATCTCACTGTACAGATCCTCAATATGGTGATAACTGTTTATCCAAAAAAAAATGCTTCACTGCAGACGGTATCGTTTTCTTTATGATTTATTTTAGGTAAACCACATCATTTCATTTTATAAACAATATTTTAGCCTCCTGAAATCCTAAACCTTCCTTCCTCTGTCGACATCTCAGAATCGACTCAAGATGAATCCCTGCTTTATACTCTAACTCTCCTGGACCAGTCCGGAAATGACACAGTCACATGTTCCCTTAACCAAACATCTCCAGGAGGCGCGCCTTTTGTCGTTAAATATATATCGGGGACTCCTAGTAAGTACTCCACCGTATGATGCACTCGTTTTTCGAATTTTATCATAGACATTTACATGATAATTTCAACCGTTACTTTCCTTTCCAGATATTGGAATCTTTAATCTTGCGTCTCCAAATTTTGATTATGATAATTTCTCTAGCTATGAAGTGGTGGTGGATTGCACAGATTCAAAGGACACTGTTTCAAATTCACTGTTTGTTTACTTAATAAAAAACGCGGAACCATTGGTACATAATTTACCAAGTAAGTATTAGAAGAAACATGAATTTTTCAAGAGGAATTTCTATTATTCTTTCGATCCCGTTTTCTCCCCGAGGCATATCAAACTTTTCCTAATATGGCAGTGTTTGTGCTGTGAATATTGCAATTCAGTGAACAACTGAGAATAGAACATTATATCAGTTGTGATGTGTCCTTCTCAATACATTGTCTCATAATTTCTTTAATGATTGGGATTTTGTTGATACAGACGTAATTACCATTCCCAGCACCACTGCAGTGGGGACCATAGTGTTTGTCGTCAATAGTACAGATGCAGAGAATGACCAACTGGTACACACTCTCAACTACTGCACGTCGTGTCCATTCACTATCAGCCAATGTGTGTTTGATTTTAGAATTTTAAACATTTAAGACTAATTCTCAGTAAGCAGCAAATGATATGCGAAAATTTGGTTAATGACTCGTCACAGATTTGGACGATACCCTTTGTAATGGTACATACACCTTATCTAAAGAATACTTCCAATCATATTATTACACTTTACCTTTGATTGGCCATTTTGTATAAAAATTTCTTGTGACCATTTTGTATAGAAATTACTTAGGACCATTTTGTATAGAAATTACTTAGGACCATTTCGTATAGAAATTACTTAGGACCATTTTGTATAGAAATTACTTAGGACCATTTCGTATAGAAATTACTTAGGACCATTTTGTATAGAAATTACTTAAGACCATTTTGTATAGAAATTACTTAGGACCATTTTGTATAGAAATTACTTATGACTGTTCTATATTTCAGCTGGACACATTTTCCTTCAAACGAGTATTATAAATGCCTCTAAATTTTCCTACAATTTGTACGTGGTGGTTTCCGATAGATTTGGATCAGTAAAAGACAAGCTTCTTACTGTACTGGTGACAGGTAAAATGAACATCATACCGATATTCTAAGTTCTAAGTGTGAGGCGCGTGTATTAAAGCTTTCAAGATACTCTAATATTTTAGTTCACCGAAGTTCCTTAGGTGACCTATTATCGTTGATTTGTGTGCATTGTCCGTCGTGCGTAAACAAATCAATATTTTTAATTTCTTCTTCATAACTACCATTCCTATTCTTTCCAAATTTCGTATGAAGCATCTTTGGGACAAAGAAGACATAAATTGTAAATCTCAGGATTCCTTTGCTTCCAAGGCTTTAGGGACGGGACAAAAATTGCCAAAAATTGACTAATTTTTAAAGATTTTTTCTACAAGCGCATACCAGTAAGAAAAACTACATGTACATGCATAGTCTTGTATAGCAGGAAGGTCTCTACCAAAATTGTAAATTTCATGATAAAGGTAGAGGTTCTGACTCTAGAGTGGGGTCAGACTACATATATATAGTGTTTATATGTAAAACATTTGAATAACATCTTATCTGACACTATTGAAACTAAATTGGAACTAATTGGATATTTAGAAGGAGCAGGTAGTCCTTTACTAAAATTGTGAATTTCATGATATAATGGCTAGGATTTTTCTTTAATTTTTCTGATACTGAATGAAAAGTAAATGCATATTTTAAAACAAGCAGAAAAGGATGTACCAAAATTGCGAATTTCGCAATCCCAGGGTTCTGATCTCAAAAATAGTCATGCAGTGTTGATATAATATATATTATGAATAGTTTTTCATAAGTATGGGCACTTTCGGACCCCGTGGGGATCCGGGTTAGAATAGATCCTCAGTACCCCTTGCTTGTCGTAGGAGGCGACTAAATGGGGCGGTCCTTCGGATGAGACCGCAAAAACCGAGGCCCCGTGTCACAGCAAGTGTGGCACGATAAAGATCCCTCCCTGCTCAAAGGCCCTGAGCGCCGAGCATAGGTCTAAATTTGCTAGTGATACTTATAATTAATGCTCATGTGACCAATAAGAGGCTTGTTGACCTCTTGTTAAAAGAAGTTTTGACCTATCACGGTAACTCAGTGGTAAGGCGTACGCTTCATGACCGAGAAGTTGTGAGTTAGAGTCCCGCTCGTGTCATACCCGCGTCAACTCGTGTCATACTCGCGTCAAACCTAAACATGTAAACATGGGTAGTGATTGCTCCTTCGCCAAAGCTCGGATTTACGAGTATAAGAGTTAAGGGTCTTTCGGTTATGAACTTAAAAACGAAGGTCAGGTGTCGCGATAAGCGTTTGCACGTTAAAAAGTCCTCACTGTTACGACCCTGAGAGATAAGCGTAGATCTAAAGAAGTAGGCCCACGAAGGGTCAAAATCGAAACGGACAAAATTAAAATGATTTGTTTGTTTGTTTATAGCCGCCTGAGCAATTTTTCAGCTATCCGGCGTAAAATTAAAATGAAGTTTCGACAAATTATTTTCTGCGTAACAGATAGTCTATGTATGGTAGTATATCAATGGTTAAAATCTTGGAGTTTTGCACTGGTGTATCTGTGATCTGTAGCCCCAACTATCATGAAATACATGATTGATTGTTTGTTTTACACCCCGTCGAGAATTTTTCACTCATATTGAGACGTCACCAGCTATAGGTGAAGTACCACAAATTTAGACCTAACCGGTCGCGGTAGCTCAGTGGTTAGAGCGTTTCCTTCGTAACCGGGAGGTCGTGAGTTCGAGCTCCGCTCGTGCCATGACCGCGTCAAACCTAAGATGAAAAAAATAGGTAGTGATCGCTCCTTCGCCAAACGCTCGCCATTTAGAAGTGAGAATCACGGGTCTTTCGGATATGACCTTAAAAACGTAGGTTCCTTGTCACGGCAGGCGTTGGGACGTTAAAGAACCCTTACTGCTACGGTCTTGAGCGTTAATCACGGTCTAAATTTGTGGTACTTCACCTCAGGACCGTAGCAGTGAGGGTTCTTTAACGTGCCAACGCCTGCCGTGACAAGGGACCTACGTTTTTAAGGTCATATCCGAAAGACCCGTGATTTTCATTTCCAAATGCCGAGGGTTTGGCGAAGGAGAAATCACGACCTATTTTTACGTCTTAGGTTTGACGCGGCCATGGCATGAGCGGGGCTCGAACTCATGACCTCCCGGATACGAGGCGAACGCTCTAACCACTGAGCTATCGAAACCGGTTAAGAATTTGCTTAAAATTATAAAATTTTTGCAATAAAATGCTCACATTTTATGTAGGGAACAGTCATGGACCAAGTTCATGATGTCATCAATTTTAGAATATCATAATGAAGATTAAATTTTGAGAACATATCACTGGTCCTAACTTCTGGTAATATTTAAAAACAGACATTTGTTAATTATCAGATTGCAACCGATTTCTCAACATATTTCATAATTAGGGATATGCATATAATATCATACAAAACGAAACAAAATTTTAATATCTAAGGCATTAAATCTCTATTTTATCGGTGCATGTCCGAGATTAAATTATTTTCAATAAGGAAACATCGGTTACACGAAGTTTACTGTAATTAGTTGAACCCGTCGTACTTCACCTACAATATGAGTGAAATATTATAGATAAAACAAATATATAGAAAAAGTTTTATAACTTTCTGAATAATTTTACAGGTGTTAACAGTCCACCAGTTGTTAGCAATCTGGATCAGTCAATTATTGTACCGGAAACCGTTACAGTAGGAACTGTGATATTTACCGCTTTGGTATCGGATGTAGACAATGATCCTCTCAACTATCAGTATGAATACAGTCCAGTTGAAACTATGTCCAAATTCACCATGGAAGAAGCGAGTGGGTTCTATGATATAGAATGGAAACCAATATGAATTATATCTATATAGTAAAGAGTTGAAAATCTAGTTATCCAACCAAATTTTATGAGTTTTCCTTTTAGGTGGAAAAATATCGGTAATTGAATCCCTGGACTATGAGACTGGCGTTACCACGTACAATTTTTCATTTACTGTTAGCGATGGAAAAGTGTCCGCTCCTAAGGCTACCTTAAGAATATTCATACAATCCAAGAATGAGCCACCAGTATTTGCTAATCAAATATACCAAGTGTCTCGGGAGGAGGGAATGGTAAGTTGTTCTTCTTCAAGACAAAGGTCGTATCGAAGATCTTACGATAACATTTTGACTTTTTCTTTTCTTCTATCGACCTTTTCTTTAATAGGCCATGTAAAATAAAATAAGATTTGTCTAATTCTGAACCCTGCTAGTATATTTTGATACTTGATACCTTCGAGTAATGTGCTCACGTTTGATGTTTTACATACGAAAATAACAGATCATACATATACACGAGTGGAATGAGTTGCATAAATACATGCATGGTTTATTTTTGATAGTTGGTCAAGGAGAAAATATTCATTTACACTACTCAAACCTATTCCATCCCAATTTTGATTCATACTGGAATTGATCGCTGCTTTTGAGCGATATGTGAAAGACACCAAAGTCTTCTACACAGTCTTGTACATCTGTTCGTACTTGAATATGTTATTGAATATAGATGTTAACGGCAAACTAACAACTCAACTTTATGACAAACGGGATGATTTCAGCTTCTTTGTCGTCAATTTCATGGAGCATTTCATCATTACCTGCATGTGGTGTTTATGTCTTTCAACTGATTCAATACACAAGAGCTTGTTCTGCGTATGATCAGTTTTTATATCGAGGCAGGCTAATGACAAGAAAGTTGATTTTACAGGAGTTTTAAAATTTCGTTTAAAGTCAGTATCATTTCGTAAATTTTATGTTCGTAATAACGATATAGTTTGCCAAGATAACATGTCATTGGGTCAAATGCTGTCTGACATTGTTAGGCTGTTCTTTACCCACTGACTTTGACTACGGATTACTCCGTCTACCAGATTAAGATATAGGGTTCACAGCGGGTGTGACTGGTCGACAGGGGATACTTACTCCTCCTACGCACCTGATCCTACCTCTGGTATAACCAGGTGTCCGTGTTTGGTCAATTCTTTACTTCGTATTCCTTATAGGAGTTATGAGATTGATCACTGTTCGTTATCTTCGCCTTTCCAATTGACGAAAAGTAAATTACATTACATATATATGCAAAAGGTTGACAATGCTTTCAATGCGAATTGAAATTCGTATTGTAATACATGTAAGTGTGTGAAAGAACATACTTACAGTTACTTTAGGGTCAATTGTGTGTTGCCACAGGTTAAACTACAACTCGAAGATTATGTGTCACTACGCGAATTCCTTACGGACGATCAGACTGATATTCGGCAAAAATGGCAAAGCGAAATGACTTTACTAATCCATGTGTTGTGTAAAACAGTTTCACCGCGGACCATTACCATGTGTGTTACAATTAAAAACCCATGGGTATCATGGTGAAAAAGATATGTAATTAATAAAGTCGGGATAAAGTATGTCAAATTTGCATATGTCCACTTTCGGGGGGCATAATTAGTGTTTCACAAACGCAACTTGTCTTGATGTGACACATTTCTCTTCACGGATTTTCTTTATCATATAGCACATTATAACAATTTGCAAACTGAGAAGTAAAGGCGAAACAAGGTATCAGTTTTTCAGAAGTCTTTGTTGTTGGAACGCATAATTGATTTGTTTGTATAGGTATAAGGAACATTCATGAGTAAACATTAAATTACTGACACAATCGGTTTCATCGGTTATGTAGAAATAGTTCCATGCTTCCATTGCATCACCTTGTCGATTATGCAGAAGCCACCCTATGTTTCAATCTACTCGCCATTTATATAGAAATCAACCCATGATTCCATTATATCTATCCCTCAGAACTGAAAATAGACATCCTTAAGATTTTGCAAAATTTAGATTCGGATTACAATTATCCTGTAACGAAGTTACATTTACTTTGACAGTCAGGAGATAAATTTCCAGACCCAGGTTTCATTGTCAGTGATCCAGACACGGGAGACACCTGGACCTATAACATTGCTGGAGGAGATTATTATGGTCGGTTTTGGATTAATTCAAGCTCGGGAATCCTTCAATTTAATACGCAGTACATTGTGGACAAACCAAACTTGATGCCATCCTTTGTAACCCTCATAATTGCTGCAGTAGATCAGTCTAGAGCAAGTGGTAATGAATAGTATTTTTCACATTAAAATACTACTCTCCATATCCAGCTTTAGTATTCACTTACTTGCTTAAGATATTGTTTGTAATATATTCTAGTGGACCTATGAATATCTTTAATTTAGATCCATCAGGTTCAAATTATTTATAATCTCTTTTAGAGATTGCGTACCTTTGAAAAGGAGGGTTTAATCACCTATATGGTGTACATGTTTAAGGTCTTTAATATTCTTATTGACATTAATTTCCTTGATTTTCTCATTTGTTCTCTTTCAAATGCTAGAAATATCGGCTACGAATAAATGCATGTATAGAGTGGCTCAAATTGAACATCCTTGCCGAAAACCTCTTGAAATGTAACATGTTTTTGAAATACAGTCGTTATCTTTAAGCCGAACAATTGCATTGCAATATAAGGTTTTTATCGACTTTATAAACTTGTTTTTGTTGTTTTGAACAATACTTAAAAATACAACCTGTCACTGCTGTCTGGCGTTTTTCATACCATTATTAGACTGTTCTTTACAAGGATTTTGATTACGGAATACACTGTTTACTTGATCAAGCTATAGGATTCACGGCGGGTGTGACCGGTCGACAAGGGATGCTTACTTATCCTAAGCACCTGATCCTACCTCTGATATATCCAGGGGTCCGTGTTCCCAACTCTAAAATTTGTATTCCTTATAGGAGTTATGAGATTGATAACTATTCGTTATATTTACCTCTTCAGTGCATTCATTAAGTGTAGGGAATTTTTCACAAAATTGACATATTTTCACAAAGTACATTAACGAATTCTTTATTTCCCAAATATTTATCAACATTATCATCTAATATATATATATATATATATATATATATATATATATATATACTTGTATATTATTTGTGAGGTACATGTTTTTATAAAAGTCGCAAATAATGCTCATAATATCTTTTTTGTATTAAATGTCAAATCATTACTTTATAATTCTTTGACAGCACTCTTTTGCCATACTATACTTAAGTACTCCACATCATAAACCTGTTTATCTTGACACGTGCCATATATTGATAAAAGTGCAATACAATTATCGGACTCAAAGATCTGATGATCCTTGAGTCGGGGGTTCGAATCCCACTGTGGGACGTGGGTGCCGGTCTTTCGGATGAGACCGTATAAACCGAGGTCCCGTGTCGCAGTAGGTGTGGCACGATAAAGATCCCTCCCTGCTCAAAGGCCCTGAGTGCCGAGCATAGGCCTAAATTTGCAGCCCTGTCACCGGTAATGGTGACAGCCGCCGGATAGCTGAAAAATTGCTCAGGCGGCTATAAACAAACAAACAAGCAATACAATTATGTCATGTTGATGTTTGATAAGTACTTAATATACATGGGATTGCCTCCTTTTTATATATAAAACGTAAAAGGTACCAAGTTTGATGCATTTCGACATATAATGTCTCTAGTAATGTTCAAGTCAAAATTGTTGGAAATCCGAAATAAGAACAAATTTGAAAAAGCTGAAAGAACCAAAAAATAAATAAATGAATAAATAAATAAAAATAAAATAAAATAATTAAAAGAAACCAATACTGGAACCAAATCCAAGTAAGGATCAGAGTTATGCATGAGGGAGGTAATCCTTCATTTTGAAATGAATTTCTTAATTTTACCAAGCAAAATTTTATCCATATGTCCATGCTAGTTTATGTGATTACAATATGCTTTCTAAAATACTCTATGAACAGGAACAACAACATTATCAGTGACAATCACAGACTCCAACAACAGAACGCCATATTTTCCAAACACCGAGTACCGCTGCACCGTGACATATGACGTCCCCGTCCAATCCTCCGTGGCCTACATTATAGCGTCAGACGACGATTACGGACCTACCTATAATCAGATCAGCTACTCCATCAAACCGGAACTGGACTATGAATATTTCGATATCGATGCAAACGCACTGCTTACAACCCTGAAATCCCTTAGGCAATTTGAAAATAGCACGAAACTTTATACCGTTGTGAAAGCCCGAGACAAGGGCAACATGGAGTCATCCGTGACGGTCACGGTGATCGTGCAGCAAGGGACTGGAGACAGTTTCTTTGACGATCCAAACACAGTGGCCTGGTTTGCAGCGCTTATGTCGATGTTAGTCATACTGCTGGCAGTTGCTGTTGTTTGTCTCTACCGTTTTTGTAAATATGGTTACGTCTTCTCAAAGAAAGGACTCTGTCGAAAGTACGTATCGACAGTAATTATTGCATTTACTTTTCCTTTCTGTCTTACTTTTTCTTTAATTCTAGATAACCTGAACCTCTTCACATTCTATTTCATTTGTTCGATTACTCTGAATTTGTTTTTACCATTTCTTTAGTTGTAGAAGCAAGAAAGTGCATTTTGATGGAGGCGAAAAATATCAAAGAAATTTTAACCGTAAGTAAATCATGTACATATGTATGATTGATTGATTGATTATTTATTGCTTTCCGCCACACTCAACAATTTTTCAGTTATCTGGTGGCGTCCAGTTTTTATTGGTGGAGGAGAGAACCCAGATACAATGTACCTGGGAAGAGACCACCGACCTTCCGCAAGTAAACTGGAAAACTTGCTCACATAACGCCGCGGCCGAGATTCGAACACGTGCTGACAGAGGTGAGAGGCCTTGTGATTTTGAGCCCGATGCTCTAACCACTCGGCCACGGAGGCTCCTACATGTGTATGAATATTATATATGTTTATACAATGCTCAACATGATGGGATATATGGAAATATAATCGGGGCTATTTTTAGAAGTTTTCATCAAAAGTTATATGTACAAGATTTCTAAATGCAAATTCTTGGAGGGAAAGATATGAAAGCATGAAAAACAATGAAACTATTTTAAATTCAATTTCGAGTAAATGCCATTCTCAAGAGTAAACAATTTCTGTAAACCTATTTAGTTCCCCTTCTTTGCAATGTACTCCACTTTCATCTTAATTGCCCTCTTTTGACATTGTATCTATAAACTATAAAATATTTTATTCGCAATATAGTACATGCATACACGTGCGTTTTGTGTCACTAGGAGACTCTCGAGTGAGCATCGTAGAATTGTCTTCCGACTATGGTGAAACTGACATCGGGATACCGTCAAAATTTGATACTTGGAATCACAGGTATTTTATCTTTATAGAAATGTGTGAAATTTGGGATGTAGTCACTCCTTGTATTGAATCCTCTATTCTGCTTCTGCTCTTATTCTACTTCTAGGGCGAATACAAGAGGGCTACCAGCAAGTGTTGACATTTGAATGTGTACAATGCTACCAGACAAAATTACGTCAAAAACTATCATCCAGTGAATATATTGGGGGTAAACACGGAGACATGAATATTAAGTGTATTCTTTCTCTGTGTTCATTTTCATATATGAAAAATGAGAACACATGTAGTGTACTTATCATAATTGTAGGAATAATATAGTAAAATACCGTTATATATATGATAAATAGGATGGAATTATGACGCACCTTTTATGGAGAAATATGGAAAATCAAGTAATCTTAAGAAATCTATTCATAATGGTTGCAACATGGTCATCAAAAAGCCTCCATTTAGATTATGCATGGTCGAGGGTTTGTTTAGCATTGATACAGTTTACATCGAGATCAACATTTATATACAGCAGATTCCGCACTCTTTAAATCTGAAAGTCATGCATCTTCTTGTGATATTCTAATAAAACATTTCTTTATGTTGTTTTTCATCGCCTGTTTTATTATGATACCTCTCTTGTATGGGTGGACATGTTTAAAGTGCAATAATGAAGAGATGTTTGTGGAAATTTTCCTCTTGTATTCCGAACCCAGAATCTGAAACTTTCTAGTGGAATTATATATTAAGTCTTCTGTTGGTGTAAGAAACGAATTGTTTCAGATAAAGTAGGGACATTCTCAATACCTATCCTTATGCAAATTTGTATGTTTGTTCATTTTACCAAAGAAACAAGTATATTTAGTATGATCATATTCTACTTATGTTTAGGAAAAAATAACTATTTTAAAAACATCACTGGGATATGGATTGGGGTTTCAATGATCATGCATTTTATAGCTAGTTGATGTAAATAGAATTGTTATTTATTACTAATATGTACATTTGATTGACTAGGGGATCATAAGTTGTAACACAAGCCACCCATTCTACACTATGACGACGCGATGACACAGATACAAAAGGGTTTGTGCTGAACGAAATTAGAATCTAGTTTAATCTTTCCCTCGCAGTCGATAAATAACGATCGAGTACCCGATCGGAAAATCTTACCAGTAACAAAATACTTGCACGAGTAATTGGTCAATTTCCAACGCTAGAAAACACAGTAATAATATCGCACTGAATATATCTTGAGATATATCTTCAAACATCATCTTTCTCTTTTTATTGTAATGTCAACATTTGGTAAGGGCTAGTTCATCAAAACGATTCATAAATATTCAATAAAATCTTCGTCCTTATCAGTCGCAAAACTAGGTTTAAAAAGCCCTCGCTTTTGTCTGCTAGAGAACTTTGTTGTTCTAGGCGTGTTGTACGGTGCATGTGCATTCCATTCCTCACGATGGATTAAAGATTAGACTTTTTGACATCAGAGACGGCTGCTTCAGTAAAAATGGAACCCGGATATATTCATATCTTGTGACCAATCATCCAAAACATTACATTGTTGTAGTTGTAATTGTTTATTAGCTTTGAGCCTTGCGGCTTATCAGCATAATACATATACACAAAATATAAACAAGAAAGCTGTATACAATAGTGAATATTGTTAAACATCACGCTCATTCCATGCATAAGTACTCTGCAATTGATAATAAAATCTGCCTCCGTTCCTAATTGAAAATATCTAAGTAGCCTTTGGTGATTAGGTCTTTTAACAGTTTGCTGAAATTTCCATGGGTACGAATTGTACTTTAATTATCTGACCTGCTTTTTGTATTCTTTTGAGGCAGAATTTATTTATAAGGTTCTACGTATGAAATATTTTGCTTTGACCTTCAACTCGACATTTAGATTTATCGACGACGTTTCATATGTCGATTCGATATATCCCAGTGAACTCGAAATAATAGACACAACAGAGACGTCCATATCTGCTTCATATCTGGATATTTGATTGAACATAGATGTTAACAGCAACCTAACAACTAAACTTTATGACAAACGAGATGATTTAAGCTTCGCCATCGTCTATATCCCATATTTATGTAGCAATATTCCATTATCACTTGCATATGGTGTTTATGTTTCAGGGGTTTCAACAGCCTGGTTTAATATCAATATTTCGCCAATTCCTATGGTCATTATAATGATCTAAGTTGCAAATACAACCTGTCATTGGGTTCAATGCTGCCTTGACGTGTTTTATACCAATTGTTAGACCGTTCTTGACATACTGATTTTGACTACGGATTACTCCGTTTTCCTTACGATGTAGGGCTCACGACTGGGGATGATTACTCTTCCAAGATACCTGTCTAGGGATCCTAGTTTGCCCTACTTTTATCTTTGCTGTCTTTATGGGATTAATGAGATTGGCCATTGTTCGTCATCTTCATTTTTATGCATCTACGTCGAGACCTATCCAAAGTCCAAAGGGTCATCTTGGTTTTAAAAATAGTACTGCAACGTTATCATTCAACTCTGCATCACCATCTAATACAAATTGAACCATCAAATATGGGTCTAAACAATATTAGCGATGACGTCAAAAGTCCTTGTAAGTTTTTCAACAAGATTCATCCCAGATTAACTTTTGATATTTCTGGGTCAGTCAAGTGAAAGACAATTATACTAAAGTAAGTTTTCTACAGTTATACATGATAATGTTTAAAATAAAAATAATGTATATATCCTCAAAATTGTATTCAAAACTAGCGTACACAAAACATACATGTTGATCAACAAACACGTTGTGCTGACTAACCAATTTTGTAGATTGGCTGCTATTCATATGTCGGCGCTTAAAAATATTGCTGGTCCTCGAAAAAGAATCTAATTTCTCCAGAATATGAAACATATGCAATCATACATTCCTTAAAGGTATCTTCAAAATTTGTCCAAAGTCACTTCCCAGTCACATGTGCAATTAAACTTCAAGTTCTGTACTTAAGTGAAGAAGTGATTACAACCTATTCATTCAGTGTTTCGATGGAGAAAAATATTAAAGCGGCCTGCACATCAAATCAATTCCGGGACAAAACTTCGTTGTAAAACGGTTTCTTATCGTTTTCGCATTGGTAGGCTAGTAACTCTTCCATATTTGTCGTATCTTACTACTTTCATTTCAGTAGTATACGTTAGAGCAACGAGCACGTTGTCGTTTAGATTTTTGAAATGTGCAAGCAGACAGGCCTCTAATTGTTTGTTGCGAGGAAATTTTCCGTTTTTGAATTGTTCCATTTCTTCAGCCAGTTGCCATCTGCATCATCTATAAATAGCATATCACCACTATTCGTTACTGAGAAATGTCCTCCAGTGATATCGGTTTGTAATTCTGTTATTTTGTGACCACCAGAATCAACCTGTAGTATTTGCCTCTTCCACCCCTATCCAGAATTTGGCTTTGATAATATATTAAATGAAACTGGCTGTCGATTACTTCACATGGAAGTAAAACCTTCTATGATTTAATTTTTTTCATTCACTATCATTTTGACATGGAAAAAGTACACCCCCTTAATTGCACCCTATGCTGATAAAAACCATTCAACCATTCACTTGCTGAAACTACAAGGAAAGCGCACCCCATAAGCGCCGATCTTGGGGTCTAAATTTTGTAGCCATTCACCAGCAATGCTGACGTCTCCATATGAGTGAAAGATTCTCAAGCGGCATGTTAAACAATATACAATCAATCAATCAATCATACAATGATTAAAATATTGTTTAACGTCTCTCTTGAGAATCTTTCACTCATATGGAGACGTCACCATTGCCGGTGAAGGGCTGCAAATTTAGGTCTATGCTCGGCGCTTATGGCCTTTGAGCAGGGAGGGATCTTTATCGTGCCACACCTACTGTGACACGGGACCTCGGTTTTTGCGGACTCATCCGAAGGACCGCCCCATTTAGTCGCCTCTTACGACAAGCAAGGGGTACTGAGGATCTATTCTAACAACCCGGATCCCCACGGGGATAATCATACAATGAAAACGCTCTAAACACAGTCAGATGACATATATGATCTCTTGCATGAAACCATTCATCTATTCAACAGTGATATTGTTTATAAAAAGGCTCTTAATTCATTTCATGAAGGAAGGGAAATGGATTCAGTCAAATCGATGAAATTTTCTTTACTCAAATTTTAAAAAAAAACAACGAGAAATTAGCTCCAGTGAGGATACAGATATTATACTTGATTACATTAGGCTTTAGAATCTCGAGAATTATTCACTCATATGAAGACGTCACCATTGCCGGTGAAAGACCGCAAAATTTAGGCCTATGTTTACACGCTTACCCAGGAGGGGGGTCTTTATCGTGCCACACGTGCTGTTACACGAGGCCTCGGCTTTTGCGATCTTATTCAAAGGACATTTAGTCGCCTCTTATGACAAGCAATACTGAGAATCTATCTACCCAGAATCCCCACTGGAAGAATCTGAGAGGAATTCAAATACATAGTGTTCTGCATCTGCAAACTTTGACCTGACATTAAACCGTTCTAGTGGTATATCTCATGACGAATTGGTAATGGATTGAAACGGAATTTTGAATGAGTGCCATATAGATAATAGTAGTACCCGATTGAAAGAAAAAAACAGAATACTAAGTCTTTTTGTGATACCCTTTCCTGATACATCTTTGTACCTTCACTCAAGGACCAGACCAACTGTTCAAAGACTGAATACGAATAATACACAGATAGGCACATTAGAATTAGTATGATTTCTAACGTTGAGATAAACATATGTAAAACACTAGCTTAGTGAAATTTTATTCTAAGTAGGATTAACTGCAGCCACTAGAATGTACTCCGCTAAGTGTCGGAACAACTTGTATGTACAATTCACCGGTCACTATTCTGATGCAGTCAAATCCTACATCAGTACAAGCAGTGAGCAGTACAAGAAGCGAGAGTGACGTTGAGCATGAGATTATCAGTGCAGGTAAAAGGCAATGTGTTTCATAGAACACGATACAAGTAACTTTGTGGATGTATCAGTTCAGTGTGTATTGCAAATCAAGACAGTTCTGTTTCAGCGGAAATTAACTTTTACGTACATTTACTATTCAACAGTTTAGCATTGAATAGTTGACTATTGCTAAGTATTGACTAGTCAAATTGTGATTCACTAAACACAATGGATGACGTCATTGGAACTTTTTAACTAAATTAAGATAACGGCGCTATGCGTACGTGAACATTTCTAAGGCGAATGTGAGGAGGCTTTTAACTACTTAAAAGAAAGTTTAACCATAGTGCCCCTGTTAGCCTATCCAGATACCAACCAGTCTTACATTCTATACACTGACACTAGCGATAATTGTATAGGATCCTGTCTTACTCAGAAGACAAATGAAGGAGAAGATAAACCGATATATTACCTTTCGCATATGTTGAGTAAAACTTAAGAGAAATGGTCAACAATAGAGAAAGAAGCTCTCGCAATTCATTACACACTTCAAAAGCTGGATCACCATCTTCATGGAGCTCAGTTTGTGATACGAACAGACCACAAACCGTTGAAATATATCCTTGAATCTCCCATGCAAAACAAGAAGATCCAATTATGGGCTCTAAGTATCGCTGGGTACAATTGTAAAATGGAATAATTAGAGGGTAGATTCAATTGTTGAGCCGATCTTTTGTCAAGACTGCCAAATGTTATTCCTGAGCGTGAAGAGGAAGATCAATCCGAATGTAACGAACCTGACATAAAAGACAATTTCTTTGAAGTAAATGTGTTAAATTCGAACACTTTTTCACCGAAGAAGATGGCAAAATGTGAAGTTATACAACATCATGAACTGATAAAACCATTCACAGACTTACCGCAGGAAAGTGACATCAAGGAAAGTCAGAGAAACGATGACCAAATATAGAAAATAAGAAGCAGATTGAGGAAAGGAACAGCAACAGTTACGGAAGAGAGGGGATTTCTAGAAGTTGATGGGTTGATGTATTATCTTTCTGATGGCGATTCGGAAGGACCCAGACTTCGACTGTATGTACCACAAGAATATGAGATGTTAGAAGTAAAACAATACCATGACGGATTGGGATATGGGTTTGGACAAGACATATGGTGTGATTCGAGAAAAATATTATTTACCAAATTTGTATAAAAGGTTATGTTCGTATATTGAGGGATGCATGATATACCAAACCAGGAGCAATAAGAAGATTCACCCTGAACTTCAAAAAACTGACATACCACCATTTCCGTTTGCAAAAGTAGGATTGGGTTTATCGGGATCATACTCTACGATATAGAAGAGAAAGAGAAGAATCATCAGAAGAGGAGACATCCTTCTAGCAGAACTTCAAAGGCGATTGCGTGTTAGATAACTAATTGTCAATGAACCGATTAAAAGTGAGCATAGTGAGACTATGAAACCATCTCCTGAGTCAGAGTCTGACGAACTGAATTTAGATAAAAAAAAAAAACATTTACGAGTCTGATATACCCCCAAATGCCCTTAATATACCCTTTGATGAAGATATGGAGGTTGATATATTATGTTGAGGCTTCAAATCAATTCTCACACCGAGAAATCCAGTACCTAAAACTCGTAAGAAACAAATTGTTAAAGATTGTTTAGCTATGGTAATTAACGCGAATAAATCCACGCTAGCTGACGTGCTTGAGACGTTAACGTAATTGTAAATAATGCTCTTATTATAGAAGATGTAAATAATTGTAAAATACGCTGTTGATTGATTGATTATTTCTTGTTTTACGCCACACTCAACAATTTTTTAGTTATCTGGTGGCGTCCAGTTTTTCTAGGAGGAGGAGAGAACCCAGACACTATGCACCCGGGAGTAAGAGACCACCAAGTTTCCGTAAGTAAACTGGCAAACTTTCTCATGGCGCGAGCGGGAATCGAACCTGCGCCGACTAGAGGTGAGAGACCTTGTGATTTTGAGCGCAATGCTCTAACCACTCGGCCACGGAGGCCCCCAAATACGCTGTTGTAAATGATACGATTTTGTATATAGTTAATAGATGATACTAGGATAAACCTACTCTGATATTTTGAAATTTACTTGCAGAAAGAGCAAGTGCGGAAAATCAGAAATGACTCAGATTGAAGTCCCTAAGAAATTAAAAGATATAAAATTATTTCCTATAAATGAATTAATGGCAGAATTGCCAAACTCAAATCTTCTCCCCGTGAAAAAAGTTAAAGCTTGGATAGACATCCCATGGTTTTATATAATAATGTCTTTTGTGTTAATATTTCTGTTAGGATGTTGTTATTAAAAAGAAATCAAAAGGTTAGGACTTAGTGCTTAGTTAATGTTGTCAAAGTAGGGATAGTGAAAAAGTTAAAAAAAAAGTTCCGCCAAGAATGATTGTGTGGATCAAAGGACCTCGGATGACTCGAAAATAGAGATGAAATCGATGATAAAAGACATTCCATTTGAAAAGAAAACCCCTCGAATCGGAAAAGAGGCCCGGAAAAGCAGTCCACAGCAAAGAAACTGTTGATATTACATTAGCCAACAAACTTTTTGGAGATCAGAAAGCACATGAACCTCCTTAGTCCTCGTACTACAAGTTGGATCTGGACCTAGCGGAACGATATATATTGAGTAATATTGTCGAGATCTACAAATCAGATGAACGTAGGAAACGTTTGGCAAGCAGAGGTCTCGCCCTCGGAGCCAAGTTTCAATAAACCCTATCTTAATGAATATCCTCTAAAGGAGTCTACAGAAATGCAAGAATAAAGTTTTTCCGTTCACAGTGTATAGATAAAATCCTGTGATTGCAATATATTCGTGACTGTATAATTGCACGTTCTTTGAGATTAATGTTTTACGTTCCAAGCTGGTGGGCTGGCGGGTGTGACTGGTCGACAGGGGGTGCTTACTCCTCCTAGGCACCTGATCCCACCTCTGGTATGACCAGGGGTCCTTGTTTGCCCATCTCTCTGTACTTTGCATAGGAATTACGAGAATGAATACTGTTAGTTATCTTGACCTCTTCATCTTGCTGTAGCCTTCATTCGAAATTTAGATATATCGACGACGTTTTATCTATTAACAATGATCAATTTCATTCATACGTCGATTCGACATATCCCAGTGAACTTGAAATAAAAGACACCACAGAGTCTTCCACATCTGATTTGTACTTCGATATTTTTAATCTACTGTTGGCAGACTCTACCACCCTACGAAGTTTGTGACGAGTCTTGAGATGTTTGCTTCTTCTGTGGTATGTTGTTTCATTGATTTGTTAAGAAATGCTGGCATCTCACAATGATAACCGAAATCTGTCATTGTTTCAACAGCATCCCAACCCACGGTCAAGAATAAATATATCTTCCTCGATGATTCCCGCTGTATTGGATTTTAACATACTAGTCAAAATGTGGGCATCGCTATTTTTGCCATCTGCCAAGAATGGCCCCACAATACTAACAATGCATGTATAACCATCAGCATGGGTTTTTTAAGTGGGCGACCTTTATGTACTGAGATACATCTTCGTTGTTAGGTGTAAAAACTACTTTTTTCAAGATATATATGTAGGTACCGGCCATTACAAGAATGGCTGTATCGTTTATCCAGTCAAAAACAAGCTCTTTTGCAAAAACTGTAGTATGATTTTCGATAACCTCGGGACGTGAAATATGAGAAAACCCCAAAAGTGTAGGTACGAAGTCCTGAAGAAATGATTTTTTCTAGCCGAAGCAACAATGTGAGAAACTTGTATCTCATTAAAATCAAACAAAGTTGCATGAATAGAATGAGACATATCTGTACATAATTATGTAAGTAAGAAACCAGTGGCATCTCGAGTAGACCGAACTGCAGATGGGGAGAGAGACGAAAGACGACTGAACAAATCTTCAAACCGATCATATGTGAGACCTGTTAAATTAATATAATCTCCGTTACACAGATTTATACTCTTCCTAAAATCATGTAGCAATTTTTGCTCGACATGATTTTTTTCGTGACACTTGTATCGAGTAACAGATTCTTGGCCTCGAACAAAGTGTGCTTACACTGAGGTATAGTTCCGGTTGATTGCTTTTAGTTACATAGAATTTATGATATGCATTCTCATAAATGTCTTTTATATCAAGAGCAAACATGCATTTAAGGAAGAAAATTGAAGTAAAATACACAAGCCTGTATACAAAAAAATTAAAATGGTATTTACACAGGTTCAAACTGCAAATTTAAAAAATTTAGAAATAAATACGGTAAAAAATTAACAAATGAACATTTTCAAAAGTGAATTTTTCCGGGAAATCGTTCTCTCCTATAGGTCAATTCTTTTTATATTCTCAATGCACCCTTTATTCCAAATTTCAACAGATATATCTTAATAAATATGATAGATAGTGTCCTTGGGACTTTAGAAAGGAGAAGAGAATAACAGGGCATACAAACTAAAACAAATGTCACGGGACTCTAGTGACCTTGACCTCCGACTATGAACAAACAGGTAAACGTCGATAAAAATTACCAAAATCACCTGTTCTTCCTTGCCAAAAGTGACTTTCTTTTAGACTGCTTCTCTGAAAAAGGACCTGAGAGTGAACAATTCTATGGATTATCCGATTGGTCTGCACATTAATTCTTTGCATTAATTTGAGATGGTTACGTTAAAATGTATTTCATTTAGCACAAGATGTTTAAATTCTAAAGCGAAAAGAGATAAATTTTATAATTGGATTTTAGATATAAAAAATGATTTCATTTTTATACACAATACTCATTTTGTTAAAAAGATTTTTTTTCAGTACGATTGTTCATCAATACATTGTTTCTCAGAGTCTACAATTTGTAGAGGGATGTCTTTTTTATTTCGAAAAGAAGTAGATGCGGAAGGAATGAGTATAAACAAAATAAATGACGGTCGGAAACATCTGATCAATGTCAATATAGGCGACATAACACATAATCCACTAAACAATGAGAGCTTTAGAATATATTCTTTGTTGTTTTTTTTTTTAGAGGAATGAAACGATTTATTTTAAGAAATTCAAAAAAAATTAAGTAATATCATAGTATGTGGATATTTTAACCGTCACATGGAAGGTAATACTGATTAAGAGTTCAAAAATTTTAAAAGAAGTTCTTCCACAGCTAAATTTGAAAGATGAAATTAAATAGAAGAACATGATAAGTTTGGTGATTTTATATTGTGTGATGTAAAGAACATTCCAAAGAGTCGTCTAGATTTTATATTTATTAGTACACACATATCAATGAGAGTAAAACATGTAAGCCTTTGTAAAGTTCCTGGTACTCCTAAGAACGGAACGAGAATGATAAATCACGGAGTGTAGATCTGATAGAACACGATAAAAAGTGAGAAAAGGGTTACTGGAAACTCAATACGTTAGTTTTGAAATGTAATGAATATAAAAGACAAATAAACAAATTACTCAAAGATATAAGTGATAGTGAAGATCCCTCTATCGATACATGGGAAAGATTAAATCGGATCTGTCAGTAACCTTTTCTACGATTGATATCTAAAATTAAGAATGAAATAGCTGAAATTGAACTATTACTCCCATACATTAATTGGCATAAATAAAAAGAGAAAAGTAGAAAATAGATTAAGCAACATGTACGATGAAAAAGCCCAGGGAGCAGGGGCTCGATCACGGGCAAAATGGCTAGAGACGGAAGAGAAATTAAAAATATTTTCTAAAAAAGAAACACCAAACACAAAATTCTTTTTATAAAATGATGAGGTTGCAGAGGTGCAATGTGCGACTTTTACGAAAACCTTTATACAAAAAAGTCATGAAAAGATCGATCTATATTTGAATGGTATTAATATCAGCAAATTATCAGATTCTGATAAAGATATGTACGATTTCTTCCACTCTTTATCCGAATGAAACGGTTGTGAATATGAAATCGAATACATCTCCAGACTTAGACGGAATACCTATTGAATATTATGCCCATGAAATGAATAGTCTTTGCTCTTTTACGATATATTGAAAGAAATTTTTATGAATGAAAAAAAAAATGATATATTCTCAAAGACTCGTAGTTATTTCTCTTATACATAAGAAAGGGGGGAAAACATGGTTTATAAAAACTACAGGCCAATTAGCCTCACTAACACGGATTATAATATTATAGCTTTCATTTTTTGCACAAATGTTACAGGCGGTTATAGGAAATGAACAAACAGGGGAGAGGAGGCTGCAGCCCATGTGATCCTTCTCTGGCTCCATCACTGAACCCAATTGCACGAAAGGTGCAAGTCCAATACACGAAACAACGTAGAATGAATTAGCTTTCATACAGACACCAGGCATGCGCAATCAAATCTGTTTACACTGGATTCATGATTCGGAATGGCTGGGAAGACAGGCAGGAAAGGCAGAGGAAAGAGTCTTAGCCTGGTATGTATTCTCAAATGCACATTTAAGGTGATGCAAAAGCGAAATGATTGTCTGTTCTTTCTTTTCATCAAAATCTTAACTATTTTGCACAAAAATCTGATGAGAATTCGAGATGGCGGTGAATTCGATAGATCGTGCCCCAGCTTGTTTCTACGAACTGGTCCACTTTGCAGTCCAGTAATAATCAATAATGTAGGTGACCGAGGGGTGCATTTTCTTACGTAGCCTAGGGGAATGATTTATGATATATCACAGTATAATTATCATGGCATTAAATTCTTCCTAAAATTAATAGTCAGTGTTCAAAAATGACACACCTCCTGTATTACTGATTGCATTAGTTCCCAAAGTCACTTCATGCATCATTTCAATGATATCTCCTTTGACTCCTAATTTTGTTTTGCAGAGATCCTGTTGTGGGTTGCAGAGCACAAAACTTTTCTTTTTAAAGTCATATATATATATATATATTACACACACAGATATATATATATATATATATATATATATATATATATATATATATCTGTGTGTGTAATATTTATACATATATATATATATATATATAAAAGGCCTATTGCAGCTTTTATTATTATATCTAAAAGGTTCATACCATGAAAATTGCCAAGGTGATATCAAATCCCATGATTTTTTTATAAAATTTAATTGTAGTAAATTTTAATTAATCCCAACCTCCCATGCATGTAAGGAAGTTTAGTAGTATTCTATCAATAATTTAAGTTTGCTATTAATCAATGAAATGCAACAAATGATACCCTTCTTGGTATATAGTGCGTATGTGTAAAACATGTTGTGAAAATAGCTTCTTCAATGTTATTGACATTAAATGGAAACTATATAGATATCTAAAAGAAACTGTAGTCCTTTCTTGAAATTTCATGATCCCAGGGGTAGTGGTTTTGGTTCCATGGTGGGGCCAAAATGATAGTGATTATTATCTTTATCATTTGAAAGACTTCTTTGGGTTTGCTGATATGGTATAAAAACTAAATGCATATTTAGGAAAAACAGAAAAGGATGTACCAAAATTGTGAATTTTGCAACCCCAGAGTTTTGACTCTTAGGACAGGTCCAAATTAGACATATTGTGTTAATGTTCTATATATTATATTATGTAAAATAGGCACTGTTATGGGTACATACTAATTTGATTCATAGTTCTGTTCTCTTTCTGTTTAGTTTTCAAGTTGTTATCATCGTCCAAGTAGACCGCATACCTCACAGTGGGTAATGAAACTGTTGTGAATCATAGAACACATTTCAGTTGTGTCTCTGCTTAATTACCAAATATTAATTAGGACTAAAGTTCTGCTTCATGCTAAACTATTTTTTTTTCATATAACTCGGTGCTTTATGAATCAGTGTAATTTTGTAATATTGCTTTCATCTCCAGCATTCTCTTATAAGCTAGATATTTATTATGGTCATCATACATAAAGCTGGCTAAATGTAGTTTTCTCAGGCATTCTAGTGAGGAATTAATAGATCATGATGTCTATCATTCAGTGAGTACAGAGTTTTTACTGATGAACATGTCATTTTCAGAGTACTGTTGAAAAAACAAAAAGCATTTCAGTTTAGTCATACCCTCACTTAGTGTTTAACGAAGATATTCCAGTGATTCCTTTTGTTGAGATCAACAAATTTTGAGAATTAATGACTTATTTTGTTAAATCCATAAAATGATGAATAAAGAAAATTTATGAACATCTACTGTACACTTAAATGTGTAATAAGGAATAGCCACTACATCTTAGGTTTGACACTGTAAATGTGCTAGGAGTGAGAATCAAATCTAGGTCTCCTGGTTGCGAAATGAATGTCCATTGTCCATGACTTGTGACCATACTAAGGTTTTAAAATCTCGGTTGCTTTAAAATCTTACAGAATGCATTTAACAGTTAATGTCATGAACACGTTATTCTCTCTCCACATAAAATTATCATAAGTACTATGTTAGTAGAATTCATGAAAGCATGGATGTGGTCATGTCACTTTCACGTATTATCTCAGAGCCTCCAGTCTTCAAAGTAAAATAACAGTAACACAGTATGTATATTGACATTGCAGGAAGTGGTTATTTAGAGGTATGGTAGCATTTTATATAATAGGTAGTCATTTAATTTGTATCTAATTACATTGTATTCTAAATACTGAGAAGAACCAGTGTGGCAGTATTTGTATTCAGTGAATACATGGTGGTTTTGATATCTTACACTTGCCTTGCATGCAATGTTTTTAACACATCTATAACAGTAGTAATATGTTACAAAGAATATGATTTGTGTAAGAAACTGATAGGTATTCTGTAGATGAAGTGTAATTTAAAGAATAGTACAAATAAACAGATTTAATCCAGGAATTGATGCTATATATATAAACTACAATGCATGAGCATATTTGGTATATACCTATAATTATTTACTGTTGCAGGTGTACTATAGTATGTACAAGTTAATGCATGTAGATGAATAGTGTGTTTGCAAAACCAGCAGTTTGTGTAATGAATGCATATTAACTGAAATTTTATTAATTAACACTTAAACAATTTACAGAATGTGGCTAATCCTCATGAAAATTGATATGAATAGATTATGAAATATTTTCTGAATGAAATGTTTTGTTGTTTTTTTTATCTTCTGGTTTTTTGTTTTTTTTTTTATTAACTTTTATTTTGGGTAAATCTAATATTTAATTTCATTATTTTTTTTAATGGTATTGAGTTTAGTACAAGGCCAGAATGAATGCATTTATTTTTTTCTACTATTTGAATTTCAGGGTAATATTTCATCAGGCTTGATTCCATCAGCTGCTTTTGCTGTTGTGCCACGAACCCCAGGTCCGGACACCCCGCCTGGTACAAACATTGCTTTGGCATCTTCCTCAAGAACACTCAACTCATCACTGCTAGCCAAAGCCATGAATCCACCACCAGATGATGATGTCTTCAGTGACCCGGAAAGTAGTCTCTATGACTACCAGGTCATGGAGGAGGCTGGGTAAGTCTTATAATTATCATAGTTCAGCAATGTTCTATGAAACAAAATTAAAGGAATAGTTTTTGTTAAGTTTTCATAATAACTTATGATATGTTAGCATAATATTTGAACTGAGTTACAATGTACCTGTCAGGACTTGTACTGAATTTTTGTGTGCGATTTACATAATGCATCTACTAGAGTTGTTCAAGAAATAAGATAAAAGTAACATTTTCAGGGATAGAAATTATGTTTGCCATTCACAGATTGCCAGCTAGTAAAAGAATATCATAATTGCAATTTCATTTCATTTTAAATTTTTTGTGAAATCTGGCAGAAAGGCTTTGTGGAAGACCATCAAGCAAAGGAACATTTCAAAATCCCCATGGTCCAGTACTCCAGTTGGGTCATATAAGTCATTTTCTCCATTCATTACTTCAAAGGAATTCTCATGTAGTACTCCAAAGGAAATTAGGTTGACATCTTTTTGTGTTTATGTTTGGCATTTTCTTTAAATCAGTGATTGTTCTTCCACTTTTCAGTTTGTTTTCTTGTTGATTTCCAGGTTTTTGTTGGGTATTAATTTTATGAATCAAAATTATGTGTTTGAATGTTGTGCTATCAGGAAAATATATAAAACATGTACCGCTTATTTAAACAATAAAATGTTTTATTGGGTGATAAAGGTAGCTAGCATTGCAGGAAAAGAGTTTTTTGTAGTGATTGCTACCCTCATCACCTGATAAAACAACAAAGAAAGACATTTTATTGTTTGTATTTTAAATATAAACTAGATTTAAATACTAGAATATCGTATCTGACCATTTTGTTCCATTAAATGGAACAGCCAATACACCTTTTGACCTTGGCAATGCTTCATAGTTGGTAATAATTACACAGACAGATGGTACTAAAAATCCTGATCAAACTAGTTTGCAGCAGTCATGTATTCATTGTTTATGATGAATGTCCATTTCAAAGAAATATAAGAGAAAATATTCAATCAATGTAAATGTAATAAATTAAATACATATGCAATGATTTTTGTTAAGATTTTTTGTAGCACAAAATGATATAGGATATCATGTTATTTGACAGATATTCTTCCGTGGAGTTTGGACAAGCTAGCAACAGCAGGAAGCGGATAAGTTACTCTGACAGGGAACCTGTGCCTTTACCTGGTCCTTCCAGTCTCAGGGAACATGCTATTGATGAGGAAATCCCAGGTATTATTGTGTAGCATCTTCCAAACTACACAGAAGATATATATTTTATCACGAAATTGGCAAGAATTAACACATGCAGCGGGCTTTTATTCAGGACTATTTTTAATCACAAATCCCCAAAAGAAAAAGTGCTTATTGCCAGTAATATTGCAGAGTGAGTCTATATATACAACATAGACTAATTAAGCTCCTGACTACTACTTTTTGCAAAATGGTGGCACAAGTACAGAAAATCATGCTTAAAATGAACATGCTTATAACAAAATTTACGCATATTGTGAAGCATGGATTTCAATAAGCACCGGCACCTGGCGAAATGTCACCGTCTCAACCAGCTCGAATTTCCTGATTTCCTAATGAAATGCACAGTCTACTGCGCTCAACTTGATCTGCCTCAAAATTGAAATTCACCTGCTCAGTTATTTCTTATTGAAAACCCTGTGCAGTGATATTTATTCCCATATGAGAGGAAAATAACAAAATTTTTATTGGATATAAGAAAGTATAGTCTTAGTGAACTGTTTTTCACTGACTCTGGAGGTTCATATAACCATGTTTTACTGTATTTGCTATAATACAGGGATATAACTCTGTGTAGTATTCTGATTTTTGAGTTGATTTTAATAGCGAGCTAAAGCGATTTTATGGTTTTTGTTTAGGTCAGTTTTACCACACACTGGAAAAAGAAGAAGACATTGATGATCAGAATGTGCTGTATGCTAAACCGGTCAAGAGAGGAAAGGTATTCATCAAGTTTTATCTTGATCACTATTTTAACTTAGTCACAGTGGGGTTTTTTTTAAAAGGGAACAGTGTGGCCTTCTTAATGTTCCCTCCCTCTCTTCTCCATTATCTGATCCAATGCACTTTATCCTTGTGTTGTTTTCTGCATTTCTCTCATGATTTTCCTTACCTTGAAAAAAATTCACTTTATTTTTGTTCATGTTGAAATGGGAAAAAAAAGGGATTGACTTGTATTGTGCATTTAAAATCTAATCATAATATCTATGATCACTTATAAAGTCTCTAGTCAATGAAACATATTTTGAAAGGAAATCAGAAACAACTTGGTTAAATCAATGAAATGTTGAATTTATCATGACAGAGAACCACTTCAGTGGAGGATCCAACACTTCAACAAACAGGACAAAGAGTGCAAGAAGCTTATCGTCAGGTCATTGAACCAGACTCTGATGAATTCCAAGAGGAACTGGTAAAAACAAAGACAAGTGTAGTTGAACTCCATCATATTCTTAATAGAGTAATCATGAAATTGTGAGTAATTGTTGCTGAAATTTTACCTATGGTTTCTTTTGATACTTATTGCAGTTTCTTTTTTTTTCAGACAACACAGAAGGTAAACCTAAACAAGTCAAATTGACAATGAAAAAAGTTCTTATTGAAAGGAATTTTAGGTTATTTTTATCTATTAGGCATAGTATGTATTTGTGCATTATGTAATCTATAGGTAACCACGGTTACAATAGAGAGGACTCCAACAGACAGACCCACAAGGCAGTCCACACCCAGAGGTAAGATCAACTAACCAATATAATCAGTTTTATTGCACAGTTTCCTCTGAATGTTGTCTAATCTTCACTGAAATCCTTAAAAACATTTTGATTCAAATCCCAGCTTTTCAGTCCTTTTTTTTTTTTAATTTATACTATGCATTCTATTCTGCCACGGTTATTGTAAAGATCAAAGAAATGCTGTGTCCATTATACTCCATTATATACTGATTAATTAATGAATTACCAGAACAGTGATACATATTAACCCTCTACAAAAATAAATATACGTGTTTAATATGTAATACTTATAATTATATTGAGACCATATCGGTTTTATATCTTCAATCTGACTAGATGTTGTTTATTGCCTTAAAACAGATGTTAAATGAAAACCTATTGTGTCTTTTCCATAATCCTACATTCTGTTTTTACATATCATGTTTTGCTAATACAACAATAAAATTGACAACTGATAATTTATTTCACTGTCATAAGAATTAATTGATGCCTGTTACAAACAAATTTATAAATAACTGAAGAATATTTGACATTCAATAAAAAAGGCAATTGACTGTATGCCTTCAGACTTTGGTGCATATTTAAACAAACATGGCAATGCACAGGCATTTTGACAAGTTGACCCTCTTCCACATGGACTTTTTATTCAGAGCAGATCAGATAATTACATTGCATTGATATAATCTGTCAACATCAAACTAAATACTTAAAATATCTCAAAATAGTAGATACTACAATCTCACTTTTTTTGTCAACAGCAAAAATTTTTATTCCATTTTGAAAGCTGTCATAACATCACAAAGTGACCAAATTCATAGCTTACCAGCAGTATATTATGAGCCGTAGTAAAATAGAAATACAGTTCTTGTTTTCATAAATGATACAGGATAACCTCCTCGGTCTTGAAATTTTGTTTAAAATATAAAAGCTGAGTCTTTTATATTTCAAACAACATTTTGAGACTGAGGATGTTATCCTAAAATGTGTAATTTACATCTTAAAGAAACAGTACTTGTTATTGTTTTGTCCTGTTTTTGTAGATTATACCTCACATATATTTTGTTGACCATTAGAAATACCCTAGTTAAACACTGCAAAACATTAAATATGGAAAAATAAAATTTTAAAATTTTCAGCTCAAATCATGTCCATGCCCCTTTAGAAGTAGATTGAACATCATCCAATCTTTACTATTTCTTATGAATTTGAATACATACACTATATGTTTCTAAAAGAAGATCTTAGCCATAGAAAAGAAGACATATTATCTATAAGTTTAAATTTCCTGTAAACTTTTCACATTGTTCCAAAGACAGTTGTCTGTAGGTGCGTTGTAGCTTTTAACAGGTTTAGGAGTAGACTGAACATATTTTGGATATTTTAATAAATTTTAGAACATTCTAAAAGAACAAGTTCACAGTCCGTTTACTCTGATATGCATTTTCAGTTAAAATCCAATGCAGGAAATACCGAAAGTACTAGATGTAATAATGGAAAACAACCTAGCATAGACTGTAAAACTTACCTACATGTATTTTGATTTCTTTTGGAAATTTAGTGACTAGTTGGTGTTTCTCCTGTGTGTTTTGTTGATGTCTTTACGATTTTATTAACATTATTACTTCTTCCTGTAGCACGTCTTGCTGTCTCTAACCTTTTCCCTGTCATTGTGTTGTTTTTAAAACAGAGATACAAGAGGAAACTTTGGTCAAAACATCAAAAGAAGACCAATTAATGCCGGCAGAAACTCCTGGTATTACTTAACAATAATAACAATTAAAGTTTTTAATTGGGATCAGTGTTCAGATTCTGTTACAAGTATTTCCAGTCATGGTGTAATTGTAATGTGATACCACATTTATGCACTTGATATATATGCCTGTGCATAATAAAAATATTGAGGTGCAGTTTTACAACTTAAGTAAAGAAGTTTTGCATCTACAATGATCAGTTCATAATTTTATGGAAGTGTTTTTCTTGAATTCCAATTTACTACACAGTTGCTAATAATAAAAAAAATTCTAATGTACAGGTGTAACTCCATCCCCCCGCCGGTCAGGCAGACATTCGGGGTCAAACACTGCCCGTAGTATATCTGAAATACACACAGCGCGCAGCACCGATAAACTTCAACGAGGCCTGGAAGGACAGAATGCTCTACTTCGCTCCATTAACGAGTCTCTGGAAGAAGAAGTGACAACATTCAGACAAGTCACAGCAGCCCTAGAAAAGGGAGGTATGTAGGAATGTTGAGCTAGGTTTAAGAAGGAATGGTTTTGCTACTTTTCTACATAAAGAAAATTAGGAATGAATACTTTAAAAACATTTATAATTGTGTGAGATCAATGGCTCATGGTTTGATAAGAATAAGCATGCACACAGATATGTTTTTTTTTTTTTGGTTGTTGAAGACTTATTTTTATTGTAGTTGAGTTTCTTTCATTCATGGGGTATATAAGATCCCTGGTTGTGTCAATAACACAAAAACAATGAAAATCCCCCCCCCCCCCCCCCCAGAAACTGACTAATTTTAAAGTACTTCATTATTTTTTTTATGAAAAATCCTTTCTGAAGATTAGAAATGCTCAGTTTCTGCTTTATTTTCTTACATGTTCAGACCGAGACACAGCTGCTAATCTGCTGCTTAAGAAACAGTTGACAGACATGAAGGATGAGAATGAGACTATGAAGAACACAGTTCACAGACTGACAGTGGAGCTCAGCGAGTACCAGGCCAAATACAGAACACTCAAATCAGAGGAAAGATCGGTAATACATGTACTCAGCAAAACTTACTGTCTATGTCAAATCCAAGCAATTCATATCAAACTCTCTTGTGTTTGATGGGATAATGTCCAAAATTTACATAGTTTTAATTGCATTCTAGATAGTTGTTCACCATTGCATGTTAATTCCTCTTTGTTCCAGATTGCTTCAGAGTTGTTTGGTTTACCAAGCAAAGGACCATGTCCATCATGGCTGGTAAGATATTGTCATGTATTGTAATCAAAGTGAAATTTGGAAGGAAAATTCCAGAATCAGAGTTCAATTTTTGATTTAAGTAAAATATATTTTCAGATAAATACCAAGTATTTGTCTCCCCTTTTTCTGGCCTATGATGATAGACTAGATGAAAGAGACAAGGTCATCAAGAGATTCCAGGTAAGTTTTCAGGTGCTTCTAATTTGCTGTAATTAACAAATACATGCATGTCCCATACACAAGTATCTATGAGCATGCCTGATAGCCTTCAAATATTAGATAGAGTACTCTTTTCTCAGATGGAAATAGAAAAGCTCACACTACAGGCTGAGGACATTGTCACTGAGAACCAACAGCTGCAGGAAAAATTTGAACGAATTCAGATTGACAACCCAGTGGATGTGAATGACTGGTAACTTGTTTTTCCTTTTAAAATTCATCCCCCCTAAAATGTGTAGTCAGTGTTAGACAATAGAAATTTCTGGCAGTTTTTACCCCCTTCCCCAACTACTTAAATTTATTAGACTTCTATCCAACATTGATCTTTTGATCTTGCCCCTTATTGATGTTTGTAGGTCACCATATTGATAGTAAGACACTAATCTCAGAGATAAATTTCATTAATTTTTGAGAGTCTGAGTCAGTATATGATAGTTAGATTCTATGGATGTGTAATTCTGACTTTGATTAGGTCAATATTACATCATATTGACTTCATGCCAACCAATCAGATGGAAGGAAAATAGGAATTCATATCTATGAAATGCTGTTGATACCCCAGAGATCAACATCACATAATGATTTTGTTACAACCAATCAGTAGGAAAATAGGTATATACAGTTATGTTGAATGTTGACTTCATTGAATTTTGAATGCTACTTTTGTAAATAGGGAAAATCTAAAAGAGAATGCACGACTAATTCTGGAGGAGAACCAGAATTTGCTTGAGCAGATTGAAGTAAAAGATCAAAAAGCCCAAGACATGCATCAGGCCCACATGCAGGAAGGTATGAAAATGTAGTGATGTCAAATCTGTATAACATGAGGCTAAATATACAGTACATACATTGCTAACTGTATTCATTCTAAATATTATTGAACAAGTATGAAAGGTAAACTGCGAAGTTTAGACATTATCTATCACACTGAATGAGTAATTGGGTATATTCAGTGTCCAAGATAACCAAACAGTTGGTACTACTAAAAGCTGAGAAGGTTGACCAAGATCAAGACTTGGAGGAATTCAAGAGGCGATACAAAGAACTTAAAAGTAAATATGATGCAGTGATTTTGGAAAACCAGAGCCAGGAGTCAGCAGAATCTTATATCAATACCATTGCAGAACTCAAGAGGTAATGCCAATGTATTCCTTACCTCATCAGTGTTTGATAGAAAAAAAGAGATTTAAATTGTAAAATTTCATGTCTGAATTTTTCATTTTTGTCATATTTTTTCTATCATTCATTAAAGAGTTACAATTTTTTTCTACAGGAGTATTACAGAAAAAGAAGAAAATTATCATCAAGAGGTTCAAAATCTTAAAATTAAGATTCAGGTTTGGATTTTCTTTTACTTCTAGATCTGTATGTGTAAATGAAGATTTTTTTCCCATGAAAAAGAATTTTTTTTTTTCAATGATAGCAGTGCTTGAATCAGGAAATTTCATTGTTGTTATCCTTAATTCTTAGTTCAAAGTGTTAGCATTTTATTATGAATAGGCTATACAAGAGGAGAGAAGAACACAGAGTCTGAATTTTGTGGAATTACAAGCTGAAAACAAAAGGTGCTTAGCTGAACTAAGAGCAATGAGGAAGGCTATTAGGTATGTGTGCGACTCTTGCTGGAGGTGATTGGCAGTTTGCATCATGCAAAGATGTTCTTTTAAACTTAGTTCCAACAAAATCTTTCTAATGAATTGCTGCTTACAGGGAAGTGATTTTCTGTGGATGGTTTAGCTAAATGTAGAAAAAATAATTGGATATGATGAATATTGCCTGTCATGAAGCACAGTTAGCTGTTCATCGTGTTTTATGATAATCATGTTTTAATGTAAACATAAGTTTACAAATTCTCTGTACAAATCACAATCTTTGCTTGGTATTAATGAATTACTTTTTGATACTAGAAAAGCCCAGAGTAAGATGATATACCTACAGAAGGCAATAGAACAGTCCGAATTAAAGGAACAGAATGTTCAAGATCAATTGGCTTCTGTCATCAAAGTGGTAAGATATATCAACTCAGAAGAAAAATTCCTCAAAGAGAAAATAATGTACCTAGTAGCTAACATACTTATTTACTTGATCAATACGCTATTTTTCAGGCTGAGAAAACTGCATATGAAAGAGACTCTTTTGCAAAAGCAGTAAGTTATTGTTCATGCACATTTTTCTAATAATGCAGCACAATGAAATGTGTTTGTGTCGATTTATCAGTTGTTTGCAGATTGAAAAAAAACAGAGAATTGTATTTTGAAGGTAAAGGATCGAGAAACAGAAGCAAAGAAGGCCATGCACAAAATGTATCATAATCGTATGTCAAAGGGCAAAATGGAGGAGAAGCTCAAGGTAAACTACAACTTGAAATTAGGATAGGACTCTCACTCACCTGTTCTGTATTTTTTATGACTTTTTTTAGATCACTTTCAACATATCAGATATTTATTTAACTGTAACCAGGTAATATATGTAGATTGTTTAAGTCACTGGATACAAATGTCATGCTCTTTTCATAGGTGGAGCTTATATTTGTCTTTATAAACACTTTAATGTTCTTTGATGATATTTACGATGTATTATACGTTGTATATCACTATAGTGTCAACAGTATTTGGTCATAAAAGGAAGATACATTAGTCATTTCAATTTTCTGTCTCCAAGTCCGTTGGATTTGAGAAATAAAACTGTGATGCGATGTCATACATTGATTAGCATATAATGTGTTTTTTATTTTTTTTTTTTCAGTTATACAAGTTAAAGGCAGCTGCTAAAATCAATACAGTTGCTGGAAGGTAATGGATTTGATTCAGATATAACATGAATGTTGGCTTATTTGTTACAGATGGTTCATTCACATATCTCTCTCATTTAAGTGCAGTTGCTTTCATCTTCAACAATATTTTAATCATCTCCAATTAAAATATTACACAATTGCAGTTTTTAAGAGCAATGCTACATCAGAAAAATTAACTGTGGATGAAAAGTTGAGGATATATAAACCAACATTTTAAAATTGAAAACTTTTAAACTTACTTTATGCAGTCAAGAAATGCAGTTTTAGTAGAAAGTAATGTGAAAAAATTTAAAATCCCAGCTGGACTCAAAACGTGCAACCTAAATCTTGTAGTCGACATAATTATCTACTGAGCTACTCAGCAAGGCAATGAAATTTAAAAGGTTTAGATGAAGATTGCTGATATTTGTATTTCCATTCATGTTATAAAGGAAAGTCAGTCATTATGACAATGTAGTATGCCTTGTTAATTTCAAACTCATTGATATTACATGCATGTATGGTCATTTCAAAATGAAATTCAATACATGAAATTGATGTGTAGGCTTAAAGAACAAGATGAAGTTTTTACTAACCAGAAGAAGGAATACGAGAGAGAAATCAATCACTTACGTCTGCTTCTTCAAGAGAAGGAACACAACCTGTTTGATATTGCCACAGAAAAAAGGTAACCGACTGATAATGACCAAATTTCATGGTCATAGCCATTTCTGTAAATATCCAGGGGCAGAGAAATCTGGACGTGAGAAAAGTCTGGACATAAAGGTAGTTGAAAATAAAGTCAGTTCAATACACACTTGCAAAATTCAAAAAGACAATGCATACTGTAGATTTTGAAAAATTTCATGAAATTTTATATTTTTGTGAGATTTATGTTGGCAATGGACATATAGGAAATTTTAGAATTAACTTATCTCAAGTACAGTTAAACGTTTTGTAAACCATATACAAATTTTGGCACCAAAGTTTTTCTGAATGTCCAATCTCTGTTCTTGAAAGTAAGAAGTCGAGTGAATTAATCTGGTCTGCTGTATTTACCCTGGCAGATGGATGTGACTTTTTGCGAGGAAATTTCTGATGCTTATGTAAATGAATAACATAAAAATGTTTATTTGATAGGGAAGTAGAGGATGAACTGGAGATAGTTTGGCAAGCTGCAAATACTGAAAATGACAGAATGAAAACTGTGCTTCACAAGACAATGAAAAAAATAAGACAGCACGAACAGTTAGCAGAAGCTATAGATCAGCAAGAACCTAAAAAGATTGTGTATGTATCGTCTGATGGGGAAGGAGATTGATAAACAATTAAATGTAAAGAACTCATAATCAACGCAATTGACTGAAAACTGGGCCAATCTTATTGTGAAAGAAAACAACTTACTGCAAACTTCTTCATCTTGCTTGTGAGAAAACTTAAACTTGAGGATGAAGAGGGGAAATATAAGCAAGAAAAGTATTCATTGCATTTCAAACAGCAGAACAGGTGCTTCAATGGCAGCATTTGTCAATGTCGGATTCATTGTGTTAACGGCAGTTCTTATGCACATGTCAAAAGTCACAGTTTTTATGTCATGTAATCATTGATTAATTCAGCATGTGAACTATGCAATTAGAAACATAATGCCAAAGAATGTGTGTAAGTGTAGTAAAATCTATTTTCCAAAGAGTAAATGTAGTAGAAATCAGAAATGACGTGGTTTTAGGGTGAAAATGGAGAAAAATGTAACAAAATACAGTGCAAACCATTTGCATTTCAACTGAAATGTCTTTTTATGAATTGATTTCATTTTATTTAAGTCGCTAGCTAGTCAGTAAACAGCATACAGCTGAATTTCCATCAGCCAAAAATGAGACTATTTTCTGTACAAGACTGTAATTGAAATAATTAAAACATCCAGTAACAAAAACTGAACAATGTCAATCTAGTACATTGACTGTTTACGACTGCATCTCTGATGACATCACAAAAACTAACCAATACTGGCAGTGTTTGTAAATAACATCTTAACCAAATTTTAGTTTAGTAAAATAGATCACAGATTTCATTAATAGTTTTCCACCTTATACATGTTACATCAACAAGCGGTATTGGATTCTGTCTGTTTCTTATTTTAAATAAACTAACAATGATGTTATAACAAAAATCTGTTTTACAGTTTTGAAGGATTTTTTCCCCAGATATTTATTTTTGGGACTGAACATTCTTCATATTTTTGTTATTCAATGAGTTGAAGAGTTGGAGATACTTAATATTAGTTTCTTGTTATAAATGTTTTCTTCGTAATATATGTAGTTGAAATGTTAATAAAGCTGTAGGAAGTTGATGTTGTAATTGGGCATTTAATTGTGTGCAATACAACAAGTAATACAATTTTGAAATATGAAATGCATTTACACAGATAAACATGACATCTGTTGATAAAGCTTTGCAACATCTGATGAATTCTTGATTCACAAATGAAATAAAATTACAGCAACTTCATTGTTCTTTGATCACTTGAAGACAGAGTTTAGAGTCTGTATATTGTAATGTGCACACCTTAATATGCCCGGTGATACTGAATCTCACAATCAGGTTTTTATAGTCTAATTATGTTAACAGATGGCAGTTGTATGTTTCATTTGATTTTGGTGCTATACACGTATGTTACACAGTTATTAAACTATTTGTTATTTTTGTGATTTTGTCAGTCCAAAGATGTAGTGCATTTAACATGTTAAATATGCACACATTTTTATTTTTTTTTCATTTTTCAATTTCATTTTTATTTTTTATCATTTAAATGAAAGAATTTAAATGAAAAAGGAAGATTACCATGCCTTAGCCCACTCTCTTGTTTTGATTTCGCAGAAGAGAGTGGGGTGATTAGGATGTTGAAAAGAAAAAGCATTAAAGAGGATACAGAACTATGAAATTTTATGTAAAATATGCTGCTATTATATTAAATCTTGTACCTTGGATGGCATTCCGAAAAGACTGTACAATATATTTATTGATTGAAAAATCAAGTCCAATATGTATTTTAATGAGCTAAAACAAATTATTAATGTTTAATATGAAAACTAGATTAAATTAGATATTTCATTACCATTCTCAGTACGTATATGCTCAGTAATGCTGTGATCTGATTCTGTCAAAAAATGTCATACCATTATTAAATGATATATTTGTACGTTTATTGCTTTTTTGTTTTATTTTATTTTTCTTTACACAGATGAAATAACTTTTGAGATGTCTCTCAAGTTTTTATAGGAAAGACAGTGTAATCAAAGGAATTAAGAGTTTTGTCTGTTTTGCCCATTGTTCGATGGAGCGTCTAAGTGGTACTACGGTGTACGCTTCTGAACTTGATAGAACAGAGTAGTTGGTTTGGCATATTTATGGATTAAATTTGAAATCACACCCATTGTTTTGTTTACGTTGATGATCTGTGGTGACCTGTGAATGAGCCGATTCTTCAATGCATGATTTATTGGCGGTTTATTTATACTTCTGTCCATCAAATACCAGTTCGCGCATTGTATTTTTATTGATATCGATAACTTTAAGAAAGAAGTCTTGTTGACATGTTTGTTGCAAAATGATGGAACCTACATGGATGTATATTTCCTTCCTTGTGTCTATACCATCTCTGAAGTATTGCTCACAAAACTTGGCAGGTTATGTGTTCTTTCAATTAGTCAGATGGCATGCTTTGGGAAATTTTGTTTTAAATATTCACTTTAAGATATTTTCCACCGTGTTAGCTCAGAAACAAAGCACCATCTCTTAAGAAAAGGGTATGAACTGCGACGCTTTGCGCCGGCCTTCAAACCCATCAGTTTTGCAAATCGTAAAGTCAAATATTCGTACTATTAAAGCCTTTATTCTTCCGGAATCGGATAAATTTCTTAGCACTTTATATATATATATATATAAACTGCATCTTTTTCCAGATTGGAGGACATCGAACTTTTCTTCTTTCTTTTCGTTTTCGTATGGGGGCAATAAATGTTTGTATCGATTACTATCTATGTAAAATAGGAAATCAACATGAAATTAATTTGTTAGACTGAAATCCATGATTATGAATGAAGATCGAGGTAATAAATCAAAACAAGACAAGTGATTGATCGTTAACGTTGTTTACATCATGTTGAGAAGCAGGAAAAGTCCCCCTTTTGACCCAGAGTGATTCAATGACTGTTGACCACGTTCCCTTCGTCGTTTATATGATCGTGTGGGTCACTCAATGTGAAATGGTACAAATGAGTGTATAGGCATATACTACAGACGTCTGTAATCATTTTTATTTCTTCGCCTGAAAGGTTCAGAAATCTTGGAGGAAATGGCTTGGCTTTACTTTTTGTTGGTAAGACATGCACAGTATTGCAATGTTATATCATGTAGATGGCTTTTTAATTTGCGTTTTATTTTATCTTGTTATACAAAACGTAACAACTATAATGATAACATTTTAAATTTTTGTAGAATTATGTTATTTGAATTTCCAAAATAAGGCAATAACATTTCTACGTAACTATTGTTGATATTGCCCAAGTACAAAGACAATGATACAAAAAATATACTTGCTTTAAAGTTATGAAATTATCTTATTAATATTAGTATTATCACTATAAAGTTTGCAATATCTTAAGTTTCGTTCTTTCAACAAACGTAAATGAAACGTTCTCACTGGAGCAACATAATGACTGGTACGTTGTTGTCTTAGTTGCACGTTTTCCAAAGCATCCACGCACAGACGGCATCCAGATTCCAGAATCCGTGGATTAATGTGGTCAGGAGACACGCTTGCTCTGTAAGTGATGCATGTATACATTTTTAGACACACCAACAACAATTTGATATGTGAATTAAGTTTATTCTACTCATTTAACGCACAAAATAATAAAAATCAGGGATTCTTTAAGGATTTCAGAAACTGGGTTTTTTGTTGTTTTTTTTGTTTTTGTTTTTTTGTTGTTGTTTTTTTTTTTGTTTTTTTTGTTTTGTTTTGTTTTGTTTTTGTTTTTGTTTTTGTTTTGCAATGAAATACTTTATACGTAGATGAGAGCACTTGTGCCTTGAAATATTTTAAGACTCGTCATCAAAAGAATTTATTTTTAAGCATCATGGATTAAATGTTGCATTCTGTAACGTTTATCGTCCCAAAAAAATTTTTTTTAGTACATTGCACTGAAAATGATTGGAATGGCTATCTATCTCCCTATATGTCTGTTTGTGGCAATGATACGGATGACGTCACAACAGCCGAAATCAAAATATGCATCTCAATTCGGAAATTACATATTCATTCCTAACAATCCTAGTATCAAAAGTTTTCATCATGGTAATTCACCGTTTGAAGGTGTTTTTTTGTTTTTTTTTGTTTTTTTTTTGTTTTTTTTTTTTTAATCATAATTAATGTATTACAGTTTTTTACCAGAGTTAATCTATATATCGAGGATTTACCATTATAGTTTATCAATCTACCAAATTTTTACCATAGTTAATCATCACTGTATCAAGGTTTTAACATAATAATGTATCAAATATTCCTAGATGTACCATTAAAATGCAAAAAAGTAACCATGATGTGAATTGTAAAAAGAATGATATTTTTATAAAATAAACTTTCGCTCTCGTATCAAATTAAAATAACGTAAAAAAACACTTTACCTTTCGTGTACAATATTTTTTAAGCATGAAAAACTGCAGTATATGATAAAAAGAATATTTATATAATAATGTTACATTTTGCGTGTACTATGCCAAAATAGTAGTCAGGGTTTTAATGTATGGTCCACGAGCCGATTTTGAATTCTTGCCATTTTATTCATATCACTAAAAAAAATATAAATAAAAAACTGAAAATCGGTTCCATTTTCATGTTGCTTTCATTTGATTTCTTTTTACATCATGGACGAAATATAATTCTAAATCATAAAATAATACTAAATCATTATTAACACTTGGGGCATGCCCATGACCATTTCATACATCAACGGCAAATCTGAAACGGCTAAATGTTGAATTAAATATTTTTTTTAAAAATGCAAATTTTAATAACCCCAAACTCATTGATGGACACATAGGTTTATTGCTTTTCTCTTACATCTGAATACAACATAGATTATAAAATTGTAGTTAATACATATACGCTCTGCGTGAAAGTTACTTTACGACATTCATACTTCACGAGCCAATCTTCTTTTTTCTTCAGTTTTTATCACACTGTAGTAATTTGTCAGTAAACATGTAAAATGTCACGTTAGCAAGCCCGTAGAATCAGGAAGGGGACTGCATTTCACATGCAAAAATAATTGTTTTTACACCCAAAGTAGAATATTTGGGTGACTACTCCTTTCTTTCACTTTTTTGTGATAATATTGAATGGTACGAATGTAAGTTTCAACTGATGAAGTGAACCCATTTTTTCCCATACGCCTCAGCTCGACACATCCTCCTATCATTTTTTTTTAAAGATTTTGAAGTTTAGTCAAAATTGGTTTATGTGTGTACTTTTTTTCCCCTTTTAATTCTGGTACTGTTTTGCTTGCCAAGAAGTTTAGATAACAGTAAAGCCATTTCTCCGCCTGCCGCCCCACCCTCTTTGAATGACTGGTTTAAGTGGGGCAATTATATTTTTACATGTAACTGTTGTAGCAGAGGTATTTTTAGTACAGTCGTATGATACGTCATCATATGAACAATTGTACTGTCTATGCCTGTTAACTACCCACGCCCCACTGCGTACAAACGTAGTTGTATTGTATTGTTTATTGGCCTTAAGCCGTATGGCTCATCAGCATATACAAACATAGTATATACTACACTAATAAATGCGTGTTTGTCATTCATCTCGTATACTGGAGATAAACGTAAATAGTGTGTGTGTGTGTGTGTTGAAAATATCTTTCTCTGTATATTGTATTTTTTTTTAGATATATACTGAATATATATCATGATTACTGAATATATAATATTAAGCCCTATTCAATATACATGTGCTAATTTGTGAGGATGCAATGTTGGTAGCTGCACCAGGTTTTACAAATGTACGTCTATTCTGTTGAACTTCAGCCATAAATCAAGAAATTGTCTCTTTAACCACACAACAGAGAGCATTAAATTACGAGCAGAATGGATAAATCTATATGTATTTTCACTGCTATCGAATATATTCTAATCGAATATATCCTACCAAGATGCATGCTCTCTCTCTCTCTCTCTCTCTCTCTCTCTCTCTCTCTCTCTCTCTCTCTCTCTCTCTATATATATATATATATATATATATATAGAATTGTCTTACTTTCTGTACTATATAACAACGAGTTATACATTGTTGAGAAGCGTGACTACAGCTACACAGGAATATTCCCAATCACGCCACTCTCGAGAAAAATGCCATCATTCATACATTACGAAGTCTGGAATCTTGTAATACACAACAAGTTATTGTCCTGGTAGAAAACGAATGCTCTGCACATAATGGACATCAGTTCCCGTTACGAGAATGTTATACAAGAACATTCGTGGTCTGTAAACATGGCTATGCATTTATTAATGGATTATACATTACATGATCTATTTTATTAGCAATCATGAAGCAAATCTTGATATCGTTTTGTTTTTTTTTAATTTCATGCATAATAAATTAATTTGTAAATTTAATACCGAATGTGGTATAAATTAGATATTAATCACAAACGTTCCCTCGAAATTTTATTGTTTCGTGTACTAATAGAATATATATAGTATTTTACTTTTATTCAGATAGTGGAGTGCAATATAGGAGAAACCTGTGACTTATCTTACGACAACTGCCGTCCTTCCGGACCTTGCCTGCTAAAACAACCCACCTGTGTCTCAGGTAGAGAGAGAGAGAGAGAGAGAGAGAGAGAGAGAGAGAGAGAGAGAGACTAGATTGTAACTTCTCTGTTTTTCATTTATAGCATTTAACTCCGCTAGATCAGGACTTTGCCCCAGTCCGGTACATAGTATTCTTCCTCGGTTTACCTTAGACTGCTTTGATGACCCTGGGTGTTCATCTGCAAGATCTGAAATTTGTTGCCATAGTTACTACGGAAGTTACTGCTGGGACACAAGAAGACAACGAACCGGAAGGTCTTTTATACCACGAATAGCGGAAGTACTTCCAGGTTCACCAAGGAGGGCCAGAAATGGCTAATATCAAATCAGACGTCATTCGCCTTCCCTTAACTTACACTAACACAAAGTGTTAAACTCAGAATTGTATTTTTGTACTTGTATATTCGCCAGTACTTGCTTCGTATGTTTCTATTTCTCATTGTCGTCGATAAAACGATGGGATGCAGACACAAATAACTATAAAAATGAGAAAGGTTGTCAAAATGAAATTTTGTATACCTGTAGACTATATAAGTTTGTAAATTAGAATTGCTTGCTAGTAGGTCACAACATAGTACTAGTAGTTTTCAGAACAAAGTTCGTTTGTTTTCTCAAATTTTCCAAACTGTAGGTAGGAGTTGCGGATATTTATACATGTAGGTTTCATAACTAGGCGAGTTAGTAATTGGTCTTCTTCTTTTCAAATTCAAAGATTCAAAATTAAATTTTCAAGAGACACAAAGCAAGCCTTGTTTATCTTGAAAAATTAAATCAGAAGTTTCAAAACACCATCTATTAACGAGCACTGTTACAGGGGACCCTTTTCTGCCCTGTTCACTTGCAGGGTATTTTCTTCTTTATTAGTAACCCATCGTCCCAAGCCACGGCAGAAATGAAAGCTCCTCTCCCTTTTTACTGTTAGAGGAGCGTACATTTCAGCCGTGGCTTGCGACGAAGTTTGTGACTATTCGCTACAAAAAAATGTTATATTACTTAGCAAATTATGTAATTTTATTAAAATTATCAACGAGAGGGTCAACCCTCCAGGTGATGTCGAAATGAAAGTTCGAAAAATAACCGGACAGAATTGTCCAGGTGTTTCATATTATGAGCCGGAGCGATAGAACAAATTGTATATCTACATGAAATCTACTCTCCTAAATTTTGTTTCTTTGGAGAATTACATTACAAACAATTTACATTAAGCAAGACGTATTTTGTAACTGTGAGAAAAGACCAATAACCTGAGAAACTAGTAAAATTCCGATTAGAGGGCATTGTGCGCCCTAGAAAACACACAAGTTTGCTCTTGACGACTCTTGCCTGACATTTGATCTGTTTCAGTTACTCGAATGAAAAATTGTGATGTATCAATACAAATAAAATTTACAATAATTAATTTCTACGTTTTCTAATGTTTTGTAAGCAATAAACTTGTGGAGTTTCAGCTTCTTCATTTTTCGATGAAAGCATTGAACTTCACATTTTTTTTTTACAAGAAACATTTCAAACTACATTATATAAAAAAAAAATAAGGATTTAAAGGCTATGTTGTTTTTTATTTCGGGAGATACGAGTAGAACAGAGGAATGGTGAATACTTTGGCATGAGCATTGAAACACAGAATCCGTGATCGGGTCAGGTTACTTTATTGAAAGTTTTTTTTCTTTCACGTAATAACTCGAATTTTCGCGAGACTTTAGACAGAATGTTCTTTTTGAACAGCTCATAACTAGTGTTCTGTGTGGAAAAGTTCCGAAGTACCATCAATTATTCTTTCAAATTTGGGGAAGTGATCAGGCATAGCTTACACTCACTTCTCTTCGCAAGCTTCTGGAAAAAGTGTAAATGCTGGAACCGATGACGGTTCACAATTCGACCGACGTTTCGAAGAAAGGTGGATGTAGGCTATGCAGAGAATGTCCATCAAGTAGATAGTGAAGTATCACTTGGAGCTTGGGCTTTAAAATGCTGAAAATCTGAGGTGTTTTTTTTTTTTTGTTCTGTTTTTTGTTTTTTGGTTTTTGTATTTGTTTTTGTATTGCTAATAAATTATTATCAATATGATTTTATCAAAAAGAAAGTTAAACGACAAAGTTTGTAGAGACGAAATTTTTTTTTATATGATGTTGCGGTTTTCATCATGAATAAACACTATAATTTCTAAACAGGTACATGTAAGTGAATGCAATACAAATGCGTACATTCTAGATTTACTATACCTGTGACACAGGTGTCAACTACTTAAAATATTGGATTCTACTGGAATTTTAAAGAGGGAATGAAGAAGGCTTTGTAGACGGCAGTATGCAAGTGATGGGACGTGAGAACAATACACAGTTGAATCCAAACAACTTTCGTTGCAAAGTGACAAACATTACGTCCAGTCTTTCACTTAAATTATGGCTAAACCGAAGCTTTCTGTTGCTTTAGTCCCTGGTGTTTGACAAAAAGGTAATTTTCAAATTAAACTTATATCTAAATCTTCAAAAGCGCATTCACCCGTCTCATCGTAGATCCAAGCATTTTCTGTATTAGGTTAAAAAGTGCAGAAACCAACAGAAAATATTGTATTCCATTAATTTATTCAGGGTAAATATCATTATCTTCAAATAATTTTCGCCATTTTTACTTCACTAACACTTCAAACCGGCGCGTATACAGGACAGTGAAACGCCGGTGATTTAGTCCTCTATTTTATTGAAATATAAACACTACAAAGTTACCTAAAATATAGAAAAACACAATCAATCCACAAGGTTAAGAATTTGATAAATAAATACATAAGGAGGGGGGGGGGGGGGGGGGGTACCGGAAGTCTTAAGAGGCTGCACATCCTCATCCTCATCAAATGTATTACGGTAACATCTACTTTTATATCTGTAAAAATCAAAATTAGACTAAAATTCTTTTTGTCTTTTTTTAAAAAATAAATATTTGCGAGAAACGATGAAATATCCCCACAGAAAGTCTAAAAACATGTTAATAATGACTACTTAGTGACTAACAAAAGGGTTGGAAGCATCCATTTAATACAAATTTCGTACTTCCGGGGAATTTAATACATTGAAGACGCCGTTCCCGAACTTACCGGAAATATCCAAGAAGTTGCGATTGGTGTATAGAAAATCTAAAGGGTACATGAAGGCTAAAAAAAGGAGGAGGAGCAAGAAAAATTCCTGTTTACAAACACCTGTAGCATATACAATCTGTCATTGGGTCGAATACTGTCGGGCGTGTTTGATGCCAATTGGTAGCGCTCATTCCTTACATCGGATTACTCCCTTTACTTCGACAAGATCTAGGGTAATCTCGCTTTCCCAAGAAGCTCGCTTTCGAAACTTTGCATTTGAGCGACAGTCTGGAGAAAGCGAAACTGGATAGAACATGGACCAGGGGTAGCAGTCAGATCGTCTTGTTGGACTTTACTAAGGCATTCGACAAAGTGACACGTCAGCGGTTTATCCTTAAGTTGGCCCATTATGAAGTGTCAGGAACCATCTTGGATACACGTAATATCAAACTTCAATTTAACACAATTAATATCCCAGTCAATTGGACAAATGAATATGATTACTGTAGCTATACTAGATTCCAAACCCTCACAAACATAGATACATTGCCGGATCCAGTAAATGTTCTACCAAGCCCCTATCCTTGCTCTTTACAAAAAAAAAAATTAAACCGTGCACCGATTCCTACATCACTAGCATCAACAGTAAGCTTAAACTGTTCAGAATTATCTGGAGCTGAAAGAACCGGGCTACTCATAATGACCAGACTTGATTTTACAAAATGACTCGTCACAGTCCTTGTCCATTCAAATTTAACCCTCTTTTGCAATGGATCGGTAAATGGATCAACTAATTGAGGAAAAATTTTGTAAAAATCGGTCATGCCCAAAATTCTCATTCTTGTTTGAAGGAATCGGGAACTTTGTCTTTGCTTCCACTTTAGCCATAATAGGTACAACATAACCTTGACCTACTTTATGACCTAAATATTCTACTATAATATGTTAAAAGTCACTCTTGAAAGGTTTACTGTTAAGTTTGCTTTAGCTAGAGTGTAGAAGAATGCACGCATGATTCGTAGATGTTCACTTCTTGTGTCACTATTGATTATAGCAAAATCAAAGTAGGCTTCACATCCTTGAAGGTCATAAAGAAGGGAATGAATCATTCTCTGAAACGTAGCTGGAACATTTTTCGTGCCAAAAGTCGTCGCTTTTGCTGGAAAAGCCCACCAGGAGTCACAAATGCAGATATTTCTTTAGCTGTTTCAGTTAATGGTTCTTGTCAGTAACTTTTAACAGGCCAAATTTGCTGACAAGTTTTGCATTTCCAGTTCTGTCAATAAAATAATCGATTCTGGGAATCAGATACGAGCCTGTTCTCGTGAAAAAATTCACTTCTCTGAAGTCAGTACACAATCGGTAGGTACCATCGCTAGAATGCAAAGTGAGCTCTAATCACTTTTACATGGCCCAATAATGTCATTGTTCAGCATGTACTACACTTCTGTTCTTAAGTACTCTAATTTTAATGGATTCAGGTGATAAGGATGCTGCTTTATGGGCAAAGCGCCACCCACTATAACATCATGACAAGCAGCATTGGTCGTTTTTGGAGCATCCAAGATCGAAGGATAAATAGCCAACTTGCTCTTGTTGCTATGTCCAAACTTGACATCACGATAGGCATGAATTTCGGAGTTCATTTTGTATATAGTGAGTGATGTCAAATTTTAAACGCTTATGAAATTAAGTTTTCTGTTCATACTAGTGTATAAAAAGCATAATAGATTAGAAAAAACTAAAACTCCACATCAAGCAGTGAAAAAAAAATGTTACGATCAGAGTTCGAATTTCCTCGATAAGTAATATAGTGTTTATTAACATTGTCCACGACTCGAGCACCTATGGAGTCTTGGTCTGACTGAATAGCCTTAGGCATTCCTACAAAACTAAAAACCTTGGTAAGGGTCTTGGCTATGGTTTTTACCTTAATATTTCTAGGAGATATAGCTTTAGAGAATCGAGTGGATGTACACACCATAGTAAGTAAATACTGGTTTCCTGACCTTGTTTTAGGCAAAGATCATACACAATCTACCAACACTCGACTAAGAGGTTCTCCAAAGCTGAAATGGGTGAATGGGTTGAAGAGGAGCAGATGTAATTTTCTGATTAGGTTTACCTACCATATGGCAAACACGACACTACTTGCATAATACAGAAACTTGGGGCAATAAAAATTAAGTCTTTATCTCACCTAAATGATCTGTCAAAGCTGTGTCGGGAGCCAAACTCACGATGTCCTTATGATATATTACTGGGAACACACTCTGGTTAACAACACGCCATATTTCATTTGGGAAGATCCCGTTTTTGGTGTAGAAACACTCTCCGACTTTGGCGGTCTCTTCTGGTGGAAAGCACCTTACATCCAGCAGAAGAGGCTGTCAAAGTTGCTAAGTTGGACAATATCAGGCTTCTCATTTTGCACGGACTACTCTCGACTGAGGGTGTCATTGTCATGCTCTAACTGCAGATTGAGATCATCATCAATGGTTTTCAGTGGAAATTCACTGTTATATGACTACCTGTTTTCATATAAACTGCCATCAAGGTCAAACAGGAAAGTGTCACCGAGGTCAGTTTCATGAGATGAACCAGCCATTTTAAGGGGTTGAACATGGTCACTCTCGACTTTTTGTATTCTGATCATAGCTCTGGTAACAGCACAGTTGGATGTAAGTTGTCGTCTTCATCATCGTATGCGACATATGAAGTGATTTTCTCGCAAACTGTGGGATCTGATACAACACTGCCACCAGCTAAGTCGTTACCTAGCTACAACGAAACGCCTTGAACAGGAAGAGTAGGTCGAACACCTACGATATCTGGTCCTGTAATTAAATCTCATTTCAGATAAATTCTATGTACGGAAAAATTAATGTGGCCTAGCTCCACACCCTGTAATAAAACTAACCCACCAGCAAATGTCTGCTTGGACAAAGGCAACACATTCTCTGACATCAATGTCTGGGCATTATCAGTATCTCTCAAAATCTGGTTTGACTTCACTAGAGCCACAGAGTGAAACATATCCCCAGACAAAAAGGGCTTATAATCCTCCATAGAATTAACAAAACTGGACTTTAAACCCTGAACATCAGGGGTGTCAGAACAATTTACATAATTTACATACGCCATTGAATGGTTTGCTTTCCAATCTCTTCTGATATAATTGTGAGTGTATTGTTTTGAATTTATTGAATAAATACTGCTTAAACTAAAAAAGAAATAAAAGTAGGAAGCGATCCTACATCATAGGAACCTTCAGAACATTCCGACCTGTGACCGGATGTAGAACCACTGTGAGGTGGAGATAGGGGACTTAACAAAACTCTGAAACACTCTCTTGATTGATTGTTGTTTTCCGCCACACTCAACAATTTTTCAGTTATCTGGTGGTGTCCAGTTTTCTCTCTTCATTTAAGTCTGAACTTTAAACTACTAGTTTGAGAATGATCTCCGGGGTAGAGGTTCTGACTCTGTGGAAGGGCCAAACTTGGCATATGCTGTTTATGTGTAAAACATTTAAATGAGATATTATATACATGCTATTGATACTAAATCAAAACTAAATAGATATATAGAAGAAACAAGCAAATTGTAAATTTCATGACTCAGGAGCAGGGGGTTTAGTTCCAGGGTCAAAATTATCATAGTGATTATTGTCTTAAGAATTTAAAAGACTTTAATGAATACCCCCTCCCCCCATGCCAAAGTATTTGATGTTGATAACATTTTTACCCACAAAATATATTCTTGATCCGACAACCTTGCTTCCGCCACATTTTGCACGTTTTCTAGTAAACAACCTCATCAGACACTGAAACGGAGAAGATATACCCAGTTTTAAACCATTTTTATATTTTATTTAAATTGATAATATATACCTTATGGTGGCTTTGATTACCGGTAATTCTACATATTACGTGAATGAACATTATTCACATGAGAGAGAGAGAGAGAGAGAGAGAGAGAGAGAGAGTCTTCTATATCATAGGTTTATTTTAGATTATGTGGGAATTAAAACCGAGGAAATTATATTTTATTCACTTATTTCGAGAATATTTACGTTAGCAACGCAAACGTTTAGGAAATATGTCACAATTAACAGAGAATAGGCGAACATTTTGTGTGTATTTTTATACAAATTACAAAAAATAAATGAATAATATTGAGTTGCTTATGATTTAACTCTCGAGCAGAACATAAGGACAATAATGATAAATTGAAAAACAAATAAAGAGAGAGAGAGAGAGAGAGAGAGAGAGAGAGAGAGAGAGAGAGAGAGAGAGAGAGAGAGAGAGAGATACACCCATAGGCGGATTCAACGGAGAAGATGAACTGAAGTTATCCATAGGAATTAACAGGTGTAGCAGTTACTTGATGTTTTATCTTCTTTATTCATTATGATAGGCTATGAAATGTTACACAGTTTCCTCATTCACAAAAAAGCGTGTTTATCGTCAAAATGACACGGAACACATATTCTGGAAAGGTTTTAGTGTTTATAATACGATCTCCAGGTAAAGTTACTACAGTGGTGTATAAAGTAAGAAACTGGAACTTAAAGAATTGAAGAGAACATTCGGATTAAAAAAGGTACGTTCATAAGATATTGATTTTCAAGATTCCCTGTTTAATGCCAAAGCCAATGCAGGATTATAGTTGCATAAAGAAATAATCTGAAATGGCTCGAAAGTGAAAGTTCATTTTACATGTAAATGCCAAAACCAATAACAAATGTCATATATCCGGAAAAAGTTTAATTAATGTACCCTATTATTGTAGATTTTGTTGTCAGAAAGTATTTATTAGTTGAATACAAAGCCATATTTCATTTAAGATTTACACACTCTGTACAGACTTCGCGAATCAGCACGGTGTGCTAAAGAGAATATGGCCATGGTGCAAAGTGCTTGGGTTCAAAAACCACTCACCCCACCCCAAATTTGTTGAAACTTTCTCTAAAGAATGTCATCAATGTGTTACATACTCCAAAAGTCCAAAATTAAAGAACTAAAAATAAACCCTTTTAAAAAAAAATCCTTACTGGATGTTATAACGTATTATAACAGAACCATTCGAATAATTCAATGAAAATTCGCCATAAATAAGTGAAACACAAAAATTTAAATATTCTCTTTCAGATAAATCCACCAAATATTCTTCATACCCAAATTATATTTTGTTCCCCATTTCAGCTAAAGCAAGGGCTATCAATACGAGTCTATCCATCTTTCCGTTTGTCCGTCTTTCTTGCTTGTCTGTCCGTCCATCATGTAACTTGTGAAGGCGACCATGCACAGTCAAAGGGATTAACAGTATTGTTAGGCCATATAAAATTGTAATAGAAGGTGTGTGGGCACTCGTGCTTGCTATATATATAATCTACCAATAGCACTAACGACGATTTGGTTAACTGATTAGAATTGATTTCAGATGTTAGAATGATAGGTCAATCGATATGATACCAAGATTTCACCAGTTTTAAAATGTTGTTGACTGAGCTATATAATGAGCTAAACCTCTACAACTATGTGACTGAGTTTACCCAATGTATCATTTTTGTTTGAACATGGATCTTTTAGGACATAATTCAAAGGACGTTGCCAAATGAGATCAGCATTGGTGATTGGGGCCTCCCGTGGAATAGGGAAACAAGTAGCTATCACTTTATCTAGAAATGGTTATTCTGTGGGCGTGGCTGCAAAGACTGAAATCTCGCATGAATTATTGCCAGGGTCAATTCATGATGTAGTACGTGACATCACCAAAGAAGGAGGTGTTGCAATACCTATAACATGCAATGCCAGGAAGAGTAGCGATATTGAGGATGCTGTTACTAAGTGTATTGAAAAGTAGGTTTATTCAATTTCAATGTGAATTGGAAACCCTCTAAAATGGATTTTACAGCAGATAAATGTTTTACGGAAAATCCCGGAAAGCGATTTTTTTAACCTGTGATTTTTCTCTTAATAGTAAACAGAATGGTATCAAACTGTCTGTGATCTATCAAACAAGAATCCTACAAATTTTTCCGAAAATTCTACTAGGAACGTATCGAACCAGAGATTTCGGCTACCAAAAATAATCTAGTACTTTATTTTTTTTTTAAATGCCGAAACCTGAAAACATGGTCGTTGATCATGCGATCGACCGGAAGTCCACGTTTTCATGTTAAACATAGACAGAAATACATGAATTGACCAAACTAAGGGGACCTCCTTGTCCATTGAAACAATAGTACGATCACAAATTACAGTCGTTTTAATCATTTATTATTCCGTGTTGTGGAAATTATCATAGAAACATAAAATATAACTTGGATTGGTATTTTGCATAAACAGAATTACTTGAAACCCAGTATTTTACAAAGGGGCTGTGGAAATCGGCCATTGTCTTTGATCGTGTTTGGGTTTTCTACATTTATAAAACGTACTAAATGTACCATTTTTAGGGAAGTGAAAACTCTGGTTTGATAAATTTGCAAAAGAATTCTCAGAAAACGTATGTACCTAGGTTACAAACGGTAACTTCTGCAAATTGTGTGTTATTACATGCATTATCAAGAGACAAATCACGTAAAAAAAAAATCGCTATCCGATACTTACGGGTTTCGGCCGTGCTGCATGCTTATCATGCTCAATGTTTTTAGATGTTATGTAAACTATATTATTGGATATTTACATGCACTTTGGATATCGACAATTTTATCGTATTCCAGTGAATTCTCAGTTACCTCTCTGACAGGTACAATTTTACAACTTTACAGATTTGGTAAACTTGATTTGGCAGTTTACAACGCGGGAGCCATTTTATGGAAGCCCGTAATTGAAACTCCGCTAGCTCGATTCGACCTTATGCAGGAAGTGAATGTTAGAGGGGCTTATGCCATGATCCAGCAAGTTCTGCCACATTTTCTTGAAAGAAAATCAGGAAGAATAATTTTAGTGTCACCTCCTATTTACAGTAGGTAAAGGCGCCTTTTATAACATCATAAATCTGACATCAACATGAAAACCGCAATTTCCATCCCTTCATCTAATGCATCGTCGGAAATCCATGGTTTCACTCCTTTTACTATAGTAGCATGAGACACAAGAGAGGGTTTTTCAATGAACTCGAGAACATTGGTGACTTTATTAGTACTGATTATACGACTACGATACTAATCAATGAAAATCGCTGAGAATGAATTTGAAAAATGTATTGTCCGAGTCGTTTAACCAGGTAGACCGGAATAACCTCTATTTTCATATGGACAATTTTTCTCACTTTTCGGTTATCGTAGACCGTAGGAAAATCACACTGGACGCCTCGTATGCAATACCAAGCGTAGTCAATTCTTTTGGTCACAATTATAGCCAAATGGGAACTTGCCCTGGGTTAAAACGTGATAGAAATTAATATTGTTAGTTTTGTGCACCACAGTTGAAAAAAGGCAAGTGTTTTAGAACTTTGGCCAATGAACAACCTGTAAAAAAGTAAATAAAATAAACCTCTGCATGTATTTAAGATTATTGTTTGTATTCTCTGATACTTGCATTCGATACTATGTGTCAAAATTAAACATCGTGATACTTAAGATCGTTGTGGCATTTTAACATAAGTTTTAAAAATGCTGCGACACAATGGTCCAGATTGTCCGAAATTTTCATTGGCTGCATAGTTGTTAAAACAATGTGTAATGTGGCCAATCATTGACACATCATCCATGCACAGTGAATATTTCCGACGATGCCCCAAGAGTTATATAATTACAATTGCATGCTTTGATTCTTTTACATAGGTACCTACACTATTAGTTCCTATCGTCCGCACACATACTAGTAGTTACCTTCTAAAAGATTGCTCTAATGGGACTCTTTATATATAAGTGAACATTTTCATAGATGTATGTTTTTACGTCTTATAACATTGTATTATTATGTTTTTCTGTTGTCCGAATTACTGGACGCACAGGCTATTTATAATTCTAAAATATTTGATTTTCTAGTTATTGATTAATTTGAGTAGATTTTTCAAAGGCAAGACACCATACAGCATAAGTAAAATTGGAATGACAGTTCTGACACATGGCTTGGCTAATGAATTGCAAGGCACAGGTATGTAATTGAATTCTATGATTTTTATCTTATATACGTAATCATGAATTATTCGAGTCCAACTTTGCATATATCTTTTAGTCCCTTCGTATTGTCCGTCTGCCTATTTGTACGTGATTGCTCCTCTAGAATATATTTTCTCTATTATACCCAGTTTCACTAATGATTCACTTGAATGCCTAGTCTTGCTAATGTTTTACCTGTATACCCAGCGTCATTAATGTTTTACCTGTATATCTAGTGTCATTAATAGTTTACTTGTCTACCCAGTGTCATTAATGTTTACCTGTATATCTAGTGTCATTAATGTTTTAACTGTATACCCAGTGTCATTAATGGTTTACCTGTATACTCAGTGCCATTAATGTTTTACCTGTATATCTAGTGTCATTAATGTTTTACCTGTATATCTAGTGTCATTAATGTTTTACCTGTATACCCAGTGTCATTAATGTTTTACCTGTATACCCAGTGTCATTAATGTTTTACCTGTATGCCCAGTGTCATTAATGTTTTAGCTGTATACCCAGTATCATAAATGTTTTAGCTGTATACCCAGTGTCATTAATGTTTTACCTGTATGCCCAGTGTCATTAATGTTTTAGCTGTATACCCAGTATCATAAATGTTTTAGCTGTATACCCAGTGTCATTAATGTTTTACCTGTATACCCAGTGTCATTAATGTGTTACTTGTATACCCAGTATCATAAATGTTTTAGCTGTATACCCTGTGTCATTAATGTTTTACCTGTATACACAGTGTCATTAATGTTTTAGCAGTATACCCTGTGTCATTAATGTTTTAGCAGTATACCCTGTGTCATTAATGTTTTACCTGTATATCTAGTGTCATTAATGTTTTACCTGTATACCCAGTGTCATTAATGTTTTACCTGTATACCCAGTGTCATTAATGTGTTACTTGTCTACTCAGTGTCATTAATGTTTTACCTGTATACCCAGTGTCATTAATGTGTTACTTGTATACCCAGTGTCATTAATGTTTTAGCAGTATACTCAGTGCCATTAATGTTTTACCTGTATACTCAGTGCCATTAATGTTTTACCTGTATATCTAGTGTCATTAATGTTTTACCTGTATACCCTGTGTCATTAATGTTTTAGCAGTATACCCTGTGTCATTAATGTTTTACCTGTATACCCAGTGTCATTAATGTTTTAGCAGTATACCCAGTGTCATTAA